>OY735230.1:5260798-5350798 GCA_963457665.1 Thysanoteuthis rhombus
TACATAAGCTCTATTCCCGATATCGGGCACTCTTCACATACATACATATATATATATATATATATATATATATATATATATATATGTGTGTGTGTGTGTACGTATTTGAGCACAGGGCTGCCCATAAGTATTTGAACAGACAGAACTTTTGCATGTATGTCTGGGTTTCAGGATCAATCGTCAAGGGGATTTGAAAGACATGTTTTTTGGAAGAGTTGCCCAACAAGTTATTTGAATAGCCTCAAATTAGGGTTTGTAAAGAATACAATTTTACTGTAAGTTGGGGTCAGCCACTGGAAACAAGTATTTATCCAAACTCAGTTATACCCCATCTCCAAACCCCCAAAATAATTGGTGTATGTTTACATGTTTCAAGGAAGGACCCAGAAATGTTTGGAAGACCTACAGTCCCATACATGAATGGGAAGAATGCAAGCATAGGCAATAAAAACAGTTTGTGCTTGTTCAAACACACACACACACACACACACACATACACATATATATATATATGTATATATATATATATATATATATATGTATATATATATATATATATATATATATATATATACATATATATATATATATATATATATATATGAAGAGTTTTCTCTTTATCAACTTATTTGTTTGTTTGGTCTCAATTGGGATGATATCATAGGTTGAGTTACTTTCCTACAATGACATGACAGAGAAAATTACGTCATAAAAACTCTTAAGTTCGTCTGATCAACGCACATTAGAACAACTTGAGATGAGTTGAGTCTTTGATAAAAAAAATCTTTAAAAAAACTTTGGGTACTTGAATCATTGAAATAAACTACCTAATAAAATAGATTAATGCTCTTTAGTGCCGACTCATACGTAAATAAAACTGACGATATTTCTGACAGATATATATATATGTGTGTGTAAGACGGGAATGTCACTTTGACAGTAATGAATTATTTCATCAGAATATAAGTATTCCAATGGGAATTTATCCAGTGCCTTATGGGGCAAATTTGTGTTAACATAGAATTGAATGCTTGTATCGTGGATGTGAAGTGATCCGACAAAATGGAGATGGAAATAACAATTGGGAGTTGAAGAGGAAAACTCAAGAGGTAGGTGTTACATCTCAAAATTTTATTATTCCATGGACATGTTCCGATGCATTTCGAAAGGGACCTCTCCCACTCCTTCTAAACAACCAAACAACACAAACATATTCCAATTCTCTCCTCAGCATCAAAACATGTAAACGGCAATTTTTTCTGTGAACCATCGCAAGTATATTTCCCTGGAAACGATTGCTGGCTCCCGTCGAAATGTATCAAAACATGCCCATAGAATAATATGAAAATTGAGATGCAACACCTATCCCTTGAGTTTTCCTCTTCGCTTCCTAAATATCATTTTCATGAACATAGAAATGAATATATATTCATTTCGTCTCTAATCAGAGATGATATTAATCGAGCTCATTCATTTTTAGGTTGTATCCATTTCATTGATGACTTATGTTCTTTTAATGATGGAGAATTCTGAAAATTGTATAGTGCTATAAACTCTAAGGATCTTTAATTGAGGTGTGAACATAATGGAATGCAAGCAACGTTCCTCAATTTGTCGAAGAGGGTATGTTTGTTAATAAATCGGTTGATAAACGACACTCATTTCCGTTCAATGTGAAACGTATGCCATTTAAAAACAAGTAGTATCCCATATTAAATATTTTATAAAACTATTTAATCAGAATATTTAGGGATGCCACGAGCTACACTGATTTATTGATTTTATATCGAAAATTGTTTCTTCAGTTATAAGAATGGTCAATCAGGTGGGGCTAATTAGTGAGATTTTTAGACAATTTAATGAAGTTAGACATCCTATTCTCTTTAAAACTCATCAGATTTAAATGATAATGAAAATCAAAGAATATGTTAACGAAAGAATAAAAATAGAATAAATGAATAATGTATATTAAAATAAATCAATTTGCATTCATCTTAGGGGAATTAGGTAACCAGAAGAGATGGATTTAATCTTTGTCAGTGTAAAGGATCATTGTATAGATTAGAATCCGGGAAAGGGGAAAACATTTTGCTTTGGTTTATTTGTCTGACTGATATGGAATTGGGTCGGGTGGAAAATTGAACATGGAATGTAAAGTATATAAATGAAATTGACCATTGTGGTATTCCTACCAGCTTGAATGTGGTTTGGTCTCGTTCCAACAATGTATATATAAGACTAATTTATTTGATAATTTAAAGGAAAAAAACAATTGATTGAAGTGAGATCTTATACAAAATGAATAAGATAACTTTAAGGTCAGTGAAATTTTTCCTTCCAAATTCCTCGGTTGAATATGTTGGTGGAAAATCAACTCGAAGCAGTTTTTCTGTGTTATCAGTATTCTTAAAGATGAAATCATGAACTGGTTTGCATCCGGTCAATGTATAATATAGTAATTGATAATTGAATAATCCATATACATATATATATATATATATATATATATGTATATATATATATATATATATATATATATATATATATATATATATATATATATATATATATATATATATATATATATCCTGCTATCAGAGAGTAGATTGTCCATGTGAGACCTACTGTAAGCCGAAATTACAATATTCACTCTCCGGTTTAATTGCCATCCCCCAACCTGCTTATTAATTTTGGAAAAAGAAATACATCCCCTGCTATTATTAGAACCCCTACAAATTAATTTTATTTTCTCTCACCTCCATAATAGTTGTGTGGTTGGTAACTACAGATCTGTCAAAATTTTCCCATCAAAAGACATACTTTAATTATTATAAGCAATGCAGGATGAGTGGAGGGTTTGGTTCAGTTTACTGTGTTGATAAACAGAATTTGTTCAATCAAGATTAAATGTATGCGCTAATTCCAGCGATTTTGAAAAAAAAAATGTACCAAAAGACTTGTCTTTACCCCATCTTCACTATAAATCTTTCTCAAGCGACTTAATCTAGTTCAGATCCCACTGAATTCTGTTGGTCGTTAAAGTTTACTAATTCCCCGGCCCCTTCCGACCCCCGATAATTAAATTGTGATATATCCTCTACCCCCTACTTAATCCGACATTATCTCCTTGATAATTGCGTCAGATCTTTCAAATCCCAGTTTATTTCGACCCTTGGTAATAAGTCACCTGAAAGTATATCGAGAGCATTTTGAGCGTTGCCAGACCCACAAAAACAAAATTTATGTCTGAGTAACAAATATCTCGAGGAACATCTTGACAACGGATGCATAAAATCAAGATAAAGGAGTGAGGTAAAGGAATAAAATATTGCCTGGACTATTTACAGAAACTTACTCGAGAGCGTCTTTTGGAAAACTGAGTGGGGGGGATGCTTGATTAGCAAAGACGGGGAACATTCAAACTACTTGAGATTCACCGACGATGTTTCCATAACGTCAAAAGCATTGGAAGAATTACTGAATATATTGACTGATCTAGATAGGAAAAGCAAAAATGTAGGCTTAAAGAAGAACAGAACAAAGACAGAAGTAATGTTCAACGATCAAGTCCGCGAAAAGACCATGAGAATAGAGGCAGAGTATCTGGAAAAAGTTGACGAATAAATTTAGCCAGGACTGATAAACTAAGTACGAGAAAGACCACGAAAGCGGAATGATACAACGCCTAACAATCGGCTGGGAATCATTTGGTATGAATAGAGACATACTGATGAGTTTTTTGTCAATATGCTTAAAGCATAAAACAGACAATCATTGCATAATACCAGCTATGACTTGCAGATGCAAAACATAGAAATTAACGATGGAAAGAGCAATGCCAGGAATATCTCTCCGAAAGAGATTAAAAAAGGATCAATGTGTATCAGAGAGAAGACTTGAGTGGAGGATATCATGCAAATAATTAAGCAACGAATATGGTGATGGACACTTAGCAAGAAGAGATGATAACATATGGAGCAAAGGGCTAGTCGATCAGGACAATACACTCCGTAGGAGAAGACCAGACTCAAGATGGAGGGATGAGATTGAAGGGTTAACCGGTAAGAAAAAGAAGAGATTAGCGCAATCGCAGCTGCCATCGAATGAGAAAGGCTTTTGTCCAGTAGAATACTTATAATGGATGATGATGATGATTATGATGATCGCGCTAATCTCTACCAAATCCTACTTTTTTTTTTATTCAATTGGGCCGTTGTTCTGGCGACTTTCGCTGCTTTGTTATTCGCTCCCCTGTACCCAATAAGACTGACTAACAATACTCAAGGCTTGAAATCCCGATTCTGCAGTAGCTCGCCTATATTTTATCTACCTCCGCCAGGCGATCGAGTCGCAGTTCCAGTAGCGATTTTCGACTATCTATTTCTGTTTTGAAGTAGCGTGAGAGGCAAACAAACATCTGCACAAAACAATAAAGTGACAATGTTATATTTTCCTAGCAAAGAGCACGTGAAAAATGACAGGTGACATTTTTTGCCGTCTCATGGTAACGAATCAACAAATCTACAGAATTAGGATCATCAGGTTGATCCAATCCAAAAGTTATCAAAAATAAAAAAGAAGGCACGATGTCAGTTTCAGTGTAGCATTTTTAGTTTTTGTGTGTGATATCTTTTGAAATTAGCAAGGATAAAATACTTTGCTTTTTTAGCTACAAAAAAAAACAAGTTGTATTTAAGTAATGGAGAGATGAACTAGAGAAATTCAGAAAATACTGGCTCTGCGATGCCCATGATAGAAAAATGTGGCGGATTCTGGGGAAGGTCTATGTTCAACGACAGACGTTAAAAGGCTAATGATGATGATGTTGATGGTGTACTCGAGTAAATACAGTAATAAATACTGAGTATTAAATCGACGAATTTACTTATCAGATTGACAGATATTTTGTAATTGTTGGCCATTGGGTGATCTTTCCATTCATCCTATATTAGCTTGTCAAAGTGATCTACTATTTCCGGTAACATTTTTCTGTTTTTGTTTTTTGTTTGTTGTTGTTGCTTTTTAATTAGTCTGTCCGTTAAGCAACTTTTGCTGCTTTGATCACCGTCTCCCTACTTCATCTGACTGACTGGCTGACAATGTTCCAGGCATGAAACCCTGATTCATTTCGTCTCCGTAGAGGTAGCTTATGTGTATGTCTAAGGTCTGCTAAGGTCTACGCCAAGCGATTGAATCGCAGTTGCGATAGTGTTTAGTAATTGTATGTATCGGCAAGGAATAACGTGACAGACGAACAGACATCTGTACAGAAAGTTACAATGGCATTTGTATAGTTTAATGAACCACAAAGCCCTACACCTTCTCAAGAACCAGATTCAAACTTATCAAATAGATTAACACAACATATTACGACTACGGACTCTCTCAGGTTGACGATCCTTAGTATATATATATATATATATATATATATATAGAGAGAGAGAGAGAGAGAGAGAGATGGATAGATAGATTGCTTGATAGACAGACATGATACACAGAGGGAGATAGAGAAAAAGACACACACATACACACTCACGCACGCACGCATGCACGCACGCATGCACGCACACATACACACACACACACACACACACATATATATATATATATATATATATATATATATATATATATATATATATATAAAGAGAGGAAGAGTGAGGGAATCAAAAAGATAGATGGACAGACAGACAGATAGATAAATAGATTGAATAGGAAAGGAATGAGCAAGACAGGTAGAAAAAAAAACTATAGAATTGTTAAATAACGTGTCAGCTTCTACTGTGACGAGTGTTTATTTCAAGTGTCAGTACAATAAGTAAATTACTCTGATATTTCCAAGATTTTTTTCCCCAGACTTTTTTTTTTTACATTTTTTGTCTACTTAACCATTTGTTTATCTTAGAACTAGCAGCTGCATTCGTTAACTTCGTTTAGGAAAATGACCTCGAAAATACGTTCTGCCAGAGCCCCAAAATAAATGATAATACTTAATTTTTTTTCTAAGTGTTAATTAAATGCAGAGACTTCGAAAACAAGTGATTAAAAAAAAATACACACAAGAAAATAACGAACGTATTAAATTAAATGACAAGTGTTTTTCGAAAAAAAGAAAAAAAAGAACTTTTCTGAAATTTAAACTTGGAGCACCGCTCCCCAAAGATAAATAAATTCACAGACAGAAGAATTAAATGCCTTGAAAAAATGGGGATATATATTTTGGAAAAAGGAAACATATATAGTTAGAAAAAAAGGTTTTGTCATAAGCTGTTTTTTTTATTTCTTTTTTCTTATACGCAATATGCAGTTACAATTAGAAAATAAATGAAAAAGTGACTATAAAGTAATATGAATCATTGTGTCTCTTTTCTCCTCTTCTCTCTCTCTTTCTTTCTTTCTTTCTGTCTGTCTGTTTGTCTCTCTCTCTCTGTCTCTCTTTCTCTCTCTCTCTCTCTATATATATATTTATATATATATATATATATATATATATATATATATATATATATATATATATATGTATGTATGTATGTATATATATATATATAACACAAGAAGTGTGATTCAAATATTCGAAGAATTTGAACTGCAAGCGAGTCGAATGTTGTAATAATTTTGCTTCATGGGCAGTGCTCTAACAATTAGTCTCAACCGTCTCCATCGAAAATTTAATTCGAAAAAGATCGTGGAATCTGTGTAGTCTATTCTATTTTGAAATTCTACACACTTTTCTCAAGCATCTTGCATATATATATATATATATATATATATATATATATATATATATATATATATATGTGTGTGTGTGTGTGTGTCTGTCTGTCTGTCTGTCTATTTGTCTGTCTGTTTGTCTGTCTGTCTGTGTTGTATGTCTGTGTACGTTGGCCATATAAATGTTGTTTTCGTAGCAACTGAATTTAAAGTGTGGGGAAATAAGTATAAGATACCCCACAAATAAAGCTTGTAAATTTCAGTTTGGTTTGGAAATTCAATTTTAAAATCAATACTCAGCTTGGTACTCTCAAATACCATATTCCAAAGGCGGTGATAAGTACGAGACATCATATTTTTGTCCAATTGAACATGGCATTCTGAACGGAATGAACACATATAAATCGTGTGATCAGTTATTCCTTGTAATGTTATCATTTAAGAAGTCTTACTTTTGCCCTTCTTGATATGCAGTTAGTATCTAACTAACACCTATATGCCTGAAGATTTCAACTTTTCAAAGAAACTTTAGGCCTTTTTGATGAAGTCATCAAATAAGACTTCGGCTTATTTCTCGATATGTTGTTATTTCATCGGTTCCACTTATTTTTATCTAGATAAGCAGTTAGTATCTGACTATGACCTATAAGCCCGAAGATGTCAACTTTTTAAAGAAAGTTCAGGCCCTTTTGATGATGTCATAGAATGCGACTTCCGGTTATTTCCGAAGTATGGTCTCATGACCCATAGTACCAGTTTCAGCTTAGTCAGATTAGGAAGTTGCTTAAATGGTTGGGATATTTATCCTGTCAAAATGGAATCGAATCCTGGAAAATGCTTCGTTGATGTTTTGTCTAATTTTTTGATTCATTTACATGCGTCAGTGCTTTCTGGTTAGTCACACCGTGTTCTTAAGGACGTGGAAATTTACTCATGCGCAGTACCACTTATGATTGTACCTACGCTCTAAGAGACTGCACACAGTAAATATATAGCAAAGGCTGAATAAGTGGTGACTGAATCTGCAATTAGCAGCGGAAACGCCATTTTGGATTTTTCCTCTCTGGTCCAATTGAACGGTTTAATGACCCGGATAAGTGAAGGAAACAATTACATATATGCTTCATTTGATCCATGTAGTTCAAATAGACGAATAGGCCCGATTAAACAGTGTCCCGTTCAACCGGAAACTATGGTATACATATACACGCTTACACTGTATGGGAGGGTAAGATATATACTCGCACGTAAGTAAGTGGTGCCCTTACACTGGCTATGACTTAATCAGACCTTGATTGGGCTTCACCTGTCGCATTACTACTTTCTTGGCCTGTTTGCATTGTGAGATAGACTTAAGAAGCTACAAGCACCTGAATTGGCGTCACTCATTTCACCCCGAGCTATTTTACCCTTTTACGAATCCATGCCTTTCCGAAGGGCATTAGCGCGTAGTGAACTCAAACTGTTCCAGGTGGAGTTTGAACTCTTCATTTCGTTTTCCACTCGGCCACCCGCCGCTTCATTATGAAGCAATGAAAAAAAAAACTAAACGTCTTTATCGATTAAGCAACGACCCCCACCCCAATGCATGACAATGCTATGGAGTTCATCTCTTTCTTTGTACCTTCACCCTCAAATATGAATGCTGGAATCAGAAAAATCTTAAATTTCGAAGTCTGACGGATTGCTATAATAAAGTCAACTGGAGCAGTTTGACAACATGTAAAGACTGAAGAGCCCTAAATGCCCTCTTATTGATCCTTATCCCAGGAGAGATGTTTGATCAATTTCAGAAGATTCTGTCAACGAGTCCATTCTGTGCACCGTTAACCACTCGGCCAATCCTGCACATCCGCTCACTGACATAAATCTTACAGGTGTTTCTCTCTGAAGTATAAACTTGATGTCGTCTCATTCATCAGCCAACAAATTCTTCAAGATGGTATCTCTGTCCGATTTTATCTGCCTTCAAACGACATTTGATACGGCAATCCCTTGGAAAACTGAAAAGTTCATTCCACCTGCCGGTAATAGAAAACAAATTCCAAATACACAGTGCACGAGACTTCTGCCATGACAGCACGCTCAGGGAGTGTTGTTATAACGAATTTACCATTATAACGAGAGGATTTAAAAAATACTGCATGCAAATTGAAATTTACTGCAAGCAAATTATTTATTTTTTAGTTTCCTCGGGAGAAAGTATAATCTCAGAAAATAGTTTTGCTGGAATGTAAAAAACGAAGGTGTCGTTAGAACGCACGAGTCATTAAATAGTGCCGTAAGGGTGAGTACCGTTACAACGAGTTTACTGTTATTCATTTTTTTTTTTACTTCTTTATTCGGATTAAATATAAGGTTGTTGCGAAAGTTTCCAGCGTTGTTTAACAAGATTTTTTATTCATACAAATTCATCATTATTCGACCATCAAAGTATTTGCCTCCCTTCTATGATCTTGCACCCCCTTTCAGCTGAACTGTGTTATCCATTATATGAAATAAAACTAAAAGTTTGTGACATTTTTTGACAAAATCTTTCATTCATATAAACTCATAACCTCTTTATTCAGCCAACAGAATATTTTCCTTGTCTTCCCCATGATCTTTCGTCTTATGTCATCTTAATTGCTCAACATATAATGATCTAATATGCATTTCTTCTATTTTCTCCTTAGTTACCAACGCATCTCATTGGTTAATTTACCTTTCTATTATAATAGAACATTTACATCATATGTCTCATCGTAGAAACTTTTGAGACCTGAAATATCTGATCATACATTAAAATAGCTTCAGTTTAGTTGAAACTTTTTAAAAAATATCAAAATTAGGATATTTGAATTATTAAAAAGAAATTACCTTCTAAAATAAGTCTAGCCCCTTCAATGCCGATCCATTCATAAACAAACCGTCTTTTTAAAGAGTACCCGCTAGTTTTCTTACTAAAAGAATTCTGGATTTACTTCAATGAGTTCTTCGAAGGGTTCCCCGTATTTTGAACTTGTTGCAGCCGCTCATCAGATATGGAATGTTGTTAGGAGCGAGACGATTGATTATCTGAAGCTGACAGGTTTGAAGTTTATGCCATACGTGGAAGAACTTCCAATCCTAACATTATGATTGTCTGTTGCGTCGAATCTGAAACTTGAGGACGGGCCTTGTTACGCAGCGAAATCGATGGTCTAATTCTCTGGACCAGAAAAAAGGTCTTTTTTTCTCTAATGCAACATCGAAACTGATTCATTCTAAATTTTCTACAAGATCACGTATCGTTTATATCACATCTCCGTTCAAATGTACCCCTGATTCGACTATCTCCAAGATACGGGCTTTCCTATAGGGTTCTTCGTTATCCCACAAAAACTACTCTTTTTGAAACTTCTCGAACTGTTCCCCAAATCTGCTTTCATATACAACATCATCTGAACTACTTTCAGTAATCCATTCAGTGTCGATTATACATTTTATATTCAGCCACGACTCTCACTGAAATTAGGAGAAAATCATCGCATTTTTTCAATTTCAGATTGAACACGCTAAATCAATAAATAGCTGAATAAACTTCAAAGATAATTCATTTTTGACTGATATTTCTTTCATCCTAATTTCAGTTGTTCTCCATCGCAACTACTCAGACCATCTGTCTACGTCAGTGTGTGAACAGCTTGGATTAGCAATGAAAAATAAGCTCACGATGAGCTGCTGGTCAACCGCTTGAGCTACAAGGCCTCAAATCTAATCGTTTGAACTCTTCATTCTTCCAACCAATCGACGCTACATACTCTGATTTTATCATTTTCATTTTTCCGTACACAAGTGGTATTAGCAGTTTTAATATTAGAAACCGTTTACCAGAACTGTCAGTTAAACTGTCATCATAGGTCTCTTCAGTTCCCAAGTCTGTAGTTCTTAATATGCCTAGAAAGTCACACTGGTTTCTTTTTTTCAATTTAGATTTTTTTTCGGTGAACACTTCGCAACAAAAGGCGAGAAAAGTAACCCATTCATTGATGATCCCTTTTTCAATTTTTGATTGATCACCCTCAACCCGGTATGCTGCCAAAATACGTTGGTGACGGTTTCTAATGAGTGACTAATCAGACGTGTCAACTTCAATCTTTAATGAATGGATCTTGATATTAGCTCTCAGTTATTGAATTATAAAGAGAAAATAAA
The DNA here is from genome assembly GCA_963457665.1 of Thysanoteuthis rhombus. Taxonomy (NCBI): domain Eukaryota; kingdom Metazoa; phylum Mollusca; class Cephalopoda; order Oegopsida; family Thysanoteuthidae; genus Thysanoteuthis; species Thysanoteuthis major. The sequence goes on from OY735230.1 coordinate 5,271,686, forward strand.
AAAAGGCTTTTATTAACAACAAAACGTATTTTGCGACGCCCAACACTGATATAGACCCCAGAAACATTGATGACGAGAAAATGTTGTTGGGGTCGCGGCTGGAACTCAGAATGCCGTATTTATTTTTTTGCAGGTAACTTCGAATGAGCTACTGGTGAGATTGAAATGAATTCTTTCTCAAAATGACAAAAAACAGAATACAGTAAGAAAAGGAAAGAAAGAATAACAAAGAATAAAAATACAAAAAAAAAAATAGATTCTCTTTTGTTTTTATTACAATTTCGTCCAACGCTGATTATCAGTCAGCATAGAGGAGGGAAAAAAGCATGTTCATTTTCCCTATGAGCGGATATATATATATATATATATATATATATATATATATATATATATATATACTCACATACACACACACACATACACACGCACACACACACACACACACATATATATATATATATATATATATATATATATATATATATATATATATATTGGCCTGTTTATATCTATCTGTGTGAAAATGTAAGTAGATGGATATTGTTATTGTCCTTGTTCTTAACGCAGTAAACTTTCCCCTTATCTTATACCCACCTGGTCGACTTCCTCACGTTATTCGTCACTGCGTCAATTCATTACCCAAGTCCTGCAGGCTCCCTGGGTGAGGTGCGGATGGTACGACCCCACTGCACCGTAATTGTGCAGTCTTCCTCATTTCAGCTGGCCCCAGGCGCTGAAGTCGTCACAAGAATGTGTAATGAATTAACCCTACGATAGGGTGTGCGTCATCGCCCTCCTCTCGATCAGGTGTAAATAATCGCAGTGGGGAACACCTGACTCCCGTGAAAATAAGCCAGCCCATTTCCGTAATTGGTTCCGATGGGAAGCTTAACAACAACAACTACAACAACAACAACAACAACAACAACAACAATAATAATAATAATAATAATAATAATAATAATAATAATGATAATAATAATAATAACAATATGGTTTACACAGATCAAGAAATCGTAGAACACACCTATTTAAATAAAAGAAACATAACAATAGTAATTTCAAGCTGGACCCGTGGAAATTCCACAGTTGTTGACAACTAAGATTATCCATTATCTCATGCCTCTGCACTTCTGTTACCTTTTGTCTCGAACTTTTCATTCTCTCCCTTATCCCTTCCATTCTTCTTATCAGGGTTCCTTTACCTTTCTCTCCGTCGCTCCCTTTTGGCTATTTTTTTAAAAACAATAATCCCATGAAAAGAATTCTCAAGAAAACTAAAATTACTTTTCACCCATGTTGTCTCTCCCAAGTGATCCTTGTACTGATAGCTTCGCTGTTGGGTTCTCAATATTTGAATAGATATTTGTGATTTTTTTTCTTAATGATTCTTTGCATGTATATATCAGTTCTACTTCATTTCTTTGTCAATGTTTTATTGTCTAAACTAAAGTAACATTCAACCAAATATGAAGTTTGAAATCATAACTACGTTTTTTTCATTCGAGTCAATGTTTGAGGATAGATCAAGTTGTTTAGTTATATTTGACAGTCGTGATTCAGTCATTCCAACTCTTCCGAATTCATGTTCGCATTCATAATTACATTTTAGTTGCTCTTGGATGTTGTCTTGGACAATATCTATGTGACAACCAAGAAAGTGTGCGAGAAAATCAATTGCACCCCTCCTTCAGCTCAACTTTCACCCCATGAGGTCTATATTGCCCCCCGTCGAGAATGTTACACAAATATGGATTAGTTGTTTCATAGGCCAAAAATCTTCTTACAACCTCTGTAAACTTCTTAATATTCTTCCGCCCTGTCCTTTCTTATTCTCTTATTAAACTACCTAACTTTCCCTCCTTCTATAATAATAATAATAATAATAATAATAATAATAATAATAATAATAATGATGATGATGATAATAATAATAATGATAATGATGATAATAATAATGATAATAATAATAATAATAATAATAATAATAATAATAATAATAATAATAATAATGATGATGATGATAATAATAATAATGATAATGATGATAATAATAATGATAATAATAATAATAATAATAATAATAATAATAATAAGAAGAAGAAGAAGAAGAAGAAGAAGAAGAAGAAGAAGAAGAAGAAGAAGAAGAAGAAGAATGGATACAAAAAGCCAAACGTCACACAGATATAATCAACATAAGTGTTGATTAAGATAATAAACAAACAAGTCGATATAGTCACTCAATAGAAACCGTCGTGAGACCAACGTCTTTGGGCAGCATGCTATGTTAGGGGTGATCTATCAAAATTGGAAAAAGAGACGATCAATGAATTCGATACATCACTCACCTTTTGTTTGGGGTCGATCACTTCAAAAGTCTCATTTATTTTTTTTTAAATTGTAATACTGCTACACATTAACTAAAAAACAATTTAGCATGAACCTACATTGCAATTGGAATAGTCAAGGGGAGTCTTGCAAAGGGCTTCTAGAAAATTCACCACCAACAATTCATTGCCATAAAACAATTTACCCCCAATAATTCACTAACTTAGTTTAACAATATTGATACCCGCTTTGAATTAATCGTTAAATTCATGTATTCTCTGTTCATCACAATAAACTAAATTTTATTATTCTTCACTGACATAGATACCGACCAATTGCGACCGAACGGATTTGCTTGGAATATTAATTCTCAGAGAAATATTTCTTTGTATAAATCGAATAACTTGGATCAAATTTTAAATGAAGAGTTGTTTGTTTATTTTTAATTATTCTACAGAAGACGAAGAAGTTTCATTTTAACAAAAAGGGGCACTCACATACACACGATGTAAACAACAATTGAACACCGGGGAAAATATCGATGGTAATGAACAAATTACTGCCTTGTTTGATAAATAAAAAAAAACATTCCGTAAACGATAATGCTCAATTAATCAAAAGAAAAAAAATCTTTTTCGAAAATTGGAATCGAAACTTCTTTTTAAAATATCGTGTTGTTTTTTTTTTTAGATAACATCAACCCCCAACCTTGTTTGATGATATCTGTACCAGCTTTGAATGAATCGTAAAATTCCTATCTTCAGTTTTGAGAGAAAAAAAATATATTAGAAGCGATGTTTTATTTGGTGAGACTAATTACTGAACACAGATGATTTACCGAGTGGAAACGGCAAGACCCGGACAGAGATAAATGATATACTGAAGAGAGTTTTACTCAGGGTCTCTGATTAAACCACACATTTTTAAGAGTATATTCTTCAATTTTAGTAACTTTACATAAGCTTTCGGGAGTTTTATCAGCATTATGTTGTGATTAGCTGAGTTTTGATTCAATACATGCATTACCGATGGGACTCCAGGAGTCTTATTTGTAGTTAGCGATTGAAATTACACTTTTTTAAAGATATATTCATCTATTTTAGAAATTTTACAACGGCTCTTGGTGATATTATTCCATTAGTAACTTTTTTACTGAGTTTTATCTGTCTTATACAGCGATTTGCTGAGTCTAGAGGATTTGCGAGCCGGAGCCGGAAAGAGATAAATAATATAATGATGGGAGTCTTGGGGGGTTTCTGATTAAAATTACGCCTTTCGGAAGATATATTTTTCTATTTCGGCAACTTTGTATAGACTTTCGTGTGTTGTATAGACATTGTGCTGAGATTTGTCGAATGTAGAAGATTTACTGGGCGGTGCATCAGTTATCATCTACACGCACGTTTAAAAAATCTCCGACACCTTATTTTAAAAACAGATTACCTTTTTGAATTATTCTTAAGCTTTTTCTCGTTTTGCCAGATACCCCTGTAAAGACAGAATAATTGGGTATCCGAAATGAAACAATCCAAATAAATAGCTGCCCCTTTTAAACGGAATAAGCGACACCTGAATATTTTTAAGCCAGAGCATAACGTATGTATGGTAAGAAGCATTAGGGATTTTCTGTGCTTAATCTTGTGGTCTTGGGGTGTATGCACCCCCAAATTGTACGTAAGGGTATTTGAAGGATGCAAGAAAACGATGGTGAACTAAGATTTTTTGTCGTTCCACTGTTGATGAAGAGCTGAAGAAAGTAGACCACAACATCTACCAAGGACAACGAGTCTCCGTGAAGAGGAATCACATGACAAGCCATCGTTAGAGCAAGCCTAACCTTCTGAAACAAGAAAATCTGGCTTGTCCCATAAAGAAAGGTCTCCAACCAATACATCTTCCAGATAATCTTTGGAATTGAAACGAGAGATCTGACTAAAACATCGCCCCTCAAACTGAGAACCAAGCAACGTAAACATGAGAGAATCAGATTCAACCTTACATGGAGAGATCAGAAGACAGCAAAGAATATCAGAAAAAAGACCGGAGTCCAAGATATCAGAGAAATCATTAGAAAACTCAAATGGCAATGGGCTGGTCCCGTTGCGAGAATATTAGAAAACCGCTGGACATCAAGACTCACAACATGGATCCCCAGAGATCATACGCAAAATTGTGGCCGACAGAAAGTAAGATGGTGTGACGAGCTAGACCAATTCAGAAAGTAACTTCCGCGATGCCCATGATAGAGAGTTCTGGCGAATCAACGACAGACGCTAAAAGGCTGATGATGACAACTTATGTTCTTCCTCTTCCATGTCTCCTTAAGGTTTCATTAGTAATATCATGATACAATCTTATGATTTCGACATTTGGAATATGTACTTACATAATGAGCTATATTGTGGTCAATATTTTCTGTCTCCGATAATTGTCGATGTAGATAAAAAAGAAGATGCTAATTCTTAATGTAATCTCCCTTATTTATTTATTTATTCATTTATTTATAAATTTGGGAGGTTTATAGAAGAATCTACGTTCATTCAGGTTAAGTATAATCAATACAGTACAAAGCAAGAATATATTGACCACCATATTGCTCAATATGAAAATGCATACAACAATTTTAATATTTTGCTTTCTACGCTTTTTGATAATAACTCTCCTATTTTACACTTTTAAAAATTTAGTTTTTTAGCCCTTCGATAAAGAGGTGCAAGATATTTTTAAAATCTTGCACGGATGTGAGCCTAAAAAAGTTTAAGGCCACTTGTTTAATCGCTTACAAAATAAACTTTGTTATTCAACAAAAAAGGATGCAATTTCAGTGAATTCGAAGACAAAAAATTCAAAACTATTTTCATATCAAAGATCTAATAAAATACTGAACGACTGTGTTTTCTAATGTTCAGTGACTTGAGGAGCATTTATTGAGTGTTTCCTACTGTAGTCACACCATTCATTAAGAGATCTGAAATATTACATAAATTGAACGACACATATAATTTTACCAATACTCTAAAACGCTGCTCACTGCATGTATACTGTAGGTCCAGGCTGACTGCGAATGACCAAGCAGTGAATCTAAAATGTCTATCGAAAAAGCCACTTAGATTATTTTTTGTAAGGTACTATTAAACTGCTTTATGGCCAAAATAGGCGAGAGTTTTGGTTTCTTAAAATCATACTTCAACTAATTATCCCATGCCGTCAAAAAATGGCGGCTGTATTAAAAAATAATGGTTTTGCTCTATACTTTGGAAATATCAAAAACATTAAGTATCTCAGCTCTTTCTTGATTATACTTACCCAGAAGGAACCCGGATTCTTTAAGTTATTTCCATAATGTATTACTAAAAAGAAAATTACATAAGGGAGATTGCTCTAAAATTAGCATGATATTGTTATCCCCCTTGACAAATATGAGAGAGAGAGAAAACATAGAGCTCACCATTGCTTATTATATAAGTACATACTCCAATTAAGTGGTGATCAAATTATTCGAAATCTACTCTTTGTGCTTGTGTTTGCGTCCGTAGATATGTGTTTATATGTGTGTATGTCAGTGTATGTCTTGTATCTTGTGTCTGTGTCTGTATGCGTGACAAATGAATAGGAATTATCTCGAATAAAATGTATCGGCATTAAAGGTTACTTCGCATTATTAACCCCATCGGTTAAATCTATTTTGCTCCGAGTTGATTTTTTTATATCAAATCCATAAATGCATAAACGCTCATATCGCAATTCGACTTGCAACCTAAAACGCTGTGAAATCCCAGACTCCTCTCCCGCGAATCCTGATAAATAATATAGGCCTAAATTTGATATAGATTTCGACGTAGATAAAAAAAAAAGCCGTGGATGTCAATGGGAAATGGCACAACAATAATTAGGGGTGGTAATAAAATCTAATGGAGTAAATAAAATAATTATTCTTATCAAAACAAGTGCCCCATTACTGCTGAATCCCAGATTTAATTTGAATTTATTTTTGTTGGTTTTATTCTTCCTCGAGTTGTTTTTGCGCAATGATCTAAGATTCCCATTGTCTATCAAAGGGATTATACGTAATTTTAAGTGAAATAGATGAGGCATGTAAATAACTTCATCGTAAATTTATTTATGTCCGTACGTCCCTAACCACAAACAAATGCACACACTCACACGTATGTATATATTCTTATGATGCAAGAATTTATGTCGACGATTGTAAGTTATGGATATGTGTATATAGGACAATATATATATATATATATGTACATGCATGATTTAAGAACTTACACGTATATATATATATGTGTGTGCGTGTGTGTGTGTGTGTGTGTGCGTGTGTGTGTGATATATATACAAACAAAAATATACAAAGATGGATCCGAGATCTAATAGCAGACATAATAAATAAAGAGAATCAATGCCAGTCATTAAGATGTATCGCTATAAATACCCAGTCTGCAATTGACAAAGACCTTGAAAATGGCTAATTGTTCAGCCGAAGGCTCTCTAGTATAACGCTGTTGAACAACTATTGCGCTCTATGAATCCCAGAATGCATTCTTTCGAGCGAAAACGGGGAAAATCTAATAAAAAAATTAACAAAATGCTCATTGTCCCTTGTATCTAACCAGCCTGGTGGGCGCAGGTTCAAGTCTTGCACAGCGCTCATTTCTTTATTCATTTATGTGGTCAGTTCTTTGATTTGTTGCTTGGTTAATTCCTGTGCTGTTCGAAATATGCTACCTAATGTAATGTCTTTACAATCATCACATTCTGTCGGACATAAACTGTCCAATCTAATGATATACATACAGTCGGCAAGATGGGAACACTCATATATATACACACAAATATTCATGCTCACAACCTCAGAGTAAAGAGAGGATATATATATATATATAATTGCTTGTATTGTGTATGAGATGTGATCCGACAGAAAATGACAATTGGAAGGCAAAGAGAAAAACTCAACAAATAGGTTTAACATCTCAAAATGTTTATTATTCCGTAGGCATGTTTCGATGCATTTCGACGGGAGCTATCTGAAAAAGATGGATTGCTGCCGTCGAAATGCATCGAAACATGCTTAGGGAATAGTAAAAACAATTTAGATGTAACACCCATCTCTTGAGTTCATGTTTCCACCTTCCTATCATCATTTCCTTGAACATTATTGTAATTGTTATATTAATGGTTACCAAAACAAAATTTGTTTTACAAATTCGATTTTCAATTGGTATCGTGATGATATGCTTACTCTGAATTTTTTAGTTTCACTTTTGTTAGTTAGTACTTAATTACTTCTTTTACAACTGTTGTTTTTATATTTATTACTCATTGTGTTTTAGTCAATATCTATTTTCCATCTGATGGTTTCGATTTCCATCGGCTAGGGTCTTCAGAACCGTTCCCAAGACTCCTACCAGAACTGGTACCACTGACAGCTTCTATAATTTGGTCAGGTCTCTAGCGAGGATCAAAATACTTATTCAACTTTTCAATTTCCTCCAGCTTCACACTGTGATCTGTCAGAGCAGCGAAATCCACTATCAGACAAGTTCTTTCTCTTTATCACAAGATCAGGTCTTTTCGGCCTGGATTGGGTAATTCGTTTAAATCTCAACGTTCTGGGTATTGCTATGATTGCCATACTCCAGTCCAAGTTGGGGCTGGCTTTGTTTTTCCGCCGTTACAATAACAAGAATAATCCTCACAAAATCTAGGCCAGTAAACTTTTCGCTATTTGACTATCACGACGCTGTAAACCAAAACTATACATAAAATCAACATTTTTGCTATTTAACATCACGGCTTAATGATTGCTTGGCGACTTCCTGACCAACTGAGCTAAACTGACAAGTCTTATATACCTACGAATTTATTTATATTTTGTACGATTAGAAGGTGTAGCATTCATCTTCAGTCGCAGTAGAAGTAGGAGTGGAATTTGATCCTATAGCATTCAGGATTATTATCATTATCATTATCATTATTATTATTATTATTATTATTATTATTATTATTATTATTATTATTATTATTTTGTTGTTGTTATTGCTATTGCTATTGTTATTATTATTATCATTATTGTTATTATTATTATTAATATTGCTATTACTACTGCTGTTCTTCTACTACTACTAGTAGTAGTAGTAGTAGTAGTAGTTTGCTTCCATGTAAGTAAAGGCAATGATCGTAAGATGAATTGTGTGGAATACCGGCTTACAAACATCTTCCAAAATGACCTTCTTATATTTACGGAAAAGTCTTGTAAAAAAAATCTCTGATTGAACAACAATAATAGATAGAGGAAGCGAGCTTCGTCAAAAGCCGAACGGTATTAACCAACAATACAACGTCGCTGAACGGATCTCGTGTCAAGTCTCGTGATGATCTCGTCTGTCAGAGAAGTGACACTCGTCACAAAATGGACACAGAAGCTTCATCACCGTCCGTGATGTATGTGAATATTCTTTTCTTTTCTTCGATTTTTTTCTGTTGCAATCGGAGGAAAGGCTCGGGTGGGGGAACAGAGGATCTAGTGTAAGAGACAGATTTGATTTTATTTCACGATGAGATCTCGGGAGAGATCACATCCCGGCAACGAAAAGTTCAGTTGATTGTACGGGGAGTGATGTGAATGGAAAGTTTAACTGACTGAGCAATATCAAACGAGAAGAAAGAAACGGAAGGTAAAAAGAAAAGAAAAAGAAAGATGACGAAGACATTGGAAACCATGTCGTATTTACAGTTGATACAAATATAACCAGAAACCTATAATTATGATAGCAAAGAAGAAGAAGAAGAAGAAGAAGAAGAAGAAAAAGAAGAAGAAGAAGAAGAAGAAGAATACGATTTCATTATGAGAAATTTGGTATTGCTATAAATATAATAATTGTACCCTCTCAAAAGGGTTAAACCCTACTGTCAAAATCACCTTATGTTAGCATTTGAGTATACGTACATCACAAAATAATCGTGAAATATAAACCAGAGCAACAAAATAAATGTGATAATCAGGGAGTACAATTTCTTTAGCTGTGACTTTTTTTTTAAGTGATTTAAAAAGTGATTTTGATAATAGCCATCCCTGTATAACACAGGTCGGTACACTCACAACCCCGCTCTAACTCTGTTCCATAACCTTCCTTATTTGTATGCCCATCAACTGTAACAACAAATAATAATGATCCGATTTCTTTCAATCTATCTATCTATCTATCTATCTATCTATCTATCTTAGCCTGTTCACATCTATCTATCTATCTGTCTATTTATCTATCAATCAATCGATCTATCAATCTATCTATCCAGCTATCAATTTCATACTAAAAGTCTGATCGCATTTATCTGTATGAAACTTCCAAGGAGCCGGAACGTTGCATGGTAGCCAGAAGTATTCAATCAAGGCGCCCCCTACAAAGATAGTTCTCTTATTGAGTCTGGAGACCCCATATAGGCGTTCCTAATGAACTTGCTGACCAACTTGACCAACTATCAAAAAGACTTTTGTCAACTGAACCAAGTCAGGCACATATCTTTCTTCACCAATGAGAATCGAAATTCGAAATCCAAAATAGAGAAAAAAGTAATTTGACAACTCATGTAAGAAGTATTCTTTTTTGTTTTCAGTGCATTGCTTTAGCTATTGCTCAATGGATGTCGTGTAATATTAGAAATTATCAACCAAAACTGTAAAGAAAACAGTCAAGTTGGGTTTCTACAGTTTTTAACTTTGGCTGGCTGGCTGGCTGGCTGGCTGGTTGGTTGACTAGCTATATATATAACTATATAAAACGAACAGATCGCACCAATAGAGCTGAAGGGATGAAATTTTCAACATTTACACTAGATCATGTCTACGAAAGTCTTTTGAAAATCCCCCATAAATACGTTTTAATGGGGTTCAGTTTACAAGGTAAGTTTATGGTGAATTGATCTTTCCGTCTATGCCCGAGCTTGTTTTTTGGAATTCGGATGGAAATCTTCCGCTCGGGAACACGTGTTCTATCAATAATGGAATTGAAACCTTCTCAGCTGTTTTGAGTCAGAAGCACTTGAAACATTTTTAGAAAGGTGTTCATTGGTAAGATGTTTCTTACTTAAAATTTCCCTCTACGCAGGGTCACGTTATCTGGCAATGATGACGTTTAAACTGTGTAGTTGACGCTTCAATGAACTTTCACTTAGTATTGAACATTGATTCTTTAGGACCAATTTCCTCGTGTTAGTTGTTTTTATCGCTGTATCTTTCGGCCTTCCTCAGCAGACTATTGCATCTGCCAGCCTGTGGCATATGTTCAGCGGAACCTTTCAGTTAATTTGTGAGGGTAGACTGTTCTCATTCCTATATCTTTCACATCCAATGTCTTTTCTGGGGAATTTCAGGGATATTGATCAGTGATTCTTCTTAGTGTACGGATTCGTTTTTGTATTGCTTGCTTCGACTGCATGGAAGGTATCAAATACTTTGTGAAAACCAGAAGTATAAAAGGAGAAAGGTTTTGGTAATATAAATATATATGTATGTATATATATATATATATATATATATATATATATATATATATATATATATATATATATATATATATATATATATAAACAGCAACATATGGTCTGAAATCATTCTAATATGATATCAACAAAACTGTCTCAGAAATTTTGACCAAAATTGTGTATGCTATTTTCAAAGCAATTAGTTGCGAATTGATGCGATCAGACACCGACATATATGTATATATATATATATATATATATATATATAGAGAGAGAGAGAGAGAGAGAGAGAGAGAGAGAGAGAGGGGAGACGGACAGAGAGACAGAGACAGGACAAAAAAGAAGATTACTACAATAAAAATGGAAATATCAATCTTCAATACATTATTAAATTCGGAAGAGATAAATATCCATGCTTTTTTTACTCACAATAAATAAATCTTATATTAATAAAATTTGCGATTTTTTTCTTACAGAGGAAGAAAAAAGAAGATGATAAGAATTAAAGCTAATCTTCTAAAATTATTAGTTTTCATTAAAGATCGGATTTTTTCTTATTATTATTTGAGTCATTTTTTTTCTTTCCCTTGGTTCATTCGTCGGTCCAATTTAATTTTTGCAAATAATTTGTTTGCTACGCCAGAAGGAATGAGGCAGAAAAATGACCCCAAAGATTTCCCGCGGTGCCCTCGAAAAAGCGAGCCAAGAAATTTAATAACCAAAGCATTAATAACTAGATAAATTTCGTAGAATTCTGTATGTGCTTGCATGTGAATTCATGTATGTGTATGTATGTGATGGGCCTGTTACATTATTTGCTTAGGATAAATTTATAAAGAAGAATGCGTTGTGATTATGACAAATCTCTAAGACTCACACAGCCAGCACCTGACATCTCGACTGGCACCAGAACCCCCAAAGAAACACAATCCCGGTCACCCCTCCCCAATACACAATACATACGAAGGGACTTGCCATAGATCAATAATTAGTGACGTAGTTTTGCCATTTCAATTAAATTCGACACTGCGTGCTCCAATATTGAGATCTTGTACCAAACTAGTGACTAGTATATATATTTACATTGAATGCCTGCCATAGACGGATGATTAATATACAGGTACATGATTTGTTATTCAAAGCCCTTGAGACCAGAGACTCTTTGGAATTCGGAATATTTTGGATTTCGGAATGGTAGAACAGGTACCGTACCGATAATGACAGATGCTTCCTGTTCTGTTTTACACTGTTACCCAAAAGGGAATCTGCAGATGTTATTAACATTTTCAAAGTATTCAAGTGAAAAAAAGAAAATCACTAAAAAAAATATAAATAAATAAGATATCCGTGAGCAGCAGAGTCTAACTGGTAAGATCACTGAGACACAACTGCGTGGCGTGGGTTGAGCACAACGGAAGTAAACGAGGCGGCATGGGTTTCGTTGGATCATACTTGGCGCCAAATGCGTGTTTTGATATGCTGATGTAGGTTTACGTTAAATTGATCCCTTCGTCAGTGTTCAAGCTTGTTATAGAAAAAAGTTCGATTTCCGAAGCTTTTGGAGTTTTTCAGGAGATTCTATTCCTGGAGTAGATTTTACTTCTTAGTTCAACAACTGTAGCTACCAAAGATGGCAAAGGATTCCATCTTTTTGTAGATGTGCGTGTTTTTTGTGTGTTCCAGCGCTCCTGGCTATATCGTTTTATCTACAAACTTGAAAAATGTCATCAGAACTCCTCTTCGACCCATTCTGAAATTGCTTCTTTTACTTTTGAAAAAAACAACATTTTTGACGTTTTGGGTCCTTATTTTGTCAGATTTATAAATAATACATAGATTCTCTAAACTCTACATATTTCTGGATGTTTTTACTCTTTTTAGATATTTTTCAGTGAAAATAATATCTAGATACACCAGAACCTAGATGTTTTTCGATATTTTTTTTTTTAAATTTTCACCCATTTTTAGATGTTCACCCAATGGTGATGTCATAAATTGAATTCATTCTGACCATATCTATCTTTCTGTGGAATTCGTTTTACATGACTTCAAATCTTTTCCGTAACGTTTGTTTAATTAATGACTGTAATGAGGAGTCTGTTAATCATTTGGAGCTAAATTATGGTGGCCCTTAATCAGACAATTCTAAGCTATAGGACAACACAAAATCCTCAAAAGAAGAAGGAATCAAACGAAGAATCACTATGGGATGACAAGCCTTCGGCAGAGCAAGCCCAACCTTCAAAAACAAGAAGATCCCATTAATCCTAAAAAGAAGAGTAGACAACCAATGCATCCTCGTGATAGTCACTTATGGAGCTGAAACATGGGACGTAACGAAGAGACTGACCCCAAAAACTGAGAACCATGCAACGTGCACATGAAAGAATCATGCTCAATCTCACATGGAGAGATCACAAGACAGCACAATAGGGAGAAAACAGGAGTCCGAGACATCATAGAATCCATTAGAAAAGTCAAAAGGTAATGGGCTGGTCATGTTGCAAGAATGGCAGACAACCGATGGACATCACGACTTACAACTCTGCGACGCTCACGATAGAGAGGTAGGGCAATTCCTGGAGAAGGTTTATGTCCAACGTCGGACGTTAAAAGAATGATGATGATGATGATGATAATGATGATGATGGACAAGGGCGCCCCCGATAGCGCAGTCGTTAGAGAGCCTGTCTAGAGAACAAGTTCGCTAGCGTAATGACATATTTATATATTGGGTAACTCCAAAAGTTCGTGGCGGTGGATGGTATTTGGAGTATTTAGTGCTTGGGTTCTTTATTTGGATTATGAAACCTTCAAGAATCTACAACATATTTTCGAGTTAAGACGATATGATGTACGAGATTTAACAAATATTTGTCGCTTTTGTCGTGGCTTTATGATCCACATACGATCTAGATGTGTGTGCTATATGGATGGTACAACCACCCCAAATGCAAGAAAATTAATATATATATATATATATATATATATACACGTATATAAATACACACACATAAATAATACATATATATATATATATATATATATATATATATATATATATATATATATATATATATATATATATATATATATATATATATATATATATAATGTGTACTTTAGAGAGTGAGACAGACTCGGGAGTGAAGTTTTTGGTAGTAAGGTTTATTAATCCTTATATGTCAATAGTCCATACATGTTTCGGGATTCTTCCCATCATCAGTGGTGTGTGCTGTGTGAGTGTGTATTAAAATGTACCATGTGGAACCAGAGTCCACTGCCAGGGGCTATGCATTGTGGGTAAGTTTTGTTGTCAGGGCTACTAGAAGCCTCCTGCTGAATGGAAGAATGACCAGCAGGTATCAGGACTTTGGTAAAGCAGCAGCAGTTGGTCTTGGGGGGGGGGCAGAGTGTGTCAAGGTAGGGGGTAGTGATGCGGAGTTGGATTTTTTGGTATGTTTGGGGTAGTGTAGAAGGAGGGGTGGTGAGGTCAAGGAGCTACATAGGTATCAACCTTAAAAGATACTGAAAATGTTTTGGCTATCATTTGGACAGGGGTTATAACAGGCTAAGGTGAAGTTTTTCCTATGGGTCTCGGTGACTTTGAAGCTTCCATTATTGGATGTGTCTTAGATGTGGGTGTGAGGATATTAATGATAGGAGTTGTGTATATTAGTGTATATATATATATGTGTGTGTGTGTATGTGTGTGTGTGTGCGTAAATATATCTTTATTTTCACGGTTTGCAGAAGTAGTAGTAGTAGTAGTTGCCTTAATCAGCGATCACACGCGCGCACACGCGTGCACACTCTCAGTCGTTCTCCTTTAACAAATATCTCCATGTTTAACCCTTTACCAATTCATGCACCCCTACCCTGCCTCTCTAATCATCCACCGTCCACCAAATTCAATTCCATCTCATTTCATTTTCTTGCGTTTCTTCTTTTCGCAACGAATCAGCAGCCTAACGAACACTTGTACACACACACAGAACTCAGTTAGCACTAGATGTATGTTAGTGTGTTCGCATTACCCACTCCCTTAATTTCTGTTGGATATGTCACAGACGAACTGATCCGTCATAACCTATATTAAAAATTTCAAGATATGTTTTAATATTTCTGTTGTAAATTACTAAATCTATATGTTTATCAAGCAAAATTAGGATATGTATCTGTGAATAATGATTTACATACTTATTGTGAGACTTCTAGTTACCACTAAATCGGTTTATTATGTCTTCGTTGTTTTCATTATCGCTATTTGTGTTATTTCGCAAGTTTCTTGAAAGCTAGTTGGAATAGTTTAAAAATAAAATTGTCAGCAAATCCGTCAAGTAATTTTTTTTCATATTCCTCATCAGCGAATACAAATTAATTGTACACACACACACGCACATACAAACAAACAAACAAACACACACACACACACACATATATATATATATATATATATATATTTATATATGTATATGTATATGTATATGTATATATATATATACAATAAGTACATGGATTGAAGAGAGAAAACACTCGACGCAAGTTTCTCTCACCCATATTGTGTAAATTTTGCTCAGTATTGTATCATTAATACTTCGAGAACTTTTGATTGAATAAAAATAATCAGTTTTCAAGATTATAACTGCTCTACGTTTTTTTATCAAAATCTATTTTGAATGAAGTTGTGTTATTGATTATATATATATATATATATCGCAAGAGACTGAAAGACAAACAGACAGAGAAAGAGAGACGAAGACTGACAGACATACACACGATATTCCAGTTGAGAGATCTCCACACGCACGCAAATCGTAAATGTCTAACACGAAATTTCCGCCTGAAGGTGTTATTAACTGAAGTTGCTGATTACAGATTTGGAGAAGATATATTAATAAATCTTGATGATATTTTTCCAATGACATATCATGTTCTTTTTTAATTAGGTACACATACGGAATATTTCATTGAATGCACACGAAAAGAAAGACATTCTGAATAAATATTTCAAATCAGGTAAGGAAATTGATGTTTATGATGCTCACTATAGTCTGATACAAGGCCAACACTCTGCAGTACTAGCTTCTCGATCAGAACAGCACAGCAGTCTTAGATGTTTACTAAACTTAGTCCGGCCAAGTGTACGAGGATATATTCGTAAACTATATATATATACATATATGTAAGGTTTCAATCCTACCTCGTGGTACTGGATGGGATAACGGATTGTCTGTTGCCACACTGAAGAGTGGTAATACAACGAAACAGCGCTGTCTGTGGATGACACAATAATTATATATATATATATATATATATATATATATATATATATATATATATATATATATATATATATATATATATATATATATCTTCGTAAAGAGCAATGCTAGTGATAACTCAATGTGATAGAAAACGATCAACAAGGATCCATTGAGCAGAGCAGGATGGAAGATATAAAAATGATTTAGCAAAAAAATGGATATGGGCTGGACAAGGAAGCACAAATAAGATAAAATAAATGACAACAGATGGAGCAAAAGTTAAACCGATCGTTGCCCATAGATATGTTATGCATAAGAGAAAAAATAGACACAAGGTGGAGGAATGAAATGGAAATGTTCGTTTGGTAATATATGGTAGACGTCAGTGTGATCGCTCTCTTCATGGAATAGGCTTTTTTCCAGCAGTGGACTTATAATGGCTGACGACGATGATGATGATGATGACGATGATAATGATGGCGTTGGCGAGTCAAAGATATATGAGGGAAGATACACTCCTTTTGGGTGTAAATATTTTACCAAGAGTAACCGAACAACCTTTTAGGACAGAGTATGTTTTCCCTTGTTTAAATGTCAAGATCATAAATCAATGAGATACGTCTCAACTTACGCTCGAACTTCTGATTCAAAAAAAGTGATTCAACCCCAAAGTTCAACTCTAAAATTAGGGGTGGAAAAAATGACTTTTAAACGACTCTGCTCGGTAAACCCGTGTCAAGGAGCACCATGGGTGTAACAACTTTTTACAGTTACATTTTACTGCTTGTGAGGTAACATGGATTTGGGGGGGGGGGAAGTGGGTTGCTCTCGCAGATTGTGGATTTATGTCTTTCCTAAGGGTATTAGTGATAACACGAGAAGCCCCAGCCGGAATTCGAACACGGCTGGTCGATTGTGTTCTCACAGCTGGCGACATTATATCAATCTTTCTAATGAATATATATTATCATAATACTCATCGACAGAGGTTTTTCCCATCTCCATCCATATCGACTGTGATTGCACAACCCTCTGCATGGTCTTACCAGCGAACTTTTCTATCTAATGTCTCTATTATGTTTGGTCTTTTCCAACTGCGTTTACTGTCCCATGGGTACAGATTGGTTGGCCTTTTGCTCTATCTGTTTCTTTTATTTTTGCAAAGTGCCCTGTCCGTCTCTATTTTTATTGCTCCATTACTTATGCACTACCCTTCACCCTGGTCCACAAACAGGTCCAAATCTCTTTTTTTTTTAATGGTCAACAACTTGTCCTTCAATTGCTCTTTCCATCGCCCTCTGTGTAGTTCTGGTTAGTCTTCGAGTGGTTCTGTAAGTTTCCAAGTTTTTGACCATAATCCTTGATATTATAAAGATCGGGAAAAACCTATAGATGTTATTTTTAAATTTTTTTTTGGGGGGGGGATTGTTTTCTTCTAAGTAATTTTTGAACTCGTCCTTTTAGTGTCTGCCGTTCTTCCGATATATACATATATCTAATCCTTTCCAGGAATTCTCATAATAAAAAATCAATGACCGATCAATTGGAGTATTTTCATTATTATATTTTCTGGTCTATAGTCTTCGCCTTTGATGTTTTCTAAAAGGCTTCAGGCGATATTTGGCTTTTTTATTGTAATTTTTAGTTCACTCAATTAAATTCTATGCATGGATCTATAATCATACGTATATCTTCACTATATATATATATATATATATATAATGTGTACTTTATAGAATTGGGTAGCCTGTGTCTGTGTGTCTAGTGTTAGATCTGTGTTTGGTGGGGGAATTGGTTTTTTTGGGGTATGTAGGTGGTAGGTTGGGAGTGGGTAGCAGAACCCTGGTGGCTCTTTTGGTGGGTTGTATCTTAATTTCTCTCATATTCTGTGGATTCGCAGATCTGTGTGTGATGTTGTGTCTAAGTTTGTTGTATTTTTTAGTTTTGGTGAGGTTAAGTTGTTTTTTTCTTCCTCCTATGTTGATGTTGATCGCTTCCTGTATTTCATTATATTCATCTGTGTATGTGTGTTGTTGTAGTTTTTGTTCCAATTCGCTGATATCTGTTAGAGTGTCTTTGATGGTTTTTTGGCAGAATTGGATGGTGTCATCTAAAAGATCCATAGAAAGTGTGTGGATCTTGTTGTTCCATAGATTAAGGAAATCTGCATCCTGGTTCCCTATGGAGGGGTGTAGGGAGATCCTGAAATTCACGGGAGTGAGTTTATTGTCCTTACAGGACTTTAGGAAGTCTAGATGTGACTCAAAGCGGGTAATTTTTTCTCTTCTACGGTAGAGTCTCACCGACCATGTTGTGATGTTGTCTGAAGAGGTTGGTTCCATTGTGGTGTTAGGGTGGTTGTCCTTGTCAGAAGTGATAGTTGTTGTAGGAATGTGTTCCTTCTCCATGTCTCAGTAAGGTATGTATAATGTGTACTTTATAGAGTGAGACAGACTCGGGAGTGAAGTTTTTGGTGGTAAGGTTTATTAATCCTTATATGTCAATAGTCCATACATGTTTCGAGATTTCTCTCATCATCAGTGGTGCGTGTTGTGTGAGTGTGAATTAAAATGTACCATGTGGAACCAGAGTCCACTGTCAGCGGCTATGCATTGTGGGTAGGTTTTGTTGTCAGGGCTATATATATATATATATATATATATATATATACATACATATATATATATATATATATATATATATATAATCCCAACAAGAATAATTCACACATAGTACCATAATATCCAATTCTGTGTAAAACATAAATCTTTTGAAAAGCTTGCATAAATTGCATTAACAGATATTTGGAAATAATTGACTGAAATGACAAAAAATTATTTATATCTTCAGTGTTTAAAACCGTAAACGTTTCTAAACTATATATATACATATATATATATGCGCGCGTGTGTGTGTGTGTGTGTGTCTATATACATATATATATATATATATATATATATATATATATATATATATATATATATGTATATAGTGTGTGTGTCTATATACATATATATATATATATATATATATATATATATATGTATATAGACACACACACACACACAACCGACTTAAGTCTTGGAGTTTATAGTTGAATGTAAAGAGTACTATATATATATGTATATATATATATATGTATATATATATATATATATATATATATATATATATATATATATATTATATATATATATATATATATATATATATATATATATATATATATATGGGGCAGACTGAGAGTGCATGAGAGAGAGGAAGGGGGAAAAAGACAGAGAAAGGAGGAGAGATAGGGGATAGAAATGAAGAGAAACAGTTTTGTTTACATAATGTTAGGGATAATTCTAAGAGATAGAAATGGCAGTAGATGGAGCAAAAGATTAACTGCTTGGTTCACAAGGGACAGTAAACGTGGTAGGAAAAGACCAGACCCAAGATGGGGCAATGAGATAGAAATGTTTCCTAATGAGACACTCCAGAGATCAACGCAGTCGCAGTCGTTATGATAGGAGATGGGAACGGCCTTTATCCAGAAGTGGATGGTGGTGATATATACATGTAATACGTATTTTTCCAGCACTTCCCCATTAATGCAAGGTTAATTAGAGGCCATAGAGATTTCTTTTAGCTTTCCTTGGTTGTTTACGTACAAGAAACCAAATGCCCTGATCCAGTCGATGTGAACAGAGGTGGAGCCAGGTCAAAAAGGTTGGTGGGGTCCAGGCAGTGTTGCCAACTCAAAAACATTTCGTCGCGCTAAATCATTCCTGAAAAAGCACCCTAATCGTCAAAATGCACCAAAAACATTGTTAGCCCATTTTTGACCACTTAAGTAGCTAAAAGTTGCTAAAATACCGTCATTTTTTTTTTTTTTTTTTTTTTTTTTTTAAGGTCAAAAATAGCTGGAAAATCAACGGAATTTGCTTCAGAAATAGCACTAAAATGCGTTGAAAATGTCGCTGCTTGTTGGCTTTTTGCATTGCCAAAACGATAAACGCGCAAAATCTGGCGTGAAAAGTGCAGAACGCTGTACCATGATCGAGAAATACGAGTGTCAGTCTTGAAGGTGTTTGGACAAGGGTCTGGACACACAGCCTTTGCTCCGCCTGCGGAAGCAAATATTGCCAAAATCAAGAATTAACAATGAATGTTATCGCTTTGTTTTCAATTTTCAATTACTTTTATATTCGACGTTTGTTATTCATACGCTAATAAGCGGTTACGAATGAGGCGAAATTCTTCACAGGGTTAAATATATCTATCAGTTCTTCAATATGGTTGATATACACGAGCCCAAACTGAAAACCTCAATACACATTTTCATGTTTAAACATGTCTGCGTGTCTATAGGCTCATATGAGTATTTACCTAAATGCATACTTAAATGCACATCTACCATGCATACATACAAAGGCGTATGCGTACGCATACGTATATGTATATCTGTGAGTATGTGTACACAAAGATCTGAAAAAGTACGTGTTCAAATACAGAGATATCTTTTAACTTTTTTGCATATAGATACACACGAACACATACGCATATAAATATATGTGTGTGTGTGTTGAGGATGTGAAGTGATCATTTCTCTCTATATATATATATACATATATATGTATGCATTATAATTTCGATTTTATTCGAATTTTTATATGTATTCTTTTTATTTGATAATACTTAGGTTAACTAATTCCACCTTAGATATTTTGAGTCTATAACTTTATACATAGAGAGGGAGAGATCGAGAGAGAGAATGAGAGAGAGGGAGAGATATGCATATATAATTTTTTTAGAAAAATAAATGAAACCGTACGAGAAATCTTCAATAAATGTCTACTGTGGCTTCCGACTGAAATTTTTTTACAAAGACATAAATCATAATTTTTTGGAGTTTTTTTTTTTTTTTAACTTTCTTTTTTTTATTAATAATTCTTCTTTTTTATTTCATTTTACACCTAGACGGTAAAATCCATAATCTCAGGCCGCCATAATGGATTAGATTTTTGAGCGAAAAGGGCGCGAAAAGTACGTCGGCCATGATGGATGTTTCTGTTTAAATGCGACAGTGATCTCGTATGAACGATAAAAGGTCCAGATTTTCTTTTTAATGTCTTTGGTTTATTCAATATTTATGGATTTCTTCTTTTTTTTTTTTATTAATTACGTTTATGCTTGTTAGATTTTATTTAATCTTTTCCAACATTGTTTATTTGTGAATTTATTAACGTGCTCGCATTTTATTTACATTTTATCTACACTGCATTGATGATTCATATATAGTACTGTTATTAGAGTTTTCTTTATA
Source organism: Thysanoteuthis rhombus (assembly GCA_963457665.1). Taxonomy (NCBI): domain Eukaryota; kingdom Metazoa; phylum Mollusca; class Cephalopoda; order Oegopsida; family Thysanoteuthidae; genus Thysanoteuthis; species Thysanoteuthis major. Next base: position 5,293,082 of record OY735230.1, read on the forward strand.
CCTACTTTAGACATTTATCAATCATATATGATATATATAGATATACGTCTTTATCAATGTATGTGTGACTGTATTTGTCTACGAGTGTCTGTGTCAGTGTGTTTTGTCCCTGCTTTTGTGCACGTCTTTGTTTGTGCATGTGTCTTTTTCAGTATGTGTGGCTCTTTGTCAACGTCTCTTTGTCAAGGGTGTGTATGAGTATGTGTACTTCAGTAATCTCATTACGCATATTTGTATATATAGTACAAATCAGGTCTGCAATATAGCATAATATGATATAATGTAAAGCAATGTCTGATATGTGATGGATTTATTTCGTAGAGTGCTCGATAGATTCAACTTTAAACTCCTAGTCTTAAGTTGGTTTAGAGTAGAGCTGGGAGCATAGTAGAAAGTAGATTCGCTACACAAACACGTTTTATATATATATATATATATATATATATATATATATATATATATATATATATATATATATATATATATATATATATATATATTGATATATCTATACTTTTAAATATCTGAAACATTTTCTCACATTTAGTTGAGAGCCTATGCCAGAGCCGGTGGTCGGTGATCGAATCGAGGTTAAGATTCTGGATTTTGGATGATGACTTTACCAGTGCAAGGGTCTTCCCCTCTTTGAAGATTGATGCAATACAATCTTACATCCTATGATTCAACCATTTGACTTTGTGCAAGACGAAACAAAACTTTGCAAAAAATCTATATGATCCGACTGAGACGTGCATACACGTATGTACAGATAGATAGATAGATAGATAGATAGATAGATAGATAGATAGATAGATATGACCAGACTGTGATAGATGGATAGATTGATAGATTTAAAAGGACTGAAACAGATATAAACAGACATAGATAGATCGATTGATTGATACAAATTGAGATTGAGGAATAGGAAGAGAATGAGATGGATCGATAGAAAGAAAGATATCTGCTAAATTTTGATCTGAAACGTTTTCTTTCACAAAGATTATTCACGTTAAAAAGTCAATATTTGCCATTTCCTTCATTATCAAGCAGTGAAATCATTGGTGCACACATGTATATATAAGTATATACATATATGTGTGTGTGCGTGTGTATGTGTGTGTGTGTATTCATAGTTGTGTGTGTGTATATATATATATAAATACTTTCATTACTGAGTCAATCTCACTCTCTACAGCTCAAATTATATATATATACGTATATATATATATATATATATATATATATATGACAAACAGAATATGCAAACATATATGTTTATATACATGAAGTATATATATATATATATATATATATATATATATATATATATATGTATATATATACACATATATATATATATCGATAGATACATACATACATACATACATACATACATATACATATACATATAGATATTTGGGTTTATGTATAATATATATATATATATTTGTTTGTATTCTCAATTAGTGAATATCAATTTCATACTAATATATGCAACACTATGTTTATGCACATATGATATACGAAACTGAAAGTTTATATATATAAACAAATATTTATAAATATTTGCGTGCATATATATATATATATATATATATATATATATATATATATATATATATATATATATATACATATATATATACATATATATATATATATGTGTGTGTGTGTGTCTGTGAGTGTGTGTATTTATTTATAAACAAATTCATACCTTCCTTTACTCATTTATGTATATATAAAAACTTATACAACTTTACCGGCCATTCACTAAACTCAGTTAAATACATACACATACATGCACCCCCCATATATATATATATATATATATATATATATATATATATATATATATATATATATATATATATATATATATATATATATATTGAGTATAAGTAAACTTTATTTACCAAACCAACTGAACGTATTCATTTGATAGGATAAAAGGAAAAGAAAAGAAAAAAAGACCAAAATATACAAATAACTGAGTGAAGGAAGGTATGAATTTATCTATAATGATTGATATCAGAATAAATGATTTGCGCCTACAGACGTCTTGAACAAACACTGAGGAGATTAGTCAAGGGTTTTCATCTCAAAAGTTAAGGATTTCCTCGGCCATAAAAATTCCTCCGTTACAGTGCAGTATATGGGAAAAGAGGATTACCCCAACCCCATAGCCACACCCAAAATGCAGATATTCCTCTAGGCAATAAAAGTAAATCGGGATTAAAATCGCACTATTATAACAAACAGGTCACACGCGCACACCCTACAAAATACACTCTTTGACCATGAGCTAAACTGCCTATCCGTTACACTGAGTTTAGCTGTTCTTGGGGGCAGGGCCGAATTTAGACCTAGGAGGTTCTGGGGCACTTCAGGTTTGGAGGGCCCGGGGCACTTCAGGTTTGAAGGGCCCCTCAAATACAAAGATTGAATGGCACGGAAAATGACAAATTTTACATCTAAGTCCGTTTATTGCATGTAATTGGAACTGACAAGTTAGACATACATAGAAAGGTTAAATGAGTTATATATCTGGAGTAAATACGTGTGTATATGTTAATGCGTGCCAGCAAAATTCCAAGTAGATTTTTAGGTGAGACAACATTTACTTTCATAACCCAAACTCCAATTACTGTAGAAAAGAATGACAAACTGAAATTTAACAATTTATTTAGAACAATTTAAGGCGTTGTAATGAAATGAATTCCAAAATGAATCGAAAGCAGTAATTATCAATTCATTTCTTATTAAGGAACTTTTTTAATTTTTATGTTTTGTATTGAGGGGCAATTGTGTCTTTTGCCCTCAGCGCTGCTTGGGGGACATATTTGTGTATAGTTGGTTTATATAGTGATTTATGCAGGATCAGTTTTCTCGCTTTGTATGCTGGAGTCAATGCTTTATCTAGATCACTGTCGTTGGGACTTGACCTAAGAAGATTTGGTTTTATGCCTTTAGTGAAGTGATTAGTTTGATGCAAAAAATCCTCTCACAATCCTTTGCGAAATGATAGGGAGATTTTAGAAGTGTTTTAATGTTTACTTGGCTCTTTATTGTGCAATGAGTCAACGGGAGTACGTCGTTTACGGAATGGATTCCATGTAAACTAATGAAAACGAATGATTATCACCATCACAGTCAATAATTGAACAATCGTACCGTCAAATTTTGAAGACATGTAAAAAATGCAATCGAAGAATAAATATGGTCAGGATGAATTACATGTATGACACCACTGGGGTTTCCCTCCCGAAAATAAGGTAAGATACGCCTAGAAATATATCTAGATTTCGGAGGATCTAAATGTTATTGATAAACCCACCAGAATAAGGCCCCAAAAAGGTCAAACCGCCTTTTTTTTCTGAAATTAAAAAAAAAGAATTAGAGTGGTTTTAGGGGAGTTCTGGTCCTAATTTTCAAGTCAGTAGACAAAACGGTATTGTCAGGAGCATTGGAACATACAAACACGTACAGAAAAAGGATATAACTTTTTGCCATCTTTGATGAGTACGTTTGTTTAATAATAGGATGCCAGTGGTCGGAAATCAGATATATACATTATCAGCAGCAGCCGTTGTAGTTCCACTGTTAGACAAAGAACTCTCTCATCTCCTTCCATCACGACTGCGATTGCGCTAAACTCTGCTATGTCTTACCGGCAAACTTTTTTATCTCATCACTCCATCTTGTGTCAGCGTTTATTGTCCTGTGGGCACCAATCGGCTAAACTTTTACTTCCACTGTTATCTTTTTTCCTCGCAGAGTGCCCTGTCCATCTCCACTTTTGTTGCTTAATTATTTTGTTTAATATCCTTCACTCTAACCATTTCTCTGATCTACGTTGCCTGATTCAATCAAAATCACTGCAAGGATGAATAACTTAAGAGATTTGTCAGCTAGCCATTCCTCTATGAGAATTGCCTTTTTTTTCGTGTAAGTCTGGCACAGGGATATAACTATGGAGCACTTATTCAGGATTGAACTCACTCTATGAATATGTGAGACTAGCTTGCTATTATTTTCCCAGTTGCAAGCACTTCACTAGATACAACAATGTTGGTCAGAGTTTAAACTTAGTTCAACAATTCCATAATCTGAAAACCGTCAGTTCAACTCCGTACCACCTGTACAAACGTTGGTTAAATACAATAAAAGCTGAGGACTCATATAACCGCTTAATTCTTATATATCACGTAAATGTCAGTTATAATGCTAAAAAAGCAACGTTTATGTGAGTAAATAAATAAGCATATCACGAATCTACCATAGCGACTTTTAATATTTCGTTTCTTTGAGTAACAAATCACTCTCTTGTGGATACACTAGTATTCAGTTGAAGCCTAAGAGATAACACAAAATGCAAATATTTGCGAAATACTAAGTGCAAATATTTGTATGAACAAATTTCTTTGTACACACCTGTTCAATCGTTCATTCATTTCGTTTTATGTTCCGCGAACTCGCTATCAAAATAGCTGAAAAGCTAGGAAAGGACTTCGGAAAGGTATTTAGAAACCTTCAAGAAATATTGTCAACATTGTTTTTTTCTTTTACAATTTTTAAGTGATTCTGGCTTGTTGGCTGGCTATGTAGGTGTTGCGCGTACAGACTGCTCCGAAGGTTGAAAAAAAATAAACATTTACTTCTGATTATGTATCGAAAAATCTTTTTTCCTGGTTGGTTGGTTGGCTGGCCTTGTTTATATTGAGCAAACAGACTGCACCAATGGAACTAAACTTCACTTCTTTTTCGAAAATTCCTTCCTAAAACAAATATGACGTAGGGGTTCAGTTTACAATGTAAGCTTACGTTAAACTGGTCCCTAGTTTGTATTAGACATCGTTTAAGTTTGTTTTTTGAAAATTCTGAGTTTTCACAACAAAAAGCGTGCAAAGAAACTGTTTCATTGATCACCCCTTTTTTCCATTTGTTCCGTTGATCACCCCTACCAAAACATGCTCCCAAAAGACGGTGGTAACATGACGGTTTCTTTTCAACGACTAACCAGACCCCCCCCCCATCCCCGTGCTATTTCTAATCAATGGAAAGATTTACTGAGAGCAACCGATTGAATTTTGATACCGGAAATTTTAAGTTCAAGTAACCGGATGTTCTAATGACTGTGTCAATGTTCGTGAGAAATAAGTGATTAACAGAGCACGTTTGGAACAATTCCTTACAAATATAACAAGTTTCAGAAAAAAGAAAATAATAATAATGATTGTATACATAACACATATATTTGCTGGTCAGAATATTTATGGTTAACTTACAGAGGGAATTCAACAGAATTGCAAAACTCCTGTCCAAGCCTGGAGTTGACTTTGTGTTCTACCGTAAGAAGATCAGTCTTCACAAAATTTAAGAGAGTAAAATTTAACATTCCCCTTCTGTGAACTGAAATCATGACCAACTGATTGATAATCGTGTCTCCTACTGACAAGAGCTTGATTGACAAGTCTTATATATGCACCAAAATGTATGTTAGAAATAAGTAAGGGCTTATTTCTTTTCAAATAATTGCATAAATTTACACTAAAAAAATATTTTCGTTTATTTTTATCATATTCAAGTATTATAAATCGGATACAGTAGTGGCAGGAATTGTCTTCAATTGGAATAGAATTAGGAGTGGAGTTTTTCCGGACAATATGCAGGCATGAAACTTTTTGTGGTTAAAAACGACGGGATTCCAGAAGAAGAGAACGAGGTCTGTCCGGTAACTATACGGCCATTTATTATTTATGGGAAATAACCCACTCACGGCAATGGCGTCTTAGTAGCCTTCATATTATTCCCACTGGGATCTTTCACATTTATTCCACTGGATCTATTCACTTTCAAAACCGTCTGCAAAGTCCTCTACTGGGATTGCCTCCTAAATCTTATTCAGGGTCTGATATTTATTTTTGAAAAAAAAACAACAAAAAAAAAACAAGAAATGAGAGAGAGAGAGACAAATCTGGACGAGGCGGGTTCGAAGTGATGTTTTGCCAAAAAAACTCCTCAAGACGTGAAGAATAACTCATTGTAAGTGCGACGGTCATACAGTACACAAGCTCACTAAGTGGCGTCTCATCGTCGACTGAGTAACCCCACGGGAGAGTTTCTGTTACCGGATGCGCAATAAGCTCCGCCCTGATCCGTTGCCAAGTTACTTCGAGAATGGTAGACATTGAAAGTGGCGGGGTACTTTTCTAGATAAGCCCTGTGTATATATACACATATATATATGTGTTTACATATGTTTGTGTGCATGTGCGTGCGTGTGTGTGTGTGTGTGTGTGTGTGTGTGTGTGTGTGTGTGTATGTGTGTATGTGCCGTACCTAAAATATACGCAGTAGTTTTATTTACTTTTATATCCATTAGAAACCATAGAATTTCAGGCAAAATGTTGGTAAATATTTCTATAATTGCCGTTTAGAGATATATGCATAATGTATACATTCTTTTTTTTTAAATAAAATCCACGAATGCAATCTCAATCTAAGCTTTTCTTTATCTGATAAGTTTTAATGATTTGTTTATTTATTAGCGTTACAGATCCACCCTTAAGACCCACGGGTGGAAAAGCCAGGTATCAGAGTTCGGTGTCTCTGAGTACATGTCAGTCAGTGGATTTAAAAAATAAAAAAAAGAATGTTTATTTGTGGGGGGCGTGATTGCAGGTGTTCAATTCTGCCTGGAAATGCGTGTTCACATAAGAGAGAATGTGGGCTGCTTAGTCAGGCAAAAGGAATGAATAGTTGAGCGCCCAAAGGGATCGAATTTGCGACACAAACGACTACTCTGCGAGACTAGTTTACCAATTACCCCCACATCAAGAAGCATCTATTTGTAGATATTTGCCAAGTCCTGACACAGGGCCTGGATAACAGAGAAGCTGGTGAAATCAAACTCGCTACGTGAGCTAAAGGTCAGCATAACTATTGGGGTGACTTTAGAATGTTTAACATTTTTGATTGCGACGAAAGTCAACAATTCTGAGAAAGCCAAAAGGTTTTTCGTTCAGACCAAATTTGAATCGGTTAATAGCGTTCATAAAGGAAAGATAGAGAGTGTGGTAGAAGAAAGAGGTCCCAAGTTTTTGTTCTTATTTTACGTCACACTGCGTCATATAATTATTGTTTTTTTTAATCAATTCACTAGATAATTAAGAAAGTACAATAAAGAAAAGAAGATAGAAAGAAAGAGAAAACAGACGAAGAGAGAGAAGAAACTGACTATACAGTGTTTATAATTAATGTTTACAGTTTCCCAAACACACACACACACACATACATATGTGTGTGTGTGCATCTGTGTGTGTGTATATATAACTTTTTCCGTTAATCAATACTACATTTTGGACGATATTTCTCGTTTTTTATTCTTGATGCAATGATTTAAAAATCTATTGGAAGGAAATGTTTTTATTACAGAAACAAATGTCGCCAAATATTGTCAAAAGATGTGTAAACAACGTCGCAGATTTTAAACAAAGTCTGTTCTTTTTTCTTATTACCTCTTAAACAGCTCTTGTTTAAAACTATGGTATTTTGGATGACAAAATTTTCACGGATTGTAGACAAAACACACAGAGGTCCTTAACATTTAGGGCGTTTCATAAATTTAGATGCTGTTGGGCAAAATGAAAAAGTAAAAATGTTTCCATCGGAAAAAGTTTGAAATTCTGACTGAATATCTGCTCTTTGCCCACCAGGACCGATGTTGCCAACTGAGGCTCTGGAAAAATATTCTCAAAGGCGAAAATTACCTTGTTATGGCCTTTTGTTTGAGCAAGAATCGCTCAAAATTGGCTAAAATTGCTGAAAATAACGCTAAAAATTGACGGAGAATAAAGCGAAATATTGAATTTTCACGCTGCCAAAACAAGAACCACACTAAATTTGGCACAAAAAGCGCTGAATTGGAAACTCTGATTAGGAGGACAGAACTTGTGTAGCTTAAATGAATGTCTTGTTGTGAAATAACATCTCTATCTAAAACATTTGTTCTTCTTACATTACGTAATGACTTGTATGTGTAAATAAGCCCTTCACTTTTTAGAAAGCATCAACCAGAACAGTTACCAAAACTGTCAACAAAGATTCTTTTCAGTTTTCAAATTGGTTTGGCTGCCTGGCTATGTATGAATGTATCACATTTGCGAATGGAGCTAGAGGGCTGAAAATTTACAAATTTACTCCTTATTTTGTCTAGAAAGAACGGACTGTTTGTTTTTTTTAAAATAATTCCACATAGTGGTGATTCAGTTAGCAATGTAATCCAATTCTTCATTGGACCCTTAGTTTGTATTCAGCAATATTCTCTCTTTTTTAAGAAAATCTGATTTCTGTAGTGATCACCGGACAACAGAAGGCGGCAGTAGTAGCTTATTCATTTATAACCCCTTTTCCCAATTTTTTAAATTATCACCCCCAACATGTGGAAAAAGTATGAAGCAAAATAGTGTCAGTGCCAGTTCTCTCTCTCTCTCTCTTTCTTCTCTCTCTCTCTCTCTCTCTTTATATATATATATATATATATATATCCAGCTACCTATCTCAAACAATTCCCCATATAAATTGACGTTAAACGCTTCTTCGCTTTACGCCTCTTCAGCTTACGGATTTTTTTCTACCGGAACAGTCTTCTTTTGGATAACAGAAGGGAACCTGCTATTGAATATGCATATCAAATATTTTGGGGGAGGGGACAGGTGACAATCAGTCGAAAAGGGAGGTTGGGTTAAACAGCGGTCACCTAAAGGAAAAAACAGGTCCTGATGAAAAAAAAAAAAAATTGACCACACCAGTTTATTCATTCCTCCCTATTCTCGTGATAACTACAGCCAGTCCGGGTTTGATATCTTTGACCAGTCCAGCCGTGTCCACTCAAATGCAATCCATACTAATATTTAGACCTTGACGCCGCCAACAGTGAGAAAAGCAGCAATTTTAGCCGCCAAAAATGACACGAGGAAGACTCGAAAGTGGTGGATTGGTAATCTGACCTTTTTCGCACTGACCGTCTGTTGTGTCCGGCCATGCCACCTCAAACATGTAGTCGAGACCCCTCTCTCAACCTCGACACCGTTTACTGGACCGCTAAAACCATAAACTAAGCGTCACCTTCTTGCTAGTCACCAGCCTTCGTCACCCCAAAAGATGACCTCAACTGGCCGGACTATGAATTCTCTCCCCTCGTTTTGATTTCAGCCTATAGCTGACCATTAATAATGGATTTCGGTTCCAGTCCTGAAATGGAGAATGACCGAGAGCTTGAGCGAATAGAGGGCTTTTTAATTGTTGGTCTTGAAGGCTAGCAGCTGGATTATGACAAATCGTGAATGTTAGTGCATGGGTGGGAGCAGGGAGTTGAATTAAGGATGAGAGTTAGTTGTCACTGGTCACTTGATATTAATTCTCATTGACAGCTTATGGTAGATTTTGGTTTCACCTCAAACTCAAAAGCAGTGATCGTCTTCTCAGTTGGCTCATTAGTTCTTTCTTTCTTTATCATTTTTTTTTTTTTTTTTTCAATTTGTAGGCCCTAAAAAATATTTAATTCCCTGACTTTCAGGAGTAGAATATTCTATTGTTCTATTGAATATTCTGGTTGTTGTAATTGTGATATCACATTCGAAATAAGCAAATTTGAAACCAATCAGCTACTGCACAATCAAGATTGAACAAGTCTTGTGAGTCATTCCGTGAGGAGCAAGGTTGATAATTTCGAAATTAAAATCACTTCAAAGCCCTTTGTGTTTCTTGTGACAAAATTCTGTTTTTTATGAAACGATTTTGATATCAAAAATCGATCGGTTGCTGTCAGTAGATCTTTCCATTTACTAAAACTAACGTTTTTCTTTAAAGTCTGGTTGGTCATTGAAAGGAAATCGTCACATCTTTTGGCGGCATACTGTGTTTGGGATGATCGATTAAAAAAATTGAAAAAAAAGAGGTGATCAATGAATAACTGACCCCCTCACTCTCTGTTGGGAAATGATCACTAAAAAAATTCTCAATTTAAAAATACAAAAAAACAAAAACAAAAAATAACAAGCGTGACACAAACTAAGAAACCAATTAAGCATTATTTTTCATTGCAAATTCAGTCTCCTACTCAAAACTATCTAACGGGGGGGGGGTATTTTTTAAAAATCTAGTCATAATAATGGATAAATGATGAAATTTCCATACCTCTGACTCCAACTGTACAGCTAGTGTGCAGACATACTTACTCAGCCAGCCAGACGACTTAAAAACTGTCGACAATTTTGGTTGGCGGTTTCTCATTGTAAGCAAGAACTAAGAGATGTTTGTGCTCACAATGTTCTCTTGGGAAAGACCTGAATACACTTATTCCCCAATTATGGGCGAATTGCAGCGTAGTTGGAGCCCTTTGGGTCTGTAAGGTAGCCCATCCAAGAGAATGTTAATAAGATAGAAGAAAACTACAGCCTTACTCAGTTGGTCCCAAGCCTGGGTAAAGAAGTCAGATTCAGCGTTGGACTAGAAACTTTACCCGTAAAAAACCAACAGTTTGCTATAACACAATATTTCTTTAAATATTTGTCCTTACCATGGGCATCTGCTTCCACCTTTCCAGGGTAGGGGAGGCATATGATAATATTCCAGGAGAATACATTTTAGTAGCAGCCCTGTTACCAACGAAGAATAATATAATCTTTTTTTAAATGGGTACGTCAAATCAAAATGATTGTACATCACCATTATCCTTTATTGACTATAAACTTCCATCTTCCGGACTTCCGCGCTATATAAAAGAACACAAGGAGTCTGAGCCGAAAGTTGAACTCGGTTAGACAATGCCATTCTCGCTGTCCGTAACCGTTACGCCGATTTCATACGCCCACGTGAGGAATCCCTGTGCATATTCATACTAGACACGATTACTTCCGATCCATCTGACTGCTGAATTGTCTCTAATGGGTGACTGAGAATTCTGGGTCAGAAGCTATCGGTTCGGGCGATTTGGGACGATTTCGGAATATTTATTATTAAAGCCGGACTCTGGTCAACCAAAGACTGATTAGTCAACAATTTCGCATCTTGGCCTAGTCGTTCGACGTGACACCAAGAACTATATCCACTTCTCGTCCTGTCCGTGAATAACGCTGCAAAGAGCAAAATGTCTTCCAAGATACGAGATTTCACTTCTCCTCAGGTTGATTCGGTCAACTCGGTCAAATATGGTGCAACTAGGAGATGACTAAATAGCAGTAACAACTTATTGCACTCGTCCTTCCAATGTTTCTTTCTTTCCTCCTTTCTCTATAACTAATGGGTTCTTTCTTTCTTTTTTTTTTCATCGTGACAGACAGGTTCTTTCTTTTTATCTTCCGTTTCTTTTTCCTTCCTTTCTTTTAATCATAATGAAATTCTTCCTGAACTTCATTCTTTCTCCTTTTTATTACAGCCTGATTCTTTCTTTCTCTCTTTCCTCTTTCTTTCTTTCTATCTTGCATTTCTCCATCACAGACAGATTCTTTCTTTCTTTTTTCTCTCTCTTTCTCCGTTACCGACATCATTCTTTCTCTCTTTCCTTCTCCATTATCGATATTTTTCTTTCTTTCTTTCGTCTTTCCTTCTTTCTCCATTTCCTTTCTATGTATCTTGAATTTTCTTCTTTTTGTCCTTTCCGTATTATCTTTCTTTCTTTCATTCTCTCTTTCCTTTTGTTCGTTCATTGTTTGCTTTTACGTATTTCTTGAGAGAGAGAGAGAGAGAGAGAGAGAGAGAGAGAGCAAAACGTTGATAAATTAGAGGGAAAGAAAGCAAAAGAGGACAGAGAAGAAAAGATGACAATACTTGCTTGGTGACTGAGATAGAATCCTTTCTGAAGAAAAGATTAACGTATTAATACGTGAGTAAATGCAACATTTATATCCAGTACCTACCTTTCAAAGGAACCGGATAACATATAAAAAGTACCTTCTCAAGGGAATACATAATATTTATTAAGTGACTTTTCTAAGAATCATTTTACGTATATGAAAGGTGTTCTGTAAGTATATGTATCGCATATATTAAGTAGATCTTTAAGGAAATACACAACATATATTAAGTATCTTAGTAAGAATCACATTAAACATAGCAAGGACCTTTGTGAGAATCACATCAAATATATCAAGGTTCTTTCTAAAGTAATGCTTTACATATATTACGTACCTTTCTTAGTAAATGTATCACACATATCAAAATATTAAGTACCTTTCTTAGTGAATGTATTACATGTGTTGAGTACCTTTCTTAATGAATGTATTACTTATTTTGAGTACCTTTCTTAGTAAATGTATTGCATATATTAAGTAACTTTCTTGTAAATATATTATATATATATTGAGTATTTTTCTTAATAAATGCATAACAAATATTATGTACCTTTTTTAGTAATTGTATTACAAATATTAAGTACCATTCTCAGTAGAAGTATTACATATATTGAGTACCTTTCTTAATAAATGTATTACATATATTACGTACCTTTCTTAGTAAACGTATTATACATATTGGGTATCTTTCTTGATAAATGCATTGCAAATATTATGTATCTTTCTTAGTAATTGTATTACAAATATCAAGTACAATTCTCAGTAGATGTATTACATGTATTGAGAACCATTCTTTGTAAATGTATTACATATATCAAAAACCTTTCTATAGGAATGAATAACATATTACTCCGCGAAGTAAATGACTCACATTTGCCAAGTACCTCTGTAAAGAAATAAAAAGTAGCTTTAAATCTGTGTTTTCAACCTGCTGCTTGAGGAATTGGAGAAATGCATGGAAAGTCTTTTTTTTCTTCCGATTGACTGTAATAGTCTGTCCAGACCTATAGCTGCGTGATTTAGTGGGGTGTATTTCTGAATATCTGAGCAACCTCAGATCTGTAGACAACCTAGACGACCCCTAATGCAAGATGAACTAAGCGAAGAAAGCAAGAAAGTCGTCCTACACATGACCTTCAACAGAATGAAGGTCGTGTGCAACAAACATGTCGAAATAAAAATACAACTATCAAAATCGAAGATGCAAAACTGGAGAATAAAGACCTCTACATCTACCTAAGACAACGAATCTCCATGAAACCTACAAAAAAAGAAGAAATCAAGAAAAGAATCACTCTAGGGAGGCAAGCCTTCGGCAGAGCAAGCTCAACTTTCAAAAACAAAAAAATCCCATTAATCTTAAGAGGAAAGGCATACAACCAATGCATCCTCCCCATAGTTACCTACTGAGCTGAAACATGGAACCTAACCAAGAGACAGACCCTTAAACTGAGAACCATGCAACGTGCGCATGAAAGAATCATGCTCAACCTCACATGGAGAAATCACCAGACAGAACTATGTATCAAGGAGAAAACAGTTCGAGACAGCATAGAATTCACCCGGAAACTCAGATGGCAATGGGCTGGTCATATTGCAAGAACAGACAACCGATGGATATCATGACTTGCAACATGAATCCCAAGAGATCACATGCGAAACCGATGCCGGCAGAATACAAGATGGAGAGACGAACTGGACGAATTCAGAAAGTACTGGCTCCGCGACGCCCACGATAGAGAGGTGTGGCGAACCCAGAGGAACGTTCATGTCCAACGATAGGTGATAAAAGGATGATGATGATGATGATGATGATGGTGATGGTGATGATGATGGCGTATAAGCATTTGTTCGTGCATGTCTGTGTGCGTGTGTATGCGCGCACTTATCTGTGGGGATGTTTGTGTAAACAAACTAATATTCGCTCCAGTCTGGAAAAAATGGGATTAAACCTCTTATAAATGCATAAAGAACTATTTCATTTCTATGTACATTTTCTTGGGGTATGTATGCGCTTGAAGAAAGAGGGGAAAGAGAGAGCTAATGGGGAGACACATATCATTCATTGATGAAGATGGACGGAGAGTTGTCTGTTCATTCAATGAATGCAAATCAGAGGCTGGACATGGGTTCTAATTACAGTCATTGACCACTAAAAAGTGACCATTTAGTGGACTTGTCCGGAAGATGACAGCAAAACGTCTATGTGGTTGGGTCATACCCTGACGCCGGCTTGGCTGACGTATATGGTAACCATAGAATAAAGGGGTCAAAATCCAGACTGACCACCAGACTAGCTGGGGGCCTGACCACAGAGGTAGGTGGGAGCTGTTCATGGGAGTGTGGACAATGCAGCAATATGACTAAATTCAAATGGTATGCGTTAATCCGTTGTAATGTTCTATCTATATCAGAGAAGCTTCTAAGAATACGGGTCACGAGTTCGAATTTCGTCTGTGGCTACCGCTTTATTTCTGATTATCAAGTAAAAATAGATTATATATAGTGTTGACCATAGCGTTTGTCCAGAAAATAATCAATCATTTTGAGTAGCTCGAGAACTTCTTGCACGACTCTGATATAATTTGGCAATCAATCAAAGGTGACCTAACTGCGCACGCGTGAATGTGCACACCCAGTGAATTTTCTCCGTCGGTAGTGCGACACCTATTGAGTAAGCTTGTATACAGTGTGAGTGTTGCATTTTTAATGACCGACCCCGCCCATTCTTCACGTTTTGTGCAGGGTTTTTTTTTTTTTTTTTTTGAGTGGGGAGTATTGCATCCCTGAATATTGTCAACCCCAACAAACAGCCCTGATTTGGCTCCCTGTGACTTTGGGCTAAAATCACTGTTAAAACAATATGAACCAGACTAGGGAGAACACGGTGAGGCCTATGATGGTGACCCCGAAAGAGGACTTTAAAAACTTTTAAAGTGTGAAAGGGATGCTAGGATAAGGATGTGAAGTCGCCAGATGAGTACTTTAAAATGAACTACTGGGGCGCTTTTGTCCTGGCCAGGCTAATTTCTTATTTGTATAAATGGCTGCATACTTCTCCGACAGACCTCTTATTCTGGGTTTCAAGTAAAGTTGGCTTCAGGATGCTACCGTGATCATTGTTTTTTATAATTTTGTGAACCTACATAATACTATACCTCAGAGTCTCTATGTATATGTCCTTTAAGCTGCACGAAACTAAGGCTCTGGAATATTTCGATTACTTCTTTGTGCTTCATTGAGAAATCATTTTTCTTCAAAAACGCGAAGTTTCAGGTTGGGTTTTCAATTTGCGATGTTACTATAATGCTAAACTGCACTCGCACTTTCTGTCCGACTTACGAAATTATGGCTTTGAAGTATGTCAATTACTTCCGTTTACTCGCTCTACGTATAACTTTCTGAAAACACGAAATTTAGGTTTGGAATTAAAAGTGCGACTCATGGGGTGCGCTAACATCCAGGTGATTTGTAGCTGAAAAATAACATAGTGTGCGTTGGGGAGATGCATTCATGCTCACACCGATTAGAGATCCAATGAGTGACAGGAAACATGTCAGTTTTACACTCAAGAAAAATTCACAAAATTATTTCACGCATACACGTACATAAAACAATGCAATCTTACAAAAAATAATTTTAAAGTTGTGAAGTTAGATTAGAAAGTATTTGAAAAATGCCTCTTTTTCACCACATTAGCTTTGAAAACGTCGACTTTTACAAGGTTACTTTCCCTTGTTACCATTTCTCTGGAAATAGTGACACGAGTGACCTGCCTTTCCCGTAAACAAAAAAATGGTTGCCATTACAAACCTATCGTGTCCAACGATGAAGTTGTTTGCACCTGAAAAAAAAAGCCCCACCCATCCAACAGCATTGACTCCAGACAACTACAGATCTTTGATATTAATTAGGACCAAAAAGTGTTTAGGGCAAAAAAATCAACCCCACTCGAGATTAGATTGTGGTCGAAAATACACATATTCCTCACCTGAAAACGGCCGTAGGGTACAACGGCCTGAACGTTGTGTTTAAGAAACGAGCAAAATAATGGAGAAGGGTCAGAACGAGAACTTTTCATAAGAGCCTCAGGATAGTCTTGTAGTGTAAAATATTCAAAGAGTTTTTCAAGCGATTGAAATTCTTCTTATTAATACAAAAAGTTGTGTGAAAAAACAAAATTTCCGAAGAGAATGAGATCAATAATCCGAAAAATAAAACCTCCTCGAACCGTGATCATTGTTTCGTCTTTTTGGTCATTACTGCCACAATTTACTAAACGTGAATGAAACTTTTTTCCACATTTCTTCTATATCACCAGTTACAGAAACATATTCACGTATCCTTCGACAGTGTCCGTTCTAAAGGTGCATGTTCTGTAGGGACCGGAGTCCACGGTGTATGAAGCAGCATAATTGTCATGGAAAATGATTTTCTGGACATTGTACGAAACTACAGACTCGAAGTATTTCTTGAAGTTATTTCTCTTTAGCATCGTCAATTTAGATATTTTAGATCTAAATTTAGACAATTTTAAAAAGCAAGAATCAAGGGAGATTAATTATAGAAATCAGAAGACAGATCCATAATCTTTGATATTTCATCTATTGTAAATTTAGATATCCTATATCTGAATTTCGATCTATAATCTTAGATGAAAGATCTCTAATCTGTAATTTTCAAATTATCTTTAATGGATTTCTCACTGATCAAAAACTCTAAACTTGACACTACACTACCTTGAGTGATGACTGATATATGTCAACCTTGTACAATATGTAAACTTCGTACAATAGCCAGTTGTTGAATAATCGCGGCGTACAAACTCACAAGCACACACACATACAGATGTCTTCACTTGTACTTAGATGTGTGTGTGTGTGTATGTGTGTGTGTTTGTGTGTGTGATTATTTTTCACCGTGTATCAAAGCATGTGTATTAAAATCACGTCAGAAACTAACGTATCTTTCCTTCAATCTTTTCAATGTCTCTCTCCAGCTAAACAAGCAAAGAAATTTGAAAATTATTTGGATGCGTCCAATAGAGATCAACCGATAAAGACACTTTTAATTTTCGATCTGTCATTTCTCTGGAAACCAAGGAAAACTTACAAAATAATACGCTGAATCTAAAAAGAACTAAAAAGAAATAATAAAAAAATAATCAGCTTACCAATCTTTGTTGACTAATTATACTCTGACTTCTTCATTTGCAATTAAACAAATTTCTCTAGTTTTCGTAATTATTAGCAAACATTTTACCTGGTTTGTTTATTTACCCTTTTTTTTTTTAATTACTTAGTGTCAAAGTGGAAAACAGTGAATTCCTTTTAATTATATATTCCCGCTCTCTCAGTCTTTTTTTGATTATCAACTGAAAACTGTAGTAATTTTTTTTCTTAACTTTTGATGAAAAGAACAATGGGGTCATCTGATGTTATCAAATCTGCAGATGGGGAAAAAGACCTTCTTAAAAAATCGGCATCCAATTCTTTAATGAGTAGATATGTGATAGTGTGTATGTATGTGTGTGTGAATGTACATTCTTCTAATGTGATCACAGTGTTTGTGAAATATGTTCAAAGCCGTGGGTGGCGTGACCAGGGACGGTCATAGATGGCATAATCAAAGGACACGATAGGTCAGTAATCACGTGACCAAGTGGACGTCACGGAATCACGCCACAAACTAAGTACGCATCATATGATGCAGCTTCGGATTTGACCTCAGAACTTACATATATATATATATATATATATATATATATATATATATATATATATATATATATATATATATATATATATATGCAACTACTAAAACAGGAAGCACTCAGAGAACGCACATCTCTGCCAATTCCACTGCCACTAAAATATGACTACAATTCTAGGGTGGTAACTGAGAAAAAATCCTTATGTCCACCCCACCATGTAATGAGTTCTTTCGAAGCCTATTGCCTATACCTCTAAAGAATTTCATTAAAGTGAAGAATTTCTGGATATATAGCGACGATGTTAGGAGGAATTCCTGTATCTATCCGAAGACCGTTGCTCAAACTTTCAAAAGTTCATCGAAATATTTCAGAGGTATTGTGAGAAAGCAGCAAAACAGTCAAGAGACCTGGATGAATACATACAACTTCCCTTACTTCGTTAGAAGAGGTTGTTGGAAATGCTTTCGCAAAGTATTTACTCTCGAGTACTTATTCCTTACCTTTAGACGGTGAAGTAAGACAATTTGAAATAAGGAAACCATTGTTCAACATTTCTTTCTCTTCCCATTCTACATCCGAAAAAAAGCTGGGGCTGTAAACTATAGAAAAGTGATTTGTATACTTTAACCTGCGACAAATATCGATTGGTCTATGAATGCCAAAATCCTTTCTGTTCAGATAAAATTTGAAAAGGCTTGGAGCATTCATAAGAAAAAAAAGATAGAGTGGATGAAGAAAGAGGTATATTCTTCTAATACGTCACTACGTCATATTATTCCTTTTTTCAATAAACTCTCGACATTAAATCATAGAAAGTACGTGGTAGAAAGAAAGCAGACTATACAGTATTTATAACTTATGTATACACTTCATATGTGTGTATAATTTTCTCATTCCCAAATGAATTATGTTGCATCTCGATCGACACTTTCGATTTTTGTTTTTTCGTTTTCTTCTTTTATGCAATGATAATTAATTTTTTTTTCGGACATTTCAACGGGGATTAAAATGAAAATCAATTGGAAACAAACAGTTTTATTATAGATACAAATGTTGGCAAATGCTGGCAAAAATTCACAAACAACGTCGCAGATATTGAACAGAGTCCCTTCATTTTCTTGTCTTATCATGACCATCAAATTGACGTTATTAGAATTTAAAAGAAAAGCTATTTATTCTTCACTCTTATGATTACCGCTTATTAAGAAAAAATGAATAACTATAAATGAATCTCTGTTGACATTTCTTTAAATACGCTAAATG
This sequence comes from Thysanoteuthis rhombus, assembly GCA_963457665.1. Taxonomy (NCBI): domain Eukaryota; kingdom Metazoa; phylum Mollusca; class Cephalopoda; order Oegopsida; family Thysanoteuthidae; genus Thysanoteuthis; species Thysanoteuthis major. Next base: position 5,311,910 of record OY735230.1, read on the forward strand.
GGATTATTCATACGAAATTTCTTCCACTGAGGCAGTTGGAATCTATACTATGTAATGAAAAATATTTGATTCTTCGGCTTTCACGCGGTATCGGACTGTGAGGGCGTCCTTTCATTAATCAGTATATATTTCAAAACGTTGATATCAGCTCTTATTTTAAAAACAGATGATTTTGACTAGATCATATCTTCTGGTATGAAATAGTTTCATTCATCTGAATACTTTTCAAACTTATTCAGTTGAAGTCTTTTTCTGGTCTTAAGAAATCACATAACACAATTATTACGGTTGCTGAACCGCTTCTAATGACCATCGGATGCAACCTACACCAGAAAAAAGACCGAAGAATATATCGGGAGGAACGTATTAGAAACATTTTTTTGTAACTATTATTATAACCCCCCTTCTCTCTCTCCATATATATATATATATATATATATATATATATTACAGTATATCATGATCAAGATGAAATGTTGGGTTAAGTGCATTGACAAGAAAGTTATGAAAATTATTTAAGTAAAATAAGGTCTTTTCCATCATTTGAAAAGACTTATTGTTGTCTCTCTCTCCCTCTCCCTTCCCTCTCTCTCTCTCTATATATATATATGTATATATATATATATATATATATATATATATATATATATATATATGTATATATATATGTATATATATACATATATACATATATATATATACACATATATATATATATATATATATATATATATATATATATATATATATATATATATATATATAATGACCCTTTTGTCAAATTGTACTTTGAGATAATATGTAGTTGGAGAAGACTGGTTTGCCTATGTGTTTTCCCACGTACTCTCTTATATATATATATATATATATATATATATATATATATATATATATATATATATATATATATATATATAACATTGACAAAACATTACAGTAGAGAAAGAATGCACGAAAAAGCAGAAATCTTATTCAGGTTCACTGATTATGCTTTTAGTGATGATAAAATTTTCAACAAATTGCACCTTCGTATATATATATATATATATGTGTGTGTGTGTGTGTGTGTGTGTGTGTGTGTGTGTTTCTTTCCACTCTTTTATTAACGGGTGTCATTTCAAGAGTTCACTCCGAACCTCTCTTATCTTCCCATGGGATTTCAGGCTGATCATTTTGATTTCTCTCTAAAGTGAGAGATAATCTTCTTTCTCTTGTTCCACCTGCTTTATTATATTTGGTTCTTGGATCTTACAATTGAAGAAGAACTCGGAACAACGTCAAGTTGACGAAATATAATTTAATGAAGCTGATGTCTCGCCAATCAAAATGGGGAATCCATGCGTTCACCTTAAGATAAGGCGGGTCTGAACATCAGTCTCGGAAACCCCTTTTTTTTTTTTTTCATTAAAGATTAGTTGCAGTGTTGCCCCTATAATACAGAAGAGGATTGATTCTACAGGATTAGTACCATTTTGAAGATGGAGAGTAAGGAAGAAAAGAAAACATTTGGGGAGAGTAAGAAAAAAACGATAAAATCTCGGAGGGATGCAAAGGTGAGAGTTGAGAGTAAATATAACTAGCGAGGGGACAGAGAAGGTAAAAAGGACTTTTAAAAGATTGAGGAGAGTATGAATAACCAGTAAGGGTAATAAAAAAAGAGTAGAGGGAGTGAGAAAACTTAAAGAGAGTAATGAGAAACATTAAACGTAAAAACTGGGAGAGTGAAATAAAACAAGGAGAATAGAGGAGAACGGGGGTAGAGAGAGCCAGGGAGGGATAAGAGGGATCCGAATTTGAGTATAGGAGAAAGGCTGGTGAGAGAGAGGAGAGAGAGGCACGGGAAAGAGAAGACGTGAACGTATAGAGGAAGGAAGAAGAAGAGAAATTAAAGGAAATGGAAAATAGAAAGATCCGAGCTGAACAATATGAAGTGAGGGCCAAAGGAGAGCAAAGAGAAACCGAGGGCAAGTGAGAGCTGAAGCAGAAAGGGAGTAGGGGAGAGTAGAGATGAAGGAGAGTAGCAGAGAGCAAGGAGAGCAAAAGAGAACGAGGAGAAGCGAAAGCGAGAGCGTAGAAAGTGAGTGAAGGGGATTAAGGGTGAGGAAGAGCAAGGGAGAGTAAGGAGAGTCGGAGAGTCAGTGATGAAACAAAGCCTAAGAAATGAAAGAGGGGAAAATAAGTGAGAATAAAGAAAAAAAAGAGCAAAAGTGAGCGAGAGCAAAATAAAGAGAAAGGTCATAAGGGGAAGTAGAGAGAGAAATAGATTACTATCAGACAGAGAGTGGAATAAAGTAAGAGGAAAGAGAGTAAAGAAAGGCAAAAGCAAGAAATAGGAAGATAGTGATCAAGAAGCACAGGATGATAGAGGGAAGAATGAAATTGTTAAAAGTATGAAATTGTTAAAAGGAAACGAAGGAAAAATAAAGAGCGAAAAAGAGTTCGGTGGGCCAGAGATTGGGGAAGAGTACGGAGAAATGAAGAGCAAGGGAGAGTAAGGAGAGACAAAAGTGAGGGATGTAGTAGAAATTACGCGGAAGAGTGAGGAGGAACGGAAGCAAAGGAGAGTAAGTAGAACTGGTGAGAGATGAAAGCGAGTAGAAAGGGGGCGACGGAGAGTAAAGATGAAGGAGGGTGAAGAAAATATAGATAAAAGGAGAGTAAGGAGGAACAAAAGCTAAGGGGAAAGTAGATAGGAAGCAAGGGAGGGTCAGGATGAAAAAGAGAGTGGGGAAAGTGAGAAGGAACGGAATATCAACACAGGCAAAAAAAAAACAAGAAGAGTTGAAGATAAAGAGGGAAACGTTATTGGGATGTAAAAGCAATAAAGAAGAGAAAGATAGAGAGTAAGGGGATTGGATATCGCTCAGGAGAGGAGAATGGATGAGTCGATGAAAATGATTCATGGTTAAGAGTGGGGATAATGTTCGGTGAACGACGCCCAGTGCCAAGATAATATTGGAATGAATGTAAGGAAGAGCTAGAATTATTTTCTAATTAAGACAGCTCGGATTTCAGACAATCGAAATTAGTTTCACTTGAGAAGAGGATGCAAGAACAAAAAAACAAAAACAAATGGGAGCCAAAACCTATGGAAAAAAAAATAGAAGGAAATGGGAAAAAAGTAAAAAGAATAGGAAATATTTCACCTGTTTTCGATGATTTCTACACTTAATCGATTTTTTTTAAAACGTGAACGCCAAAGAATGAGTTGAATCAAGAAGACGGGTATAGAGAAAAGCAATAAACTCGAAAGAACTCAGAGAGCGCACACCTCTGCCAACTCTATTTCCATTAAAAAACTGAATAGCAATCAGTTTGCAAATAACGATGCTGGGGAGGTAACTGTAAAAATTCCTCGAGTTCTCTCAAAACTTTAATCATTTTTTTTTTTCGGGCCATGATCTACCTTTCGGAAAAATGACATTGAAATTTTTTGAAGTTATTGAATGAATGAATAAATAAATATATCAAAAATGAAAAATATGTCTCATTCGAAAAAAAAAAAAATCCCTGGATCCGCCATAAAGTGTAATCACTTCTTCCAAAGCCTACTGCCCACCCTCTTACAGAACTTCATTAAAATTAATTCAGAATTTTTGGTGATATCCACGTTTAATAAGCGAAAAAGAAACGAATCTTAATGCCTGAAATCTCTTCTCCCTGAAAAATACCAAAAGTTTAACCTGATCCAATCTCAACAATATCAGAGTAGCAAATCCCTGATTAGAAGTACATCCGAAAAAAAAAGACAGGTCAAAGAGTTCCTTCTTCAAGAACAAGAAAACAGAGGTCGTGGTTTATAGCACTTTGGTTAATGAAGCCAACCAACACAGCAAAGAAAATATGGACAGCGCTAGGACCTGACCAATATGGAAGAGAAAGAGATGAGATGTATATTGTTCGTGGCATCAGGAGCAGGTGGCTCAATCGTGTTTTGAGTGGTGCTATTCATCGGAAGATATGTTCAAAGGAAAGATAAAGTTTTGAAACCATTGTAAGCCGGGTCCTTGATGAAGGTTGTTAGAAACACCTTTTGCATTAAAGATCACGGGATCATATCTAGAGACATAAATGTGATTGTTCATGGGATAAACTGGAAAACTGCCTGTAGACTTTCAATATGCAAATCAAAATTATAGAATATAAAGTTCAACCAATAGAATATATAGTTCATTGGCCGTTTGTCCAATTAACCCAAAAGTCTCTTATAGTGATTATCATTCTGACTGAGTGATTCATATTTTATACAGGGGGGGGGCGACGAGCCAATTGCACTTTAATTCAAAATTATGAATTATTATAATTGTATAACAATAGCGATCTTGCTTGAGGCAATCAGAAAATGAGCCGGAAATTTGACCCATCTGTGTTGAACCTATATATCAATCTTGGTCTATCTATCTATCTATCTAAGTCGTTTTATGTCTATCTATTGTTAAGAAACTGTCAAGCAAAACCGTGAACAAAGTCTACATCGGTTTCTTCTGTTTTTAAGTGATTCCTCCGGCTAGCTATGTAAGTATGTATCTATATTTTCCGTGTAGAGGTCACACCAACGGAGTTAAAGGGCTGAAAATTTGTACATTTACTTATTATTATATCTAGAAATAAACTTTTTGTGCATTGAAAATGTCAAAAAGAAAACTTTTAGTGGTGGATTCAATTTACAATAAAATGTTATGCTAAATTGGCGTCTTTGTTTGCATTCGGCAGCGTTCACGTTTGTTTTGTTTTTACCAAATGCTGACCTTTTATTATCATTGCCCAACAAAAGGCGAGAGAATTATCATATTCATTAATCGAGCCCTTTCTCCATTTTTAATTGATCACCTGCAACGTTGCATGCTGCCAAAAGCCGTTGGTCACGTGACAGTTTCTATTGGGTGTCTTACCAGACCCGTCTACATGCAAAAAGTGAGTAAAGAAAGGTAGAAAGAAAGATAAAAAAGAACATTTTTAAAAGCAAAAATGGAAGCCAAGAAAAGAGCAAAGAAAGAAAGAAAGAAAGAAAGAAGCAAAGTGAATAAGGAAAGAAGAAGGAAAGAAGAAAGAAAGAAAAATAACGACATCTGGTTGCTCCAAGGTCAAACTCCACTCAACACACCTATCTCAGCCACTGAGCTGATTTTTTATGCTTTCTCTTCTCTTCCTTAGGAGTGTGTGTATATGCGCAAAATCTCAAGTTTCTTCTATGGATGGTCAGGACTAAGAGTCGAGAAGACAGAAAAAGAAAAAGAAATGCAGTAAAGATAAAAAGAAAAGAAGTAATGAATTCTAATTTTTTTTAAATCTGCTTTGCGACATCAGAAAATTGTACGAACAGAAAGTTTTTTTCTCTTTCCCCTTTTCTTTCAATCCATCACTTGAAACATATAATCTTTTCACAATTTGATTTTAACTGAAAGTCTGAACTTGACGTCATTGATGTTTGGTGAGAAAATAAAGTCAACTCCGACATAAAGAACGAAAATAAGCGAGGATAAAAAATATGAAATAGAATTTTTTTTTTAAATGAATGAAAGACAGTTACGTGGTAATTAAAGACATCATGATCAGTCTTTCAGCGTCTGTCGTTGGATATGGACCTTCCCCGGGATTCGCCACATCTCTATATCATAGGCGTCGCAGAGCCAATACTTTCTGATCTTGTTCAGTTCGTCAAAATATCTTTGCCAATCACATTTTCGCATATGATTTCTGGGAGTCAACGTTGTGACTTGTGATGTCCATTGTTTTCCGGACATTCCTGCATGATGACTAGCCCATTGTCATTTGAGTTTTCTGGTGTATTCAATGATATCTCTGACTCCTGTTTTTCTCTAATACACTCTGCTGATCTGTGATCTCTTCGTGCAATGTTAAGCATGATTTTCTCATGTACACGTTGCATAGTCCTCAGTTTTAAGAGTCAATCTTTTGGTTAGGTACAATGTTTCAGCTCATAGGTGACTATCAGAAGGATGCATTGGTTGTAGACCCTTCTTTTTGAGATTAATGGGATTTTTCTTGTTCTTAAAGGTTGAGTTTACTCTGCCGAAAGTTCTCCATCCTAGAGTGATTGTTCGTTTGATTCCTTCGTCTTTTGAAGGTTCCATAGAGATTCGTTATCCTAGGTAGATGTAGTAGTCAACTCTTTTCAAGTCTGCGATTTCTATTCGGATTTTTGAGTCTTTATCTTCGACGTGTTTGGTATTAAAACAAAGGGGCATTATTTAAAGATAAATGGCAGAATTCAATGAGTTTAGAAATAAGAGAAGAATAACGAAAAAGGAAGAAAGCTAAAGAAAATGAAGGAATTAACCTTGCGAGAATGAAAGAAAAAGGATTTTTAAAAGACATCGAAAAAAGGAATGAACTAATGAAAGAAAAATAAAAGATGAAATCGAAGGAATAAAGAAGAGAAGGAAAAAGAACCGCTGGGAAGTACGTTGTCATCTCCACTTTAAGTCCAGCTCGGCTATCAAATGCACACTGCCGTTAACAGCTCGGCCACTTACACTTCCCTCCATCAAGTTAGATAGAGGAATCCAGTTTAAAACCCGAACGACGATACGTCTGTCTGTCAAGCAGATGGACTAAGATTTAGATGAAAGTTACCGGAGGACATTTGTCACGAAGATGGTATTGATAGATATAAACCAGCAGAGTGGTATTCTGGTGCTTTTGCTTCCAGTGACGGGACCCTTGCTCAACAATCATGGTGAGTCAGACAATGTTTCGCATTAAAAATAAATTAAGACTCTTGAAAACTGCTAACACCCCACCGTCACCAAGATCGACACCGTTACAACCGCCCCCTTCTCCGCCCCGGCCACCGACGAGCAACTCATGCCCTTCCTCTCTGTCCGTCCACGACTCACCACCGATCTCCCGACGTTAGCAGCTAATTTGAAATTTTAATTCGCCATTCATTAATTCTCTCTATGATCATCACATTCATCCACTCCGCAGATTCAGCCAGGGTCCCACTTATTAATTTTGGTGAAAGTCCGCCAACCCTACCTGAACACCCAGAGAACGGGTCCCAACATCACCATAGAATCACGTTCCACGTAAACTCCATTGAAATATTCTTTACATCCCCGTGCGAGCTCTTAATCTCATTACGGAAAATGGAACTGTATGTCATTGAGGCATTCCGAGGACACTCTATATTAACTCTTCATCTATCACAGGCTGTTATGACTGTCCAGATATATTAGTCATACGAATTGACAGACACTTCAGTCGTAGTGCATAGTTTATAGGTGGTTTCCAAAAAAGAAAAAAAACACTGTTTTTAAATTTCAACACGATTCTGTCATACCAGTTAGTTCCTACCAAAAGCTAACGTCCATAGATTTTTAATTCAAGAGTTGCCTTCTCTTTTCTCACCCTTAAAGACTCAAAATGTTGGGTCTTCTTTGCACGTCTCGGTATGAAAAAACGAAAACTCTAAACATATCCTTAACCAAAAACCCTGGGGATAATAGCAAGATAAACTTAACATATCGATTCACTCAAGTTATAAAAGTTTTGATCTGATGGGAAACTAATGAAAAATATCTAAAATGTTAAATCTTATACAGCTATTTTTTTCACTTTTTCCAAACTTTTGACAGCATTAGTCTTTTCCTCCCGATGAAGCTGCAAACATCTGACAACTTACAAGTCTAAGAACCAACTAAAAATATACACAAGTCGCTCAATGGTTATCCAAGATCGATTTCCCGTTTAAAGTTGACTTCAAACTAACTGCACGAATTGAGTTTTCAGTTGGCAAGAAAATGAAAATGCAACTTGATATTTTTTTGTCTTTTTAGGCTTCCATACTTTGAAATTATGGACGTTAGCTTCTAGTGAGAATTAGTAAAACAAAAAAAAATGGAATACATTTACACATGAGAAATGTTTTTGCGGGAGGATTCATCAAGCATGTCTTGCCATCGAAGTGAGTTCGATCTTTACAAAATAACAAATTGATGAATCTCTGTTAGTCTCACCCAAGTACAGTTCACATCTTCAAATACAAAGTACATCTTAATATCCTTATAAAGCCTCAACAGTGAGTGCAAGAATTATCCGATACATTGCAAAGGGTTTCATTTTAACACACTTTTTGAATTTGTACCTAAGATTTTTTTTAAATATCAAAAATTATAGCAACAGGACCGGAAATTGAAAAGTTAAATGCAAAAATAAAAATTCTTAGGTCAAAATTCTGTTAATTTTGGGGGTGGTTAAGTATTTCAAAGAGAGACTTCTTTCGAATGTATCGGACAATTTTAGCACTCACTGTAGAGACCTCTTGCATATTGGATGTAAGATGGTTGGTCTCTCTTTGGTAATGTATTGAATTCGATCCTCAATGTATGACCCACTAATGTGTTCCTGTGTCTGTCTTATGTACATACGGGAACATTACCGACAGAAACATTAAAAGTTAATGATCTGCATACCCTGAAAGACGAAAGATTCAGGCGGAGAAAAAATCAAGCAAAGATTTCGAAAAAGCAGGCTCAACTTTCAAGAGCGAGAAAATCCCATTAGTCTTTAAAAAAAGGTTATTCAAAAAATGCATCATGTGACCTAGGGAGCTGAAACATGGAACCCAACCAAGAGACTGAACCGCAAACTGAGATCCATGCAACGTGTACAGAAGAGAATCATGCCCAACATCACGTTAAGAGATCACATGATATCACAGAGTATTAGAGAGGAAAAAACAGAGATATTTCAGAATTCATGATAAAACACAAATGGCAACGTGCAGACCATGTTGCAAGAAGGTCAGATAACCGCTGGACGTCACATTTAATAGCATAGATCGCAACTGACCATATGCAAAATTGTGGCCAACAAGAAAAATGGTGTGAGAACCGTGATAGAGAGAGCAGGTAGATCTATGAGAAAGGTCTATCTACAACGATGGACGTTAAAAGACTACTGCTGCTGCTGATGATGATGATGATAATGATGATGATGATGATACCACGTCACCTGCAAAAAAGGCTTGAGATTCTTGAAACCTGTATCATAAAATCAAAATACGCCCAATCCAAACAAGATTTCCTTGAGATTTGAAACTAAGATACTTAATGCATTTAACAACTGACACATTATATATATATATATATATATATATATATATATATATATGTGTGTGTGTGTGTGTGTGTGTGTGTGTGTGTGTGTGTATGTATATGTGTGTGTGCGTTTGTATCAGTGTTCATATTTATCTATCAATTCTTCTTTCTTTGTCCATGTCTATCTATCTATCTATCAATCTATTTATCTATCTATCTATCTATCTCGGTCCGTTCATATCTATATATCACTAAATTGGACAGTTTATATCCGACAGGAAATGATAATTTTAGAGACAAACTAATAATATATATGTGTGGGCTAAATGGTAACATACATATATACATGTAAATATTTATGCCTCCGACCGCATAACAAACAGATGGGTGGTTCAAGTGCGCTATTTCGAACTGCTGCTTGCCGAATGCGTTGTTAGCTCAGTCGGTAGAACAAAGTTGTGTACAGACTGCAGGTTCGAGTGCCACTCGGTGCTCATACCTTCATTCATTTACAAGATCGTATAATTTGCTACTTGGTTAATTCCGGTGTAGAAGAAACATGTTTCCAAATAGACTGTCTCTACAATTATCACATCCGCAAATTGAGAACTATGCAATGTACACATGAAAAAATTATGCTGGGCCTCTCATGGAGAGACCACAAGACAGCACAGTACATCTGGTAAAAGACAAGAATCAGAGAAATCATAAAATCTATTGAAACCTCAAATGGCAGTGGGCTAGCCATGTTGCAAGAATGGTGGACAACCGATGGACATCGTGACTCACGACATTAATTCCCAGAGATAACACGTGCAAACGAGGCTGGCAGAATATTAGATAGAGAGACGAGCTAGATAAATTCAGAAAGTACTGGCTCCGCAACGCCCATGATAGAGAAGTGTGGCGAATCCTGGGGAAGGTCTACGTCCAACGACGGACGTTAAAAGACTGACGATGAGGACAATGATGATGACGATGATGATGATGATATATAAGTGTGAGTGTGAGAGAGGATACACACACTCACACACACACACACACACATATATATATATGTATACACAGATAAATAGATTGTTTATATGCGTACATGTGTACACGTTTGAATAATTTATCAATCTATCTATTTATCAATGTATCTATATTTCTTTGACTTTCGTATGTATTTACATATACATATATATTCATACATACGAGGGTCTAGGATATATATATATATATATATATATAGAGAGAGAGAGAGAGAGAGAGAGAGATAGATAGATATATCATTCATACATGTACACACATATGTATACATACGATACATCAGTAGATAGATAAATTGTTTGCACACACACACGCACATCTATCTATCTATCTATCTATATATATATATCTGAGACTCTCATATATATATATATATATATATATATGAGAGAGAGTCTCAGATATTCAGACAATTTAAGCCAATTGCTCTACTATTACGTATAAAAAAATATAGTACGTGCCAGTTAACAATCGAATAAAGAAGAATGTTGCTATATGGCTAAAACCAAGTTTACAATGAGAGAATTCGGAATGTTAATAAAGGTTTAGTAACATCTTTTACGGTTTTCAAAATAATCCTTCTAATTTCATCCCTATGATCGTTGTTATCTAAGAATGAAGAAAGGAAAGCAAAAATGAAAATGATAGTCATCACGCTCTCCTCCTCACCCACAAGCCATTTTTTACACCTATCCTGTGAGCCCTACCCAAAACTCTCAACACGCCGTTCTCTCGGTCGTTTTCGAAGACCGAGCCACGGTAATAAAAGAAAATTCTTTATATATCCAGCGGGAGGAAGGGGGGAGGGAATGAAGCGAAGATTAGAACATTTAGAGATTAGGGGGTTAGGGGAACATTGGATGACTCCAACAACAAATTCGCAACACTTGATGAAGGCGTGGTACTTTTCACATATTTTTCCCGCGTAAAAACAGCCTCCCGCCAAAAAAGAAACCTCAAAACACAAAAGGAAAAATGGAAGAAAAGAGAAAAAAGAAAATGGTGAAGAACAGGCAGAATCGATTCCCGCATTTTCTTTATTTGACGACACAGTTCCCGTTGGTGACGAGCAGGTTCGTTGCCTTTTCCGCACCCCCTACTTAATTGCTACCTGCAAGAAAAAAGTGAATTCCATCTTAATCTTTGATCGGCCCTAATTCCGATCATCTCCATCTTACAATCATTTGTAATTAGGCAGGAGTTTCCTATCGTCGATTACAGCAACTGCGACAGACACAATGCCCCCTCAGTAGCTTCTCTGAATTTGATTACAAGACAGGTTTCCAATCCAATGGTGATTATCCGTTTGGAACAGTGGGGGTTAGGATTAGGTTATTGAACAAGTGCCACGAATGTAAAGGTTCGAATAAGATAATATTGATAACGAGGCGTCTCGCTGGTCTTGTGGGTAATTACTGTTGAATAGTGAATTCGATTCTCACTAGGTGCCCCGTAATTAAGGCTTTCTGGTGGAGTAATATGAGTTTTATATTGGGTTGCAGTGTACAAGATATCATTTTTCAAATAATAAAATCAAGGATGAAATTATCAGCCTTTTATTGTCCGTCATTGGACACGGACCTTCCCCAGGATTCGCCACACCTCTCTATCATGGACATCGCGGAGCCAATACTTTCTGAACTTGTCTTGTTCGTCACGCCATCTTATATTTTACCGGCCACAGTCCTGCATATGACCTTTGGGAGAACCTCGTTGTTAGTCGTGATATCCATCGTTTTTTTAACATTCTTGCACCATGAGTAGCCCATTATCCATTTTTCTAATGGATTATAAGATATCCCTGACTCCTGCATTTTTTTCAATACATAGAGCTGTTTCATGATCTCTTCATGTGAGGTGGAGCATGATTCTCTCATGTGCACGTTGCATGTTTCTCTGTTTAAAGGGCAATTCTTTAGTTAGGCTCGATGTTCCAGCTCTATAGGTGACTATCGGAACAATGCATTGGTTGTTGACCCTTCTTTTTAAGATTAATGGGATTTTTCTTGTTCTCAAATGTTGAACTTGCTATACCGAAAGTTTTCTATCCTAGAGTGATTCTTCTTTTGATTTCTTCTTTTGAGGGTTTCATGGAGATTCGTTGTGCTTGGTTGATGTTATGATCTATTTTTCTTTCAGGTCAGAGTTTTCAATTTGGATTTTTGTGTTTGTCCTGAACATTTTTGTCGTACATGACATTTGTTTCACTGAAGTTCATGTGGAAAACAATTGTCTTGCTCTTTTTGCTCAGTATGTCTTGCAATACTTCGAGATCGTGAAGTTTGTTTTTTGAGGTGGGGGGTTGACAAAAAGGACGATGTCGCCAGCAATCTGAGGTTATTTAGGTATTTGCTGTCTATTCTGATTCTTTAATTTTCCCAGTCTATGTTTTGGAAGATCATCTCGAAGCAGGCTGTGGTGAGCAAATTTCACCTTGTCTTATTCTTTTTCCGAGCTGAAAGGGCTCAAAGTCTGTGTATGGCCAAATTAATGAACTGCTGTGTCGGTACATATTGTAAGACTGACATATACAGGGTCTACACCTTGTTGTATGATTACATCGATGACTTTTATATGACATCTGTGTTGTTTGGTTGTTGAATAGGAGCGGAAGGGGTGGTGTTTGTATCCGTGTAGGCGAGAGGAAAATTTGGTTTTAGATGAGAATAGTCCAAAAGACTAGGTCAGAGATGTTTGTTTCCTGTTTCTGTCGGTTTTTGGCTTGTATTAGATTTTATAAAAAGACAGTGAGAGGCGTCCTTGCACGGAATCATGATAGAATTTACATTGAAGAGATATCGAGACCTTTCAAGAAAAGAATACATAAACATAAGAGAACTCTCAAACTGGATGAAACGACAAACGCCCAAGTCGAAGATAAACACACACACAACACTACAACTTTCACCAAGCTAATTTCTTTAAGAGTATTTATGAATTTTCGACATGCAACTGCATCAAAGCAGCCATTATATCCGAATGAAATATAATAAAACAAAGGTATAGTCATTTTCAGATTGCAAACCCTCTAAAAGCATTGATTTCATAACATTATCACATAAATGCAATACATTATTGCAATAACATACAAAGAATAAGCTAGCAGCTAACAGTCTTTTTATGAAATGGTACAAGCACACATATACCACACCTTTGAGAAAAGAAAAAGAAGTATCACCCACCATCAATCCAAAAGATTAAATGGAAAAAAACCCACCTTACTTCCACTCTATTCCTCATATATCAACACATACCCATTAAATGCTAGACACCACCTCTGCATTTTATAATTTAAAGAAGAAAAAAAGACACTGACCATTTTAGTCCCTCTTCTTCCCTCTCACCGCTTTCTTATCAGAGACAAGCAAAACACCCACAGAGACAGGAAGCAAACACCCTCTGATCCTGCCTCACACAGACTTTCACACGCCCTTCCCATTTCGAATCAAATTTTTTTCTCACCTACGTAGATACAAACACCTCCCCTTCCGCTACCACTAAATAACCGAACAACGCAGACATATCCCCATTTCTTTTCTCTGATATATAAACAGCAAAATTTTCTGTGAACTGCTGAAAATATTTTCTCTGAAAAAGATGGCTGGCACCCGTGGATATGCATCGAAACATTCCACGGAATTCTTTTTTTTAAAATTGAGACTTACCACCTACTTTCTTCTGAGTTTTTCTCTTCACCTTTCAATTGTCACTTTCATCAACATTCCGTCAGATCACTTTACATCTTCAATATATATATAGTGTCTAAAAAGTTTTACGGCTTTAAACACTTTTTAAAGTTACTTTTTCATTCTTGTTTTTCAATTTTTGTCACTTCAGTCTCTTATTCACCAATATCTGTTGATTTGATTTATGTAATTTTCTTCTGTGTTTATGTTTTCTCATATACTTTGATATTATGGTACGATGTGTAAATTATATCTTGTTGGGATCATCAGTTGTTTACCCAGTAACCGTTTGGGGGACTTGAAAACAAAATAGTTATATTAACATGGTACCCCAGCTGTGTTTATCAAACATCACATCTATTTCAGCTATGATCTTAGTATATAGCTTATGTCATACATGTAATTTGTAATTTTGTTTAGGATACTATCATAATGTATTGTAGATGGATGTTATTCTATACTATACATTATTTAATTTTTTGACATAAAAACTTATTTAACGATGAGGAATCAGAAAGCATAGCAACAGATGTGACTCATTGTTCATGTCATTTCTATTGAGTGTTCACCCATGCAAATATTAGATCCGTTGCGTTGGTTTTAATATCAGACTGCATGCATATCAACTTATGATATAATCTCTAAGAATACTTCTTTGAGAATACTGATAACACCGAAAAATCTCTTCAAGTTGATTCTCCACCAACATACTCATCCTAAGACAATTTTTCACTCCTACCTTAATCTTTCTGCATTGAAAATATCAAATACATTTTCCCTACGTACATGGTTGAAATTAAGCCAAACCACTTTCTAGCCGGTAGTTACACCCCAATGGACTATTTTATTGATACATTTGTTTTGTTACTTGACTTTCCATGTTCGATCTCCCAAATGATTCCCCTTTTCCCTGGTCCTACTCAATACAACGATCTTTCACGCTAACAAAAACAGATCAATTTCTTATGGTTACCTAATTCCACTAACATTGATACTAATTTATTTTATTATATATATATATATATATATATATATATATATATATATATATATATATATATATATATATATATATATATATATATATCATGAAATTGATCTGTACAATATGTATCTATTGCAAACAGCTCTAGACCAGGGAAGCTTGTAACAATATAATAATTGCATGTTTGATTTTGATAACTGTTTCATATCGGAGGATACCTGTACTAAGTATTTTTATAGTACAAATATGAGGTCAGGTAAATAAAACTAACTTCCAAAATAAAGAATTTCTGATTAGATCATTTTGTTCTTCGAATTCTTATGACATTATTGAAGTAGTTGGTTTATTTTCTGAATAATATCATCGCAATTGGCCATAAAGTCAGGGTTTGGTTCTGCATAGTAATTGTATAATAAAATAAACCCACAACAGGTGGAAACAAATCGATAGTTTTATTCTCTCAGTTACAGTGCAGTGAAGATGCAGAACAACCGACCGAGACCCCTTATAGAGATGCATGTGGACGCTTCTAAAAAAAGAAGAAAGAAGAAAGAAAAAGAGAGAAAATGGTGGCAGTGAAGAAAAATGTTGACAGTAAAGAAAAAGAAAAAAAAATGAAATCAGAAATGAAAACGAGACACAGATCAAAACAAAAGTAAAAAGACAGATCTAACCTATGAAATCGTTACGATATCAACTCACACACCCAAACGAATTGAACAGTTGGACAAACAATAGCGAAGGAGGAGAATTAATGGCAATAAGCCGAAAAGAATTTAAGACACACCTTGAGTGTGAAGAATGCGTAGGGGTACTCGAAAACCTAAACGAATACGCTCAACACTTCGTGCTTTGCAAACCATCCTATCTCGGACAAACATTCCAAAAACTGACATTGCATAGATGGTCCAGATAACCAAATTATAAGATATACCAATGGGAAAATAAAAAAAAATTAAATAGTATGAAGCTGAGAATGAAAACAATCAATTCTAGAAGACTCCTCTTGGTTCGGAAAGATTTCAACTGACAATTAAGCTCCTCTCCGTTTTCAGATTAGGCAGGCTTTAAAAAAAAGGATAGAGATTTGGCGATCAGAAATCCGTTCCTGAAACAGCAGATCTTCATTGCACTAAGAGAAAATCGAGTCAGAGGTAAAACTGGACATCTTTGGCAATATGTTGAGAGAACCTGGTTAATTTTTTAATGACTCACCATGAATTGTGATTTCGTATCACATTTGCTGGGTAATATAGATTACTGTAAACTAAAAAAAAAGTCATAGGTCATATTTTTGCGTTTGTGGGTGTAGAAATACAAGACCAAAAAAGGATTGAAGTCACGATATTTGCAAATTAATCTATAAGACAAACCTGTCCACGTCCAGGTGGTGTACGTATATAGATAGATAGATAGATAGATGTGAGGGAGGGTCAATGAATTCGTAGCTGGATACGTAGCTATTAGCTGGTTTTTGATCGAAAATTTTCTTTGCATAATGTTCGATCTATATGAATTGTTAACCATTGAATAAGAGCATTGACAAAAGAGAAAAATATTTCAAAAATAAGTATTTGATGTTTTTTCGTGTTCGATTAGCCTAAAATTTTGAGTACCACTTCTCGCACACGGACATCAACATGCATGCACACACGCACGCATATATATATATATATATATATATATATATATATATATATATATATATATATGTATGTCAAAGATTTTTGCTATGAAAATTGAAATGGGTAGAAAAACTCATTTTCAATGTGAAATGATAAGCAAAAAATTTACATTAACATTTATTCTAGTGTGTGTGTGAGTGAGTGAGTGAGTGTGTGCGTGTGTGTGGTGTGTGTGTGTGTGCAAGACACAGAGAGAGTGTGTGTGTGTACGTGTGTGGGGATGTAAAAAACGAGAAAATAAACAAAAACAGTCACTGAACGAAGAAAATGAGAAGAAAATAAATGTAACTGAAAGAAAGAAGGAAAGAAAAAAAAGGAAAACAAGAACTGAAATTCAAAAAAGAAAAGCAGGATCATAAAAAAAGAAGAAAAAATCAGAATTACGGAATCGAAGGAAAAGCATGAAAGAAAACAAGAAGAAGAAAAAATCATTTAAATTGGAAATAAACAAAAACCAGATGCAAAAGATAATCGTCCAATAATCTGTCAACGCGTCATCAAACACCAATTGACGATTGAAAATGCTGAGCAAGATGGAGAGAAGCAATTTTTATAGCAGACGACACATTGAAGAACTAATAACCGATATTTCTTTTTTCAAATTTTAAACGTTTTTCTTTTCGATGGTGATTTTTTTCCCATTTATTCTTTTTTAATCTTCTGTGATTTTTATCAGCAGTGTTTTACAAATTGGTATCCATGAGCCCTCAGAGGACAGAAGGGATTTTGAGCGTGGGGAGAGAGTAGAGGAGGGTGGAAAATGAAAATAAAAAGGAAAAAGGAAAGATGTAGAGAAAAAAATAGGAAGACTGAAACGGGTTAGCAAAAAAAACAAAAAAAAAACGACAGGAACAGAAAGGAAAATATGAAAAATCGAAAACAGAAAATGAAACTGGAGGATTTGAAATAAATGAAATGAAGAAAGATTGAAAATAAAGACAGAGTAGTTGGTGTTTGAAAAGCAAGTTTGAAAAACGAAGCTACAGAGAAAGAAAAAACAAAGAGAGAGAGAGAAAGAAAGAAAGAAGGGAAAAAGTAAGGATATAGATGATGCCGACGGTGGAGAGAATGAAAAATAGAGATATATACGTGTAATGAGCCAGGAAGATAGATAGAGAAATGAAAAGAGAGAAAGAAAAAAAAGAAAAGTGAGGCTAGTCTGGAGAAAGAAAAAAGAAAGAATGGATGGATGGGTGAATGAATGAAAAACAAACGCTAGAATAAGGAAGAAGAAAGAAAAGAAGGCAGATATGAAATATAAGGATGAACAGGCGATGAGGAAAAATAAAGTGGAAGAAAAAATCACTAAGAAAGAGAGAAAAGGATGTGGATAAAAAAAAAGGAAGGAAGAAAAAAAGAAAGAAAGAACGGGGTAGGAATATAGAAAAAAGTTGGAAAGAAAGAGAAAGAGAAGAGTACAGAATGAATAAATAAAAAGTCGAGTCAAATAAAAATCGGAGAAAAAGCAGAGCGTTGAGAACTGTTTCGTGACTAAGGCAGTTGCGAATCATCAACCAGTGAAACTGGCCGGAGTTTGAGCTAAGGTGAAATGCTGTCTGTCAAGAAACCCTTACCCTTCACACTCAGAAGATTGGGGCAACACGATCTCCTTACTATTTCTTAAAACAATTTTTCGAAATTTAGTGGTCCGATTAGACTGGAAATGGTTTTATTTTTCAAGTTGAAGTATTTTAAAGGTATTGCACTAACAAAGATCTCGACACGATGTGCCACTTTTGCTGTGTTGAGGTAACACATTCACCCATTACCAACAGAAATTAGATCATTTTTCCTGATGATCGCGTTGGTTTCGCTCACTACCATAAATAATTCGGTAGGGGCAAAATTCACTTCCCAAATTGTCTTTCCTCATTCACATTATCGGATACTAATACCCATTACTTGTCTTATATATATATATATATATATATATATATATATATATATATATATATATATATATATTATTGTTGTGTCATTCACAGACAGGTATTTCGTTGTATTACAACTCTTCAATGTGGCTATAGACTATCCATTGTCCCATCCAGTACCACAAGGTATGATCGAAACCTTCGCTTCAGACCCAGAGGCTGGCATTTTGCCTCTGGCCCTGCGCAGAATTGGACGGTCAGTAAGGTTGAATTTAAGCGATATATTTACTCACGCATATATCCCCCATCCTTCAGAGTGCTCTATTCCTATGTTGGAAGAGCATTGCATAAGCTTATAATAAACAAGATACCTCACTTGAAGATATATATGTGTGTGTGTGTGTGTGTGTGTGTGTATTTATACGATGTTACACCTGAATGTTCAGGGAAGTTTCCCTTATGAAACTCCAATTTTCTATCAACTTTGATTTCTATCAATCAAAATACTATATCGAAGGAGATAGTGGAAACTTCATGTCAGGAAACTGCCTCTGTTTTGCGTGTGCTGTCGAAATCCCCCGAATCTTTTATCCCAATCTATATATTATATTTACCTGTGTTGAGTTGACTATTATTCTCTGCTAGCTCTGGAGGTTCTAGGTAATCATGGGACAGTGATTTGTCTAACTGCTTTTCTTCTTTCTCTGTCAACCATGCCAACAACGAGACATTTTTTCAAGATATCTGGTGATGTGGTAGCGATCAGGGATAAGCATATTCGTGCATTTCCTACGCGAAAGAAGGTAGAAGTGAATGAAAATAACCGTTGCCAAAATTCGAACTTAGCAATATAGTTTAGCAATATAGTTAAATTGTAAATAGGAACTTTTTGTAAAACTAATTTTCTTTCATAAAAATTTACAAATTTTCCTCTTTTTGGGGGGGTCTATTAGACTAGAAGCACCTTACATTGAGAAGGAAAAAAATCCTACTAGGAGAAGTGCGTTGCCACAAAAAAAAAAACAGTCTTTTTTTTTTTTTTCAATTTGTCAAAATAAAACGGACTGGAAGATTGACGATATATGAGATAGATTTAACCAAAGAGATAAGTATTTTGCAATTTTTTTTTCTGGGTATATTTTGAGTAAATCGAGAGAAATCTTTGGAAAATTCTCAACAGTACACGTGTTTATAAATTACCTGACAAAATAAGGAAAGAAGGGCGGGTGGAGAATGAAAGAAATAGAAAAAAATGGCTTTACGGTTTGATTGACAGCAAAAGGAACGCCCACTCCCAATGCCCTGGCTTATGAGATGAACCCATTGACGAATGCAGACGTCACGGCTCTTCCATCATATCCCCTCTACCCACGTCCAATTCAGACAACAACGATTTATCTCTTCTGGTTTGGCCTTTAAGATAAAAACTCCCGTAAAAATGTATACTTATATTTTACCTACAAGCGCATTTAGGTATTTAGTAAGCGTAGCTTAGTCTGGCTCAGGGACAAAAGGGTAGGGAATTAAGTGAGCATCAAAGTCAACTCAGTAATAATAGCCTGCTAACAAGCTTGTTAACCAATAAAGCATTTTCTATATCATGAATTAGTAAAATTTGTGAGCATGTGTGTATGTTTGTACACTCCTAAGTCTAGAACTATGTATCACAGAGGGGAAAAAAGTCATATTCGATATCAACAGGTCTCAATTAGCCAACAGAATATATTTCTGTCGAATTTTAAAAGAGAAAATCGTCGATTTGTATGGGGTCTGCATTGGCGTTCACTTGGAAAAATAAAGAAATCTGTGCAAGCTACGGTGCGCCGGTGTAGACCGAGTCCTAACACGACAGAGAAAATTCTTTCTTTCAATTTCATGTGCTCTCTATCTATTAAACCATCGAATATTCAGAAAAATTGTCAATTCTGAAAAAGGAAACATCTATATCTTTTATGTTGTCGGATTTATAATGTAAATACAATGCCTAAGAGCACATTTACGAACAATTCGTCATAGATGATTGCAGATGGAAATTTCTTTTTATATCGGTACTTATGCCAGTTGAGCAGTATATATATATATATATATATATATATATATATATATATATATATATATATATATATATATATATATATTAACAATAAAACATGTCTTTCTTGGAGTAAAACCCCTAGCCTTAACTCTTTAACCTTAATCCAAATCCCAAGGCAAAAATAAAACAAGGGGACCATCTAAATCTAGTAGTTTGCTTTGATGCAAGTCGTTTCCCCTATCTAAGAAATATCATTTGCTTTCAAGCGTATTTAGATTAGGTGCCCCCCAGGGCAACCCTAGGAACCTCAGCTAGTTTAATATAAACAATGGTTTGTTCTTATAAAAAGAACTGCTCATAAGTAGCACACCATCTATCATAATTGCCTTGGATTTCAGGGGCCATTAAGGATTTTTATCGGGGGTTGGGGAGTTCCAAATTAGGTTACTAGTTTGGAAATTCTTTGAAATAGCAATGTTAGTTTACTTTTTCAATCTCCTTGATCGATTCTAAACTACATTTTAGAAGAATCTTTTTTTCCATATAACTACTTTATTCTATAAAAGAACATTTTCCGTTAATTTAGCATTCAGGGCCACAAAACATGACTAAATGCATGCCTTGTTATGTTGATTGCAATAAAATTTCATTCTTCTTGCAAAATGTTCCTGTTTTTAACTCTTACATCCAAGCAATTAGAAGCAAAATGTCCGTTTGTGATCATGGCAAGTATATATATATATATATATATATATATATATATATATACATATATATATATATACATATATATATTATATATATATATATATATATATATACATATATATACATATATATATATATATATATATATGTATATATATGTATATATATATATATATATATATATATATATATGCATGTATGTATATAAATATATATATATATATATGTATATATATATATATATATATCGAGAGAGAGAGAGAGGGAGAGTAAAATTGAACCTCACTAGTTCGGCCACTTCGATAGTTCAAGATGTTGATTCGAATTTGGTTATCATGGCATAATTTTCATAGCATTTATATTGTTGGTATTTCAAGTAATCTAGTGATTATTATTTAGTTCCCACGAGAATATGCATAGGTTATATTTTTTTTTAAAAGCCAAGTAAGTTGAAAAAAAATCACCGTTCGAATTAAAAATACGGCAACCAAATTTCAGAATGCGACAATCAATTTTTTTTTTTAAATGCATTATTAAAATGAAAATTACACCGAACAAATCAAAATGACCAACGAACTTCATATATGGACATAAGCAAATCCCATAAATGCACTTAAATGCAGTTGCTTTAAAGATTAACTTTTGAACTGAAATTTGTCGAAACGTGTCTTAATGAAATTTATTATAAGTCACGATCAAATTTTAACGTTCATAATTTTGAAGTACAAACTAACAACCATTCACCCTCAAAAATGTTAAGTTTTAGTTGTACTCTCTCCAAACGATCTATAATATTGGGTTTTCATTGTTAAGCCCCATCATAAAAAGAAAACATTCCGAACTTTAACTCAAAACCCGGGGGGAAAGCGGGGCCAAATAAAATCAATTCTGATTGTTTATGAAAATTTTAGTCTTGTTGGGACTAACGAAAAAGCCCTCAAATCGTGCGCTGTATATTGTTATTTTTCTTATATCAAACTTTTGATGACACGACCCTGTTTTTCCGGGCCAAGCATTAAAAATCTGACTACTTGATAGATCTAAAACCCAACTTGAAGATATACAACATTGATCTCCTTCTCGAACGGCCAGTTTTGCACACTGACTTATCAAATAAGTTACAAAAGTTTTATTAGAATTCAATAATTAGTTGATTTTTGGCGTATTTTCGAAATCAAGGTGTCTTTCGCAAAATAACCTTTTCAAATCTTAATTATTACGATTTTTTTTTCATTAGATAAACTGCTTTTCAAATCATCACATTTTACTTCGGTTATATAGGGTGCACACGAATAATTTCTGTATCAGAATTTTCTTTATTCTTTCTTCTAAGTTATATTACAAGATTTTGACGATAAAGTTGATTTTTATACAATATTTTCCTTCCTATGGTGTTGATTATCTGGTGATGTACAGACATATATTACATTGATAATAGGTTTCCAGTATATTTCGAATGAAATCCTTCTTAACTCAATAATCGTTCGTGAAAATATATCTCTAGATTTCAATGACACCACATTTCATCGATTGGAAAGCGTTATCCATAACTATCACCAGCGCCGTCGAAATAGGTTTCTTCAGTTTTCAACTCGCTCTGGCTGGCTAGTTGGCTGACTATGTATGTGACACGAATACAGGCTGTACCAATGGAACTAGAGGGTTGAAAATGTCTGAAAAAAAGTTTTTGCCCCCTCCAATCAAGGTTTTTAGCAGCAAGTTTTATTTGACATGTAAATTTATGCTAAATTAATCCCTTGGTTTCTTTCCAGTAGCATTCATGCTCTGTCTTTCAAAATTCATATATATATATATATATATATATATATATATATATATATATATATATATAGATACAGACAGACAGACAGACAGACAGACAGACGGGCAGATGTTGATATAGATATAGATGGATACTCGTTCACTCACAAACATACATATGTTTTCATGTATTCATTGTTTTCTTCTTGATATATAGACATGCACACGCGCATACTAACATGTACGAACATGTCCTTATATAAATTGTTTTTTTTTATAATCAGCTCATATATCCGTATATATTCTAATATATGTATATATGGAGTAAGTCTATTCTTTGTCTGTATATTTGACACATATAAAAACGCACACACACAGATATAAACATATATCTATATATGTCAATATATTCGTTGTCTACATATTCATATATATATTTACATATATAGTGTAGACGTCAATATATATATATATGTGTATGAATATATATGTATATATATACACATACATACATACATACATACATACATATATATATATATACATATATATATATACGTATATATATATATATATATATATATATATACATATATATATATATATATATATATATATATATATATATATATATATATATATATATATATATATATATATATATATATATATATATATATATGAAATTAACGATCTTTCCTTGTTCTGTACCAAAGATTTTCTTTGAGCCTTTGATCAAATTGACATTATTTTGTCAAAATCTGTCTTGATCCAACTGGGTTTTTTTGTTGTTGTTTTTTTTGGTCTTTTTTGATGAATGGATCATACGTATTTGTTTGCAAGCAAATCACTCAACATTCTTCATTGCGGGTGTCTTCGGGGTGGGGGACAAAGTTGCATTTTTTTTTCTCTCCATTTGTTTCACCGTTTTTTTAGTTGTTTTTTTTTCATCGTTACAGGAAAGAAATTTAGAATGTGTATTTTGAAAATATTATCTTAACTTTTCATATGTCTGTTACTCACAAAGATTTGAATCTGTCAATTTGGAAAACAAAAACGCATTCTAATGTTTGTAAATATGCATTCAGAAGGACGCTCAGTTGTTTTCAGACTCATATATATATATATATATATACATATATATATATATATATATATATATATATATATATATATATATATATATATATATATATATATATATATATACTCCTAATAACTGTAAAAGTGACTTATGAATATATGATTCACAAACAGAGGTTTTACATAAACAAGCCATTCAACTTCGACTTACGGACGCCATATACATATGTATTTATGTATGTATGTATGTATGTATATATATATGTATATATATATATATATATATATATATATATATATATATATATATATATGTATATGTGTGTGTGCGTGTATATATGTATATATATATATATAAATATATATATATATATATATATTCTATGCATATGATACATTCACTATGTATATACATATACAAATTGTGTTTGTGTGTAGATAGATGGTTGGTAGACAGATATATAATAATAGGCTGAGATAGATAGATAGATAGATAGATAGATAGATAGATAGATAGATAGATAGATAGATATGAACAGAATGTGAAAGATAGACATACATACATACATACATACATACATACATACATACATACATACGTGATGTTATATTAGGGTTATTTGAACAGCAAAGGGATTCAGTACGAACTTTTGCCGTTGTGTGAGCATTAACCCTTCATTAGGTTACAGTATATATATATGAAGGGACCACTTCGAAGAAGACAGTGGAAATTATTTGTGATTGTGAATAATTCGTTTTCAACATATGGATACATGAATTCTCTACAGCAGATATGCGTGAATATAATTCATACATACATTTATCAAAATACGTAGCGTGCGCTAAATCATTCAGTACATCCCAAAATTTCATCAAAATATTCTTATAAAGCTTCAAAAAGGATAGAATTGGGACCAAAAAATACAAAAAAATATTTTTTGGTCCAAATTCGTTCGATTTTGAAGCTATATAAGGATGTTGGAATGAACTTTTCGTAATCCCCCGCTTACTCTTATAATATATATATATATTATAAATTACGTCATGTTATATTAAGAACTCTCGCTTGAAATGATTTCCTGTCGTTATACAGTTAATAAATAATTAAAGAAATTGTGACTGCTGCATGGAACGAACTTGCAGCCGCTTCAACGCAGCATTGCTCTTACCATTGATCTAAATAGCCTAAATAAACGTTTTCACTCCAAATTCTTATCTCATTTAATCTCAGTTTACTCGTTCATTTCATCGCGACAGTTATGTTCTAGTAAATGGAGAAATCGATTCAGAATCATTCTGTCGGACAATATATAATCAATTTCTTTACATATATATATATATATATATATATATATATATATATGTGTGTGTGTGTGTGTGTGTGTGTGTTGATGTCTGTGTATTCCCCGGTTATAAGATGCGGATAGATATATGTGTCAGGTGATAATATATATATATATATATATATATATATATATATATGTATACCGGGTGATAAGATTCATATATATCGGGCGATATACATTCATCATGTATATACATATATTTGACAAGATAAAACCTCTGTGTGTGTGTGTGTGTGTGTGTGTGTGTGTGTGTGTGTGTGTGTGTGTGTGTGTGTGTGTTTGAATATAAATGTATACCAGGTGATAAGATATATATACATATATACATCGGGTGATAAGATACATGTACACACACACACGTACATATATATATATATATATATATATATATACATGTGTGTGTGTGTGTGTGTGTGTGTGTGTGTGTGTGTGTGTTTGTGTATGTGTGTGTGTATGTGTATATATTGCGATAAGATAAAACCTTTTAATAGCAACAGTCTGTGAAAATTTCCAGCAACATGAAACCAATACAAAAATAGTAACGAGTGAAATGAACAAGGTGACCTGAAAGCTGATTGTGAGGATTTATCTCCGGCAAGAATTCAAACTTGGAACAAAAGCAGCAGAAGTAGACCGTATAAAATGTACCGCTGTTGTTGAAAACGAAATTAGTGACTATACTACACAAAACTGATTCAAGGGGTCTTCAATTTGGAATAAATTACTCGAAGTCGCACGCAATATAGTATGGTCGGTAAACATTGATGATGAAAAACTGAGGGCTTGTGTTGAAACGCTGCAAACGTGTCAGACGTTCACATTTTTATTTAACATAAACTATGAAAATATACGGCTACACCCTACCGTATTGAAAAATATACATCTTGAAGAAATCAGTGCCCAGATAACTTCTTATGGGCTTTTTGCAATGAATACGTTCATTATAAGATATGAAATGCTCTTCCAACATGGAATGGAGCACTCTGGTGGGTGAGGAATATACACGATAGATAAATACATCGTTTAAATTCAATCTCACTGACCGCCCAGTTCCGTGGAGTAGTGAGAGATACCAGCGTTTGGGTCTGGAGCCAAGGTTTGGATCCTGCTGCGTGGTGCTAGGTGGGATAATAGATAGTCTATAGCCACTCTGGGGATCCATGTTGTGAGTCGCAGTGTACATCGGTTGTCCGCCATTCTTGCAACATGGGCAGCCCACTGCTATTTGAGATTTCTAATTGATTCTGTTATGTCCCTGACTCCTATCTTCTTCTGTGCTACTGTGCCGTCTTGTGGTCTCTTCATGTGAGGCCCAGCATAATTCTTTTATGTGCCCAGCATGATTTGCACAATCCCCTTATATGCAACCGTCATTAATTCATGAGTGCCTAGCCGCAGCACATTGGTTAGCAAGTTAGTTTTGCCAACCATTACTACTATAATTAGTAAGGTCCTTAATTGATGCCATTCAATTTCGGGCGTTGTGCCACACCAAGCTATATGTGTATCAGAGGTTACCTAATGGCTGAGATAGTTGCAGAAGTCAGTGTCCGTACTCAGGCATTAAAAACAAGATTTCGATAGACATACTTTCCAACTTTTTAAAAAAATTGACCCAACACAATCTTCTATATCCTATATTTACTCCGGTTTCACTTCGTGTCGTACAAAGCTAAGCTTGGTTATCATCAATACGATGACAGATACACACTCTCACTCACACCCTCTCACTCACACGCACACACCCATACTTACATAGCCTCACGCAAACCCTCACACACACTCAAAAACATCCTCACACATAAACGCACACAAACACTTGTACACAAATTCATATATGCATACTCATCACACACACACACATGCATACACCTAATACAAAAAACTATTACGCATTCACTCTCACACAAAAAACACCTTCTACATACTCACACTCATACGGACATCGACGTACACAAAAGTACTCTCTTGCACATATACACACTAGGAATCTCACTTAGATACAAACTAACATTGACTAACACATACGAACACACATACAAACTCATTCATAGAAAGCTATACTTATACAAACTCTCACACACAGAAACTCATAAAAATACGTACACAACTCTCCTTTTCTTGCCCCCCCTCTCTCTCTCTCTCTCTCACACACACACACATACACTAATAAACTCTCAAAACGCATGCACACACTCATAAAATACAAACACAAGAATACACATAAACCCACACAAAGATAATCAGACAAATAAACACTCATACAATTCACACACATACCTTAAAATTCATAAACCCACGCATACCAACATGGTTCTTCTCATATACACACACACATCCAACCTGTTTTAATCAAAGGTGGTGATATTTTAAAAACTTTCTTGTATCCTTCGAACTTAATTATTCGTTATTTCCCATGTTCAAAACTACGAAACACTTTTCATCTGAAGAAATCTTAAAAAGAAGAATCCTATTTTTTTTTTCTGCTTAAGCTTACAAACCTTATTACTTATCTGTTCGTATCTACGAGTCGGGCCCCTTATTCTTGTACGTATCTCCATAACATTAGTTATCTACAAATGTATCTCTCAAACACCGCTTGTCTCTTCCTATCTCTGAAACACATCAAGAAAAGAATCCAGTCTCTAATTAACCAAACCTCTCTCTTTTTTACTGTTTCTTCCTTACCCTCTCTCACTGTTTACCTTGCCCTCTTTCTCCCCTTTTTTTGTATCTCACCTGTATGCAGTTGTTGTTTTTTAATTCCTTATATTTTTTAATCTATGGGAGCCCGTGAGCGGAGCAATCATTGCCGCTATTTTCTTATCTCAGATGGAGATGATTTTGGTAATTCTTTCCTTCAGCTATCAACTGTCTTTAAGTTATTTCTTGACGATCCCTTTTAACACGAGTTTCGAAATTCATTCGTTTTTTTTTTCTTTTTTTCTTTCTTTTTTTTTTCAATTTTAGAAATATGTGTATTTTGGGGGATAGAAAGCCATTATTTGTTTCAGTTCCCGGGAAATCAGAACCCCTTTTTTATTTTGTTGTTGTTGATCTTCTTCTTCTTCTTCTTCTTCTTCTTCTTCTTCTTCTTCTTCTTCTTCTTCTTCTTCTTCTTCTTCTTCTTCTTCTTCTCCTTCTTCTTCTTCTCCTCCTCCTCCTCCTTCTTCTTCTTCTTCTTCTTCTTCTTCTTCTTCTTCTTCTTCTTCTTCTTCTTCTTCTTCTTCTTCTTCTTCTTCTTCTTCTTCTTCTTCTTCTTCTTCTTCTTCTTCTCCTCCTCCTCCATTCATTTTTCTGGCTCAATCCCCTCCACGTTGATATTATTATTATTATTACTATTATTATTATTATTATTGTTATTATTATTATTATTTGTTCTTATATCGAACAACCGGAGCCATCAAAGATGGCGAAGGATTCTTTCTTTTTTTTTTTTTTGTATGTGCGTGTCTTTGCGTCCGTGCGTATGTTTGTTTTATCATGTATTGGCATGTTTCGGCGCTCCTAGCCGTACCGTTTTGTCTACAATTGGAAATTGACATCAGTATTCCTCCAGACGTTCTCTAAAAATGTTGTTATTGTTATTTTTGAAATAAAAAGGTTTTCGACCTTTGTAAACCTTATTTTGACTGATTTATTTTTTTAAATTAAGGCTCTGGAGAATCTACAGGTTTCTGAATCTATCTTAAATGTTTTCCAGTGGAAAATACCAGTGGTGTCATAGACGAAATTCATTCTGACTGTATTTATCATTCAATGGAATTTTTTTTACATGACTTCAAATTTTGATGCAACGGCTGTTTAATTACTGACTGTGAAAGTAAATTCGGACAATTATTGTTCAGTGAGGTCTTCTCTTGAGTGAAATGTAAAATTCTCCTTGGAATACTGTTGTTGTTGTTGTTGTTGTTGTTAAAGAAGAAGGAGAAGAAAAGGGATAAAAGAAGAAGAAGAAGGAGCACTCCAGTACAAAGTCCAGAGATGACTTCCTACTGTTTCAAAAACAATCCTCGCCAAAATGAGGGTTGTAAATCGATATGTAAAATCCATATTCCCCTTCTGTGATTTGAAATCACGACCAACTGATTGCCAAGAGGTAAATTGTTGAGTCTTAGATACCTACGAAAATTTATCATACAGATATGTATGCACGGGCTAATTTATTTTTTATATGTTCATGAAAAAAAAAAAATATATATATATATATATATATATATATATATATATATATATATATATATATATATATATATATATAATGAGAAATGATCAGTAACGCATGGCTTGGTAATATTTCAAAACGAAATCTTAATTTTTACAAATATGATATAATAAAATATTACTATTACTGGAACTTTGATGTTCGAATTTTATTTCGTTTTTACTTGCAGAATGCACCATTAACTTTTTCAAAGACTGACAAAGATATACAATGTATAAAAACTTTTAAACTTCGTTGTATCATATCATATTTCAATAAATTCAAAACATTTTTTTCTATTATTATTATTATTATTATTATTATTATTATTATTATTAATAATTATAATATTATCATTATTATTATTATCTAATTACTGATTTCAGTTTACGAAAGTCATCAGCTGGGTCTCAAGCAGATACCTAAGGCTGGCGAGTTATGACAATAATGAGCGGAAAGGAAAATTTTCTTTCTTTACTTCTAAATTTTTTATTTCATTATCTTTTTCCCTTTTTTTTCTCTTTCTGTTTCTTTCCTTCGTTCTGTCTTTTTTCCTTTATTTGAAATTTCCTTCTTTCTTTTCTTTTCACCAAATGTTTTTTGTTTTTTCTCCCTTTGCAAGTTTTTTGTTTCTCCCTTTCTTTTCCCTCCAATGTCTTTCTCCTTCATATTCTTCCTACTTTCTTGGATGTTTATTCTCTGTCCTTTTCAATCTTTCTCTTTCCAGATCCTTCTTCCATTTTCCTTCCATCCCTGAATTCTTTTTTCTTTTCTTCAATTCCCTTCAAGTCTTCAAACTCCAGTCCAAGTTGGAGTTGATTCTGTTTTTCCCGATAAGATTAACAACAAGAACAATACTCATCAAATTCAGGGGAGTTGTCACTTCGCTGTTTGTCTATCCCGTCCTGTTAAACCAAACCTATACATAGAACTAACCGTGATTTGAAATGAAATGGAAGGCGGCTCTCTTACTAACTGAGCTAAACTAACATGTCTTACATACATACGACTTTATTCAAAAACAATAGAAAAGTTGCAAAAATTGTCTTCAGTCAAGATAAAAGTAGGTGTGGTGTTTGACCCTGTAACAGATAGGTTTGTCTTCCTTCCTTTAACATTTTGTTTTTGTTTCTCGTTTGCATGTTCTTGCTTTCATTCTATTTTCAAAGTTTTTCGTTTGGTCTCAGCTGTCCTCTTCTTCCTCTTCCTTCTTTTTCACTTCAGTCAGTTTTTCTTTATGGGATTTCTGTTTCTTTCTGTGAAACTGGTTCCTTTCTTTTTCTTTCTCTCTTTCTTTGTTAGCTTTCCTTCATTTCTCTGTACCTTATTTCTCTCGTAATTTATCTTTCAAAGTTTTTTCTCCTTTTTCTTTCTGTCTTTCTTCCTTCCTTTTTTCTTCCTTTCTTTCTTTCTTTCTTTCTTCATTTCTTTTTTTCTTTCTTTCTTTCTTTCTTTTTTTCTATTCACCCTATTGCCCCTGCCAATGACTATCTGTCTGTCTGTCTGTCTGTCTGTCTGTCCATGATATCTCCAAAAGTACTCAAAGTATCTCAATGACATTTTATGGAAGCATGGGCAATGAGATAAGGAACAGTTGCTTAAATTCCGGGGCGGATCCAAGAATTGTTTTCTTTTGATTGAGAGAGAGATATTTTCCGTTTTTTTTTCTTCATACGTTTATCTTTACACTCATGTCTATCCACACGATGTATCAAAAAGTTATCGATTAATCCATACTTTTCGATCCATATTCATCCACCGTGATTCGAACTCACGATCAACCATTTGCTAGGAGACTGTGTTATATATATATATATATACATATATTTTTCTTATCATATATATATATATATATATATATATATATATATATATATATATATATATATATATATATATTTCTTATCATATATATATATATATATATATTTCTTATCATATATATATATATATATATATATATATATATATATATTTCTTATCATATACAATACAAAAGTTGCAGTAATCATCTTCAGTTGGAAGTTGTGTTTGACTCTGCAGCAACCAGTCTTGTCTTTGTTTCCCCCCTCCCTTTATTTCCATACACTTTCTTTTTTCTTTCATTTTTCTCCCTCCTCCCCAGAGTATATTCATAATTTCCGCGTACTGCACATCTCTATTTTTCCCTTCAATACCCAGGTTTGTTTCGGGGATTTTTTTTTCTAATTTTCCAAATGTATCCTACGTTAATTCCTTTTCCAACTGCGGGTGGAAATAATTATTTTCTAATTCTTCCATTTTCTACATCTTGTACTTTTTTTTTTTTTTGAGACTGGGAACATTCATCAGAGTTTTCTTTTCAATCTGTTTACACCAGATTTTATTTGCTGTTTCTAAGGGGGGGGGGGCTTTCTTCTTCTCTGTTTATCTCCAACAAACAGGAATATCCACCCATTCAGTGTCAAACACCAATGATTGAACTTTTCTCTTTTAAACACCAAACTGCATATCATTTTCACCGCCCACACCAACACCCAATATTATATTCCTTTTGCCTTTATTTTGGGCGGTAATTTGTGACTCAGCGTTTTTCTCTTTCCCTTTTTTTATCGGCTTATTTTTTTCTAAATGTTAAATACTTTCGTTAGTTTTTTTCATTCATTTATTTATTATGTTAATATTGGCATTTTGATTTATTTGTTTTGTTTTTTTTAATATTGATACTTTTATTTATTTTTTATGTTTTTATTGCTTGTTTTTTGTTTGTAATATTGCTTGCATTATCCATTTTCAATACTTTTTATATCTTATTTTAAAAATTGTTACTTGGATTGATTCTTCCCATAACGCTATACATATTTATCTTTCTTTGGTATTATTGCTTTTATTTATTTATCAATATTGCTACTTTTATTATCTTTATTTTCTAATACTTTCCTATCTATATTCTTAATACAGTTGGGTTTATTCATTTGTTTGTTGTTTGTTTTTTTGTAGTGCTTTGTATTCTGAGATTAAGTGTTGCTGTTGATGGGAATTGTATTCAGTCTCAATATTCTTCTTTCTTCTTTGCTTCTTTTCGACCTTCTTTCCTCTCTTTCCTCTACTTTTACTTCACGCTTTTCCGTCTCGTTCTCGTTCCCACCATTCCCCTCTTCAACAATCCTTTTCCTTTTCTCTCTTTTTCTCTTCTTCTTCTTCTTCTTCTTCTTCCTCTTCTTCTTCTTCTTCTTCTTCTTCTTGATAATCTCAGCTTGATCTTTTTCTTCTTGATCTTTTCCTTCATATTTTTCATCTTTACATTCTTCTTCTTGTTGTTGTTCTTCTTCTACTTCATGATATTCTTCTTCTTTTCTTTCTACTATTCTTTCATTCTTCTACATTCCTTCTACTCGGCAATCTCTTTCTCATTTCCTTCATCATTTCATTTTTCTCAGCGTTATCCTTTCCTTATTCTTGTTCTTCTTCTTCGTCTACTTCATCGCTTTCTCCTCCGAAGATTGGTGCAATACAATCTTCCTACTCATGATGCCTCCTTTCAGCCTCGTGGAAGATGAAGTCAAGCTTAGTAAAGAAATATATATAATCATAGTGCACACACGTACGCACTCACGCATGCATGCACACACATACAGATTGATAGATAGACTGACAGACAGACAGACATAGATATATACATGCATACATAGGGTGTTATACGAAAGTTAGGGGAATTTGAACAGCATTTCTCAAAATATTCCCCACATTTCGGGATATCATCCACCAATAAATAGTCTTAAAAGCATTTTTTATGGATAGACACATACTGAAAAAGCATTTTACCAGTAGGCTTGAAACGTGAAGTATGCAATCAATGCATGATACCAGCTATGAGGAACGGGTACGAAATGTGGAAACTTAGAGAAATAGTACCACAAAACAAACCAAGAGCTGCACAGAGGGCAATAGAGAGAGCTATGTTAGGTACAACCTTTAGCGATAGAAAAAGATCAAGACAAACTCAAAAGACGACTAGGGTATCGTTTAAGTAATCGAGCATCAAAATGATGATGGGCAGGACTCATAACGAGAATAAGGGACAACATATGGAGCAAAGGGCTAAAAGATTGGTGACCGTGGGACAGTGAATGCATTAGGAAAAGACCAGATGGAGAGACGAGATGGAAAAGTTTGTCGGTAAGTCATGGCAAAGGTCAGCGCAGTCACGCACGTCATGGAAGGAGATGGGATAGGCCCATGTCCTGCAGTGCACTTATAACGGATGATCATGATGATGATTAGGATTATTTTTATCTTCTGTATCTGTAATTCTTTTTCACTTGGCAGATGTGTCACCTCTGTCATTAAATGGGCATTTGGCGTATATTGGCACAGCGCTCAAACCAAAATATCAGGTGGACGGTTTGGAAGGGTTAATGGGAAAGAGGGAAAAGATAGCGAATTAAAATCATAATGAAAATATTGAGAGAGTTGGAAAATTCAATTGTTTAGTCGAATTTTATTCACTATTATCAGGATCGTGGAATTCTGAAATCTCGTGATTGCCGTCTTCACGCTCAGGAAATTCCGTTGTCATGGTAACGCGACGCCTTCTTGCTAAGAGTGGCGCCACAAATTAGTTCTTCGTTCACAACACGGTGATATTCATGAGGTGCGATCTTTGATCAAAAATGGGTGCAGTATACAGTAGTTTTTTAAGGAAATGCACTGGAATCGTCACGTGCCGTTACTACAAACTAACCTACGACAATAGTCTTACGATGATATATACCCGCCGTTAGACTACGTGAGTCATTAAATCATACCGTTAGAACGAGTGCTGCTTCAACGAGAGTTCATTTGCTCAGTTGTCAACACCAGTGAGGTATGTCAAGAGTTTCATCGAATCTTGTTTCAGGGTAAAACATTGGTCAGCAATAGAGCCGCTTTGATTATGAAACACCCTTTAGTAAGATCACTATTCAGTCTGGAGCTTGGAAGGTAGGTTGGCCATATGGCTCGGGTGTACGATTTTGTGGGGTCTACTACCCCTGGTAGAGGCAAATGGGGCACCCTCTGGTAAAGAGTATTGATATTGTAAAGAAAGTCATGGGAAAACCCTTTAAGAGAAAATATCAATATTCTAAAGACTCATAAAAGATCAATACAGATAAATACTTAATAGAAAACAAATATCGATATACAGTTGTATTCAATGCTTTTCTCAAACCCTAGTCCAAGTCTACAAATGACTTTGATTTTCTACCGTAGCAACAAGAACAATCCTCACTAAATTCATGGGAACGATCTCTCACTATTTGTCTGCACCATCACATTAAACAACTTCGATTTGCAAAATTAAGTTTTGATTACCGTGATTTGAAATCACTCTTGGATACAAACTGAACGAATTTATGTTCATATAGGCAAGGGTTTATTCCATTCTGATAAATAAATACATTTAAAAAAAATAATATTTACCAGCTCTTTTACCGATTGAGCCATACCGAGAAATCTAACATCGACAATTTATTCACAATATACGCAATACAGTTGCAGTAAAAAAAATCTCCCTTTAAGGGTCAATCATTGGTTACGTTCCACCTTCCAGCTCCATAGGTGACTATCAGGAGAATGCATGGGTTGTATACCCTTCATTTTAGGATTAATGGGATTTTCTTGTTCTTAAAGGTTTATCTTGCTCTATTGAAAACTTGTCATCTCCCGATGATTTTTCGCTTGATTTCACGAGGATTCGTTGTCCTAGGTTAATGTAATGGTCTACTTTCTTCAGTTCTGCGTTTTCGATTCCGATCGTTATGTCTTTGTCTCCAACATGTTTATTGTAAATGACATTTGTTTTGCTGAAATTCATGCGAAAACCAGCTTTCTTGCTTTCTCCATTCAGTTTGCCACGCATTATTTAGAGGTCACGAAGGTTCTTTGCAAAAAAGGACGATATTCATTTAGTAATGAGAATGAAAATACTCGATAGACAGTTTGGATTGGGGGCCTCCATTAACTATACTTCCTGGACAAATTACCAGCTGTGCAACGGCCGGCTTGGGGTCAGCCCCTACTGTCATCCTTTCTCTGCAATTCTGCATTGTCCTCTCTATTATCTGTGTAACGATTTACTCGTTCACTGATAGCTTCGGGGGTCGCAGTGGATTCTCAGCAGCTTCCTGCTTTTAGCTTCAATCATCTTGTAGATTTCATCTTTTCCGGAGTTTTTAATTTAAATACACTTGCTGCCAGGGTTTTGTTTAATTCGACACCAGAAATTCGCTCCAGGGACATCAGATCTACGTTTCGATATTTTTCATTCCTCATTACAAATTATTTTGACTCAGTAAATACAGCGAAAAAAAAAAGCAAATATCTGAGATACCTGTGTAAAGGTCGACTACTTTAAAACTGTATTTTGTGGGTCAATTTGGAAGTAGATGATTGCTCAGATATTCTTTTTATAAGCCTGAAATTTATGCACGAATCAAAAATGTCGCAGCATTAGCAGAAGACGAAAAAGTTGAAAAATATCAGTCTACATTGTCCTGAAGTATCAACAAAATTAAAGATTCTACTTTTGAGTGTATTTATTATTCC
Organism: Thysanoteuthis rhombus; assembly: GCA_963457665.1. Taxonomy (NCBI): domain Eukaryota; kingdom Metazoa; phylum Mollusca; class Cephalopoda; order Oegopsida; family Thysanoteuthidae; genus Thysanoteuthis; species Thysanoteuthis major. Next base: position 5,347,938 of record OY735230.1, read on the forward strand.
TGAATCGAAATTTCAGTAGAAGTGTAATTTGTCGGAAAATATTTGGCCACATTACTATTAGATGTTGAGCATTAGACATGTAAGGTTTTAAGCCTAAAATCAGTTGGTAAATAAGGCTTAGGACTCCATCAGTAGAAGCCCAACATGTTGGAAAATATCTCACCTCTTCTTTCTAACGAATATTTCACATGACTTTTATGCTCTTAAAATCAACCCGACAAACCAGCTTATTAGAAATAGATCTATACCTCGTTCATGCTTGTTAGATGTTATAGGTAGTTACAAAACACGGTTTGGAACAAAGCTACAACTGTGGGATACCAGGTGCGGATCGAATTCATTACATAAGACTACAAGAACGTATGTCTGAGCATTGTTCCATGACCAGAGCTTCTTTGTAAAATACTATGTTATTTACATATCTAATGGAGGTTTACTTTACAACACTATAAATGTTTCTACATTGTTGGATCGCGTGCTTAACTATTGTCTTTGTTTTGTAGTGTAGCATTCATCATCATCAGTCTTTCGACGTCCGTCGTTGGACATAGACCCTACCCAGGATTCGCCACACTTCTCTACCATGGACGTCGCGAAGCCAGTACTTTCTGAATTTATCAAGCTCGTCTCTCCATCTGATATTCTGCCAGCCTCACTTCCACATATGATCTCGGGGGATCCATGTTGTGAGTTGCGCTGCCCATCGGTTGTCCGCCAATCATGCAACATGGCCAGCCCACTGCCATTTGAGATTTTGAATGGATTCTATGATGTCCCTGACTCTTGTCTTTTCTAGGATGTACTGTGCTGTCTTGTGGTCTCTCCATGTGAGGCCCAGCATTATTCTTTCATGTGCACGTTGCATAGTTCTCAATTTGCGGATCTGTCTCTTGGTTAGGTTCCATGTTTCAGCTCCATAAGAGACTTTTGGGAGGATGCATTGGTTATACACCCTTCTTTTTAGGATTAATGGGTCTTCTTATTTTTGAAGGTTGAGCTTACTCTGCCTAAGGCTTGCCATCCTAGTGTGATTCTTTGCTTGATTTTTTCTTTTAAAAAAAGTATACCATTTCCGTGCTTCGAATATTTTTTTGTGATAAGTAGATAGAATTCGGCAATTGGTCGTATTATTGTAATTAGCTGAAAAAGAAGATAGCTTGCAGTCTTCCCTTCCCTTTCGAGTTAATAAGGTTGATTTTTGTCATATTTGTTATCTGTGTGACGATTTAGAAGTTCATCGATAGCTTCAGGGGTCTTAGTGGATTTTTCAACATCTGCCTGATTTTAGCTGCAATCATCTTGTATCTCCTTTTGAGTCTTTTATTTTAAGTACACTTTTCTTGACAGCATTTTTTTTTATATCAACACTGGGTCATCAGATCTACGTTTCGATATTATTATACCTCATTACAAATCATCTTGACTCGGCAAATACTGTAAAAGGAAAAGTGTGAATATTGGAGATATATAGGCCCTTTTTTTCAAACTGATTATTACGTATTTTCGTGACCTGTGTTAAATATATATGATTTCTGTACGGGTATATACGTGTATATGTAGTTTGAATCATATAATTACAGAATAGAATAAAAGAACTGTAGCGATTTATAGAAAAAGGTAATGACATGTTTTTTCATTGAAATGTATATAAGATAATAGAATACAATATTAAAATAAGAAGCAGTAAATACAATAGAATATTCATGTTTATTCTGTATTTTATCAGTAATAATGTTTCATGGATCTTATTATCTTAGATTCATTCTTTGTGCTAAAGAGCCCCATTGGCTTGCGTCGTAATATAAATACTATTTACCTCTCTTCTATCAGGGGTATTAACCACTTGAAAATCGTAGGCCAATACTAACTGCTCCCCTAACCACCTCCCTTTCTGGTTTATTTGTAATTTCACAATCTTCCGAAAGACATTGTCATCTTTGCTATCTTTGTTACGATTAAGAAGTTCGTAGACGGATTCCGGTGTCACAGTGGGTTTCGTAGTATCTTCCTGCTTTTAGCTGCAACAATCAGATAGATTTTATCTTTTGGAGAGTTTTCAATTTAAATGCACTTTTCTTGCTGCCAGGATTTTTTCAAAATCAATACCGGGTGTTCGCTCTGGGATCATCAGATCTGCAGTTCGATATTATCAAACCTCATTGCAAATCTTATTAAGTTTGCGATTATTGTGGAAGAAAGTGATATTCTAGATATTTGTTTCAAGGTCGATTATTTTGAAGGTGTATTTTTGGGGTTTATATTTGAAAATCGACAATCACTCAGATTCTACTCTCATAAGACTAAATTTTATGCGTAAATCAAAATGGTCATAGGATTAGTAGGAGACCAAGATGTTGAAAATAATCAGTTTATATTGCTTTTGGGGTTAACGAAGAAATAGATTCTACTTTTAAGATTCTGAAATCAATATACAAATGAAGATTTCTGTAGAAGTCCAACATTAATCCACATCCCTTTCAGGGGTCGACGATTAAACGGATATCGTTTTTAAGTCTGAAATTTATATGTAAATAAGGATTATCATAACATCAGCATAAGCCCAACATGAGCATTGAACAACCGTAGCCATCAAAGATGGTAAGGTGTTCTATCATTTTTTATATATATTTGCGTGTGTTCGCGTGTTTATTCATGTGTTTGTTTATGTGTTCCAGCACTCCTGACCATACCATTTCATCAACAGACTTGGCATCAGTACTCCACAAGACACCGACTGTTAATTTTTTTTATGTGCTTTTTTTTTTTACTTTTAGGGGGCCTTATTCTAACGGATATATTAATAACATCTAGATTCTGCTGGAGAATGGAGATCCAGTGATGCCCAGGTTTGCAAGTTTTCA
>OY735230.1:5355798-5413298 GCA_963457665.1 Thysanoteuthis rhombus
ACAAACACTGAAACACATAAGCACAAATAGACGTAAATTTTAAAAGTTAGAACCTTTCGCCATCTTTGATTGGTATAGTTTTTCATTAGGGAAAGGAGTGAGACAATGGTGTACAATATCACCCAGATTTTTTTACAGTGGGCCTTGGAGGAATATTCCAAAAGACTGGGAAGGAATGGGAGTAAACATAAGCGGAGAATATTTGAATCACTTAAGATTCGCTGATGACGCTTTCACGAAACATTAGAAGAATTGCAAAACATGTCAGGAGATATAATTACGGAGATTTAAAAAAAGTAATATTAAAGCTGAGAACAAAGACAAAAGTAATGTTAAACAATTAAGTCCCTAAAAGACCGTAAGAATTGACGGTGGGTCTTTAGATGAGGTTGACGAATACGTTCACCAAAGTCAAAGTCAAGTTAGAGAAATACTATTTAAGGGGAACAGAATGACACACAACAATTGGCTGGAAAACGTTTGGTATGAATAGTATTTTAAGAGCACTTTGCCAATGTGCTTAAAGTGTAAAGTATACAATAAATATATGTTACCATGACCTATGGATGCAAAACATGGGAACTTACAAAATTAACCTAAGACTATATATATATATATATATATAACAGGAACAAATTTAGTAAGCCATCTATATGTATCCTTAGCGTTGCTCTTTACCTGGCGCTCTGTGCAGTCCATAGCTTGTTTGTGTGTACGTGTGTGTGTGTGTGTGTGTGTGTGTGTGATAATTGTTGAGTCTCCATTCTTACCAAATGCTTTCCGGCAAATCGTTATGCGTCTTCTACTTAACTTTCAAAGTCTTTCTCAAATTTTATTTGCTGACCTAAGTAAACGTATTCGTTATGATATAATATAACATATCTATCTATCTATCTATCTATCTATATATATATCTATATATATATATCTTACTACTTCCTTTCTCATGATGCTAAGGCTTTTTCTGTGTCTATATCTAAGACCTCTCTATCCATCTCTATTCTATTTGCATCTCTCTCTCTCTCTCTCTCTCTCTCTCTCTCTCTCTCTCTCTCTCTCTCACTCTCTCTCTCTCTCTCTCCCAACACCAACACATCTCTGGAAATTGTCTCTACTGAAGATCCCGGCGAATGCCAAACGAAACGGACAGAGACCTCCATTCAAAATGATTAGTACTATCGTCTGTTAGCCCACTGCCCTTCCCGAGTCCGTGTTTGTATAGAGTAGACCTTAAAGTGGGATCTTCACTCGTCCTGCTTTTATACAAATACGCCCGTCACTTTGATATTCTTTACGACAGGACGCAAACAGGCCTTGCCTAATGGGAAACGCACATGTTTCGCCTTAATCACTAAGATCGTTTCGCCTTAATCACTGAGATCGTTTTGCCTTAATCACTGAGATCGTCTTACACGAACGGGGATACATTTTAATCATGCCTATACGCAAAAAGCTAGCTTTTTAACACTCAATGCTGGTTCTCACTCCAAGAGAGAGAACTTATAGTAGGAATTTATATTTTATAATAAGCAGTGTGTTTGTCTGTCTGTCGTACTCGAGTGTCTTTCCGTCAATTCCACTTCAAAAATAGAAAAGATTACGATGAAATGGTTGGGTTTAGAGGAGAAGGAATCGCAGGACAAAAAATCTACACGGAGAGAAGAAGAGATATACAGAAGCAGGGTAGATGTTCATAAAAGAGTAGAGGGTGAAACATAAAGATATTCGCAAAAGGAGAACGGATTATTTCGACTGTCTAGAAAAATCAGAAATACAAGAATGTTGAATGAGTTTGGAATTAGACTAACTTCTGTGTGTTTGTGAGTAGAAAATTTACTTAAGTGCTGTGGGTGGTTACTTCAGGCAATTCCCATGAGATTTTTCAGATACAACGGTTTTTAGATTTCCATTCCTTCGTATAAGCATAGAAAGGAGTAATTGTTATAATAGTGGAATTTCTCATGAAAAGTTATGTTCGAACTTATGTCCAAATCTTGGTTTATCCTTTGAATACAACTTTTCAGCTGTTGTGAGTGGGTATATTTTTGACCATTGGAACGGAGAGGGTCCGTCTCGGTGGTCGCCTGGAACGTGTGCTTTTTCCCTGGCGTTCTGTGCAGTTCTAAGCTGGTGTGTGTGTGTGTGTGTGTGTGTGTGTGTGTGTGTGTGTGTGTGTGTGTGATAATTGTAGAGTCTCTATTCTTACCAAATGCCTTCCAGCCAATCGTTATGCGTCTTCGATTTCGCTTTTGTAGTCTTTCTCAAATTTTATGAGTGATATTTAGCAACATGAAGAGAGAAGAAGTAATATATATATATATATATATATATATATATATATATATATATATATATATATATATATATATATATATATATATATACACTCACATAATATAGCGAATACGTTAGCCTAAGTCAACTAATAAAATCTGAGAAGGACTATGAAAGCGAAATAGAAGACGCATTTTACTGTTTAATCTCGGGTGTGCTCGATCTTTTGATTCAAAAGTTCTCAGTCGTTGGTCGTAATTGTGTTGTGTTCAAAATATCAACCAAGATGAGGAGAGAAGTCTGAACATAACTTTACATAATGATATTGCAACGTCTAAAAACATTCAGACAGGAAGAAGTAGTTTTGTGACACATTTTCTAAACTTTACTTCGTTTGGAGTAGGGCCTTAAAAGGTGAGTTATCTAGCAAGGATTGAAATGTATGGCAATGGATAGATCTTTAGCAGCCAGTCTTCGTCGTATTGGAAGTACAAGTACCCAATCTTTTATCCGAAACTTTTGGAAATTCCGAATTTTAGGATCTTGGTATGACATCAATATTTAATTCGATAATAAGAGATGCTTGCTTTTCTGCTTCTTGCAGTTACCCATAGGGAAATATTAATCTCTTTTTATCAGTTCAACGGTCTTCAAAAAGAGGGACGAATTACCCGAGAGGAGCAGAGGCACATCTGACTAGGAGGAGCACTGAGACACAACTGCGTGGTATTGGTTGAGCCAAACCCGTCTCCAGATAATAATTCGGCTGGGCTGCATAAAGCGTTGGGGAGGACGTCTTGTCGACCATTGGTTGTTTCAGATCATTCTCGTTACCAAACGTAGGATTTGGTGCATGGACAAAAATACTCGCTTTTCAAACTAGCGAGTCCTTTTTTTTTCTTGTTTACGAACAACAAACCCAGTTTCTCACTGGGATTGGGTAGTCGGTCTGGGTCTCAAAGTCCCAGAGTATTCTTTTTTTCTTCGGGTTCGTCCTGATTCCATTTGTTTACATTGTCGATCTTAATCGTTTACGCAATTTGTCTGGTCTTTTCACTTGTTTACGGCTTTCAGATCCGGTGTTCTCGGTTGGATCGGGTAGTTGGTATAGACTTCAAACATATCTATATCTATCTCTTCCATTATATATATATATATATATAGAGAGAGAGAGAGAGAAAGAGAGAGAGAATTATATATATAGAGAGAGAGATTTGTATAGATATAGAAATAGACATTTGTACACTTGTGCAGCCTCTAAAATGTCTCATATATATATACATATATATATATATATATATATATATATATATATATATATATAGGGAGAGATTGGTGTCGGGTATATTTTTTTAAGAATCTGCACTCTACTCTATCCACCCGTCCTAAAAAGGCGTCTGATGTTGCCGCCATCGTTCTCAAAATATGTCAGGGTGGCTGGGGCCTGGGTGTGCTTAGAGGATCCAGAGTCAAGGTGCAAGGATGAGAAGAGGCTGTTTGCCTCGTAGATTTCCCTCCGGTCCCAAAGCTGTGATTTCTGGATTCGTTTCATTTAATTTCATTCCATATTTTATATTTACCCACGTGTGAAACTTCTTTCCTCCGTGATGCACTGATTGTTTTTCTTACGTTCTTGACACATAAAAACACACACACAGACACACAGACACACATATATATACATATATATATATATATATATATATATATATATATATATATATATATATATGCGTGCGTGCATGAGAGAGAGTGAGAGAGTGTGTGTATATGAATATATACGTACAAAACATATCATATATATATATATGATATATATATATGTGTGTGTGTGTGTGTGTGTGTGTGTGTGTGTGTGTGTATGATTATATACGTACAAAAACATATCATTTATCTATATGCATAAATGATATATATGTCTGTGTGTATGTGTGTGTATATGATTATATACGAGCAAAAACATATATATATATATGATATATATGTGTATGGGGGTATGTGGTGATGTATATACATATTTATATATGTATTTGTGTGCGTGCGTGTGTGTGTGTGTGTGTGTTTAGGATTTCCCAGTGGCGCCGGTGGGTATTCAGATTGATTACCTCATTTATACATAGTTTAAAATATGAATAATTAATTGATTATAATAATCCATACTCATACATACTTATGTATTCAAATATTACATTATCGTTTACAAAGATATGGCCCTATTGGAACTGAAGGGGCGAGGATATATGATATAATTGTTTATGTAATATATATATATATATATATATATATATATATATATATTCATATATATATATATATATATATATATATATATATTCATATATATATATATATATATATATATATATATATATATACATATATATATGTTTGGGTGTATGTCTGTGTATTCGAGTATATGTGTGTGTCAGTGTTTAGGCAGCAATTCCCTCGTTAATGCAAATCTGGACGAATTCGACTGACGAGGAGAGTTCTTTTCAATGTTTTTGTTTCTCTCTTGTTCACGCATAAGAGAACGTACGTTGGGATGTAAAGCATATACATGTATATATAAATGCTTACATACATTGCATCTTTACATACGTCTTCTTGTACATAACCAAGAAAAACTAACAAAAATATTGCAAAATATTCATTCAGTTGTTTTTTTACTAAACTTGCGTGTGTGTGTGTGCATGTGTGTGTGTATGTGTGTGTGTTTTTTCAGTCATATAATGCAGTTCTGGAATTCTTGTAAATGTTTTCTTATAAATGGAATAGTTAGATGAACGAAAGCATTTTGACGACCCCACTATGATTTTGTTCAGAATCCATCTAGGATATTGAAAAGGCTGAGTAACATTGCTATTTGAAAAGGCTGTCAAGAACCATCATGATCTCCAAATATTGCAGGTCGGGCTAAATGAAGAAGGTAAGAATGTTGGCCTTTGCTAGAACTCTGGCAAAATGAATGTCATGTTCAACAGATATGTTGAAAACAAGGACATAATGATTGAAATCGAAAATAAAGACCGAAAAAAAGTAGACCACAGCATCTACTTAGGACAACGGATCTCCATGAAATCCTCAAAGGAGGAAATCAAGCGAAAAATCACACTTGGTTGGAAAGGTTTCAGTTGAGCAAGTTCGACTTTCAAGAACAAAGAGCAAATCCTAATCCTAAAGAGAAAGATCTATAACCAAAGCACCCTCCTGATAGTCACCTATGGAGCTGAAACATGGAATCTTATCAAAAGATCGACCTTCCAACAGGGAGCCATGCAAAGTGCACATTAGAGACTCATGCTAAACTTCACTTAGAGAGATCATAAGACAACTCAGTATAATAGAGAAAAGACAGGGGTTCGAGAAATCATTGAAACCATAAGTAAACTCAAATGGCAATGGGCTGGGCATGTTGCAAGAATATCAACCATTGCTAGAATCTACGAATCACAAAATGTATCCACAAAGTTCAGATGCAAAATTGTCGACAGAAAGTAAGATGGCGTGACAAGCTAGACAAATCCGAAAGTATTGGCTCCTCAACGCCTATGATAGAGAGATCTGTTCAATCTTTGAAAAGGTCTATGTCCAATGACAGATACTGGAAGGCTGCTGCTGACGATAATGATGATGATGGAATTAGACCAATATATATTTTGGTAAGAATTCAATAATGTCTTAAAAATACGGGGTTTGCGCTACTTCAAATATTTACGGACACGTACAGGAATATGAACTTTACAGCATGTATGCGTTATTTAGATATAAGAGATTTTCAGCTTATATGTGTGCGTATTACATTAATATGAAATAGTTATTTGATATACTTATACATATATATATAAATGTGTGTGAGAGCGTCTATACGAGCTGTACGTTCTACATAAATAAAACATAAAAAGTACTGCCCAAAAGTATTTGAACAAGGACAAACTTGATTAATAATATAAAGATATAAATATGATAATAAATATAAGATATGTTGCGCTTGACAAGTCACAAGTCTTTGGTGGGAATTTTATTCTTATTTTGACAGGACATTCATTGTTGATTCGAATGTTGATTAAGAGATGTGTGGTCTACATTGCAACGGATAATCTGAGATTTGTTCTCGTCGGAGATAAGAATCCTTTGACCACTAGCCTGTTCGCACGGAACATATCTTTAAAAATGGTTCCAGCAAAGGAGATATCGGCAGTTTCTATTCCCAGCGGAAAAGAGAATAGAAGAGTCCGTTGTCCACAGTTTCCTCGTTTTATATATATATATATATATACATATATATATATATATATATATATATATATATATATATATATATATATATATAGGGGTGTTTATCTGTATTCATATGCATGTATGTGTGTGTGTGTGTGTTTGTGAGCGTGAGTGAGTCGTGTAAAGTCATCATAATGTAATGCCAAAAATTAACAATTTTTAGTAGATTTTTATATACAGTACCGAAGTATTCACGACAGTGTGTCACTTAATCCACTTTTAACCTGATTTGTATCATTTCAACTTGGTCTTATGACTGTATATTATATATTTTTGGGTTCTTGTAGCACGTTATTCAGTTTTATCATAGAGTTTGTCAGCTGTTTCACCATAGCCCTGTTTCGGTAGTATAGATATTTATATAATTAAAGTGAGTTAAAAATTGCCAAAAGAATTTATTTCAACTTAAGCTTCAAAATAGACAAAATTTGGACTTAGAATCATCAGTTAATTCAAGCAATATCAAACTGTATCATATAAATGTCAGAAATCTTTGGACCAAATCTTGTCAAGCTCATCTTTGAATAAACTTTTTGCAGAAACTTTGCATATATATATATATATATATATATATATATATATATATATATATATATATATATATAGATAGATAGATAGATAGATAGATAGATAGGTTCTAACCACGAAAAGCACGAAATGGTACAAAATAGCTTCCACCAAGATAAAAGAATCATTAAAAAAAATGAGGTTCTGTTTTTCCCCCTGGAATGATTTTGAGATATGCATGATATGTTCGGTGAGATACGAGAAATACTGGTTGACGAATATTCTCGAGTTCCTTGAACTTTTTAATAGTGCGCACACACACACACACACACACACACACATATATATATATATATATATATATATTTGTACAGATAGAGAGAGAGAGGGAAAGAGACACAAAATGTTATTCAAAAGTCTGAGAAATTTGAACAGATTTATCAATCGGTTCATCTGTCAGAGTTCCTAGCATTTCATGAGTTTCGCCGAACATTTCACACAACTATCGAAATCATTCTAATTCCTAAGCGTGTGTGTATGTGTGTGTGTGTGTGTGTGTGTGTGTGTGTATACAAACGTGTGTGTATGTATGTGTTTGTAAGTCTTTATGTATGAATGAGGTTTGTGTATATGTGTGTGAATGGATGAATGTGTATGTGCATGTTTGTACGTATGTATGTATGCGTGTGTGTGTGTGAGTGACAAAGTCAAACCCCTAACTGAAATCACTTTAACAGACCGCAGTCCTGACGTCGTTATCTGGTCGGCTTATTTAAAAGAAAGAAATGGCACATATTGGAGCCAATAGTTCCTCCTCTACAGCATCAGCAACAACAACAACAACAACATAATGGTCTCTTAACGAATGCAGTAAAAACAAGAGAGGTGACGGTTGGAGTTGTAACGTATTTTGTGCCCTACATTCATAGCTGTTTCAAACCCGAAACTTCTGAAGATTGCAATTCTTGGACAAAGACAAATGCAAACTGCATCTGATTGATTGTTCCAATCATATTTCAGCTCGTGCATTTGAAGTCAACTGACAAAGACTGGCACGCTCAAGGAATTATGTTACAGCCCCAAAAGACATATATTTAAGGATCAAATTCACAATACAGGCTAAATCAGCTGCAAGATAAGCTTGTTACTCATTGCAATACAACATATATATATATAGATAGATATATATATATGTGTGTGTAAGTGAGTGTGTGTGTGTGTGTGTGTGTGTGTGTGTGTGAACTCATTGGATACTTTCTGTAGATTCAACCTTTTTTTTTTTGATAATCCGTCTGGATTGTTAAGTTGTTTTGTTTTTGTTTTGTTTTTTGCTGGGTTTCAAAAATTAAGAAACTATATATATATATATATATATATATATATATATATATATAGAGAGAGAGAGAGAGAGAGAGAGAGAGAGAGAGAGAGAGAGATTTGTAATCTACATTAGGAGACTATATATATACATGTGTTCATATTTTTATACGTATCATATATCGTGGAATTTTATCCTCATCCATAGTTAATGTTTTATGTCTGCCTGTGTGCGCCTATGTGTTTGTGCTTGTGTATCTTCAGAGCTTGCGTGTGCGTCATCTGAGCTTGCGTGTGTGTGCACTCGGAAACGGTCTCGCTTAGGATCCTCTCTTTGACAGCCAGCAGACTGTGACCTCATCAGTCCCAAGACAAGAAAGACCATGATTCCAAGAAGGGCCTCAACCAAGTCGCTAAACAAAACAACTCAGCAATTCTTTCAAAGGCGTTCGGCCCGACCACAGAACACTCCCACCCGATATACCCCTACCTGCTTTTCCTTCCATTGACCCTACCCCTTAATCTACCCCTCCATCCCACCATTGCAATCCTTATTAAGACTGCCATCTTTCTTCCTCTTCTTTTTTGGTTCCATTCTCTCGTTTTGATACTTACTACTTTCATCTTTTCTTTTCTCCAACCGTTCGTGTCTTCGTTTTTCTCCATTTCACGTTCTATCAGACGCAACTTTGTTTTTTTTTATTACAGGGAAAACATCAATTTTCCAGTGCACATAGTTCCACAACCAAGCCGGATTTTCCATTTGCCGGACAGACGGGGGTCATGTTATGATCTACATGTGTAAAACGAATCGGATATATACATATATATACATGTATGTATGTGTGTGCGCGCGTGTGTGTGCAGTTGAAAAGGACAATTTGAAAACCAAGTGTGAATACGAATATTTTATCTTACACACTTCGAGCAGGAACACACACTCACACATACATCCACACCCCAGAACAGTCCACATAGTCGTACCCACTCTCAGCAACGTTCCTAACTACCCTCTCCAACTTAAGCAAATACCAACTTGACCACCATGTAAATATGAATCGCGCCTCGCCACCCCCTGTGTTTCAGTTTATGGTGAAATTGCCACCACAAATATGAAGAATATCATATTTGCATTTACACTTGGTTTTCAGATTGTCTTTTTCACCATAATGTCGGGTACATCACATCCTATCACACGCACACACACACACACACACACACACACATATATATATATATATATATATATATATATATATATATATATGTAAGCAATGCTTTTCTAACTGTGGAATGGAGCACTCTGGTAGATGGGGAATTATGTAAGTACATCGTTTAATTCTGTCCTACTGACCGTCCAGTTCTGCGTTGAACAGAGGTTGAGCATATGCCTCTTGGTCCGAAGCGAAGGTTTCGACCCAACCTAGCGGTTCTGGAAGGGATATCGAGTCTATGGCCACACAGGAGAGTTGTAATACTGCAGTCTGTGGATCATATATATATGTGTTGGTGTGTGTGTGTGTTATTGCAGCTTTTTTTTTGACTTTTGAAATTCATAGCGATTTTCAAAAAATGTTTTTTTCATTTATGGAAGATTCTTGTACTTCAAGTCACAAATTGTATTAAATACATTCTTTCCGTGATTTTTACCTTATAATTAAATATTACGTAACATTTGTGTCTGATTTGTGCTTGTTTCATTTCAATCAAGATTTCGTTCGGAAGAAGTACCAGTATCAAGAGGGAATTACAATCTTACTTTCAACAGTTTAGCTTCATAGAGAGAGGGGGGCAGGGATTCGTTTTACTTTTGTAGATTAGAAAACACAACTACATCACTCAACAAACATATCCCTAACCAACATTGCAGGGGATACACAACCCCTCCCCCACCACCAACCCCCATACACAGGAAAAGGGTATTAAGAAACATCATAGAAGCAAAGCAACGGTGTTATGTAAAGACAAGAGAAAACAGTTTTCCGTTGATCGCAATGAAACTGATCAGTTACAACAAAAATTGTAAATACCCATATATATATATATATATATATATATATATATATATATATATATATATATATATATATTATATGTGTGTTTGTGTGTGTGGCGTGTACATGCGTGTGTGTATGAATTTGTAACACTTTTCAATGGGTGCACAGATTGTACCCTCTGATCCGTATTTACTCGCTTCCCCACGAGAGCAAGATGTGACACAAGGTCGGTTTAATGTTGGATTCCGTACACGGGGAACTCAAAAAATGCTCCAGTTCCTACAACTGGTGTTGTGAAGTCGTCACTTCTATGGGAGGTGCTGCCCCTGAGCTCACTGATCCCCGGAGACTAGGCAGAGTTATTTTTTGAGGCAACAAGGCCAATCTTAGACGGCCACTGTATTGCAATGACGCAAATCTACCAAAATGTGTATTGCAAACAGATACTACCCTCTGATCTGCAGCAGAATATCCGGGTTGTAAAACTTTTAACATTGATTCTAGGCAGAGGGTCGGGGAGTGACCTTTCGTCCTTAGGAAGAGCGCACATATACTCTAATCCCTGTCATAAGTACCGATCCATACGTACATAAACAAGTCATTCTTTACGGGTAGTATGCTAGTAATTCAATAAAACACCTCTGACCTACTAAAGACGCATATCACGTATCTTTGAAGTACGAGAGCTTTTAGCAACTTGAATCAAACAAAAATATGAATTAAATGGTTGAATGCGATGCATCTAGACAAATGATACTCTTTATTAATATACATGAAACAGATACAGTTATATTAATTAAACAAATATAGTGCTGTGCTTACGAAGAGTTTCAAAGTGCAACCACTCCCATTGTGACAAATTATACGATTTTTCTTACACTATACAATTAATGAAAAACTTTTATGAGAAAAGGACTCTCTGGATTTCTGTGTTGACAGTTGCATTGTAGATTTGAGGTTTTTAAGGGGTTGAAATCCTAGTCATATCATGTTGAAGAATTAGTAAATGCTTAACTAGAACATTGAAATACATTATTCGTGGCGATTCATCATTCAAATGGCAATGGTCTGGTCGTGTTGTGAGAATGACAGACAAGCGCGAATCACAACTCAGATACCCAGAGATCACATGCGAAACCGTGACCGGCAGAATATGGCGTGACGAAATAGACAAGTATTGGCTTCACAACGCACATGATAGAGAGGTCAGGCGAATCTCTGGTAAGGTCTATGTCCAATGACGGATGCTAAAAGGTGATTAATGTGATGATTCTAATTCATCTTCTTGGACATGAAATTTTGGCGAAGTTGTTTCATGGTTTCATGATTTCATGATTTTTTTTACTGTATTTGTGAGATGAGAATGTATCATTTTTAAAACCCCCAGTTCGGTCCCTAGGCACACAATGGAGCGACTCTAGAGTGCCCTCTTCCGGCATGCGCCCTGGGCGAAGTGTATGGAGATCCTCGGATGTCCAATCATCAAAATACCCCTCTCAGCCTCGCTGATGTAGACGGAATGAAAGCAGAGAGAGCAATTCGTTTGGCATCAGCTTGGCTGTAGGGGCTGCCAGAAAGACGACTGAATGGATGTCAATTCTGCGGTTTGGAATCAAGCGTCCTTTTCTAAGACTGGTTGCCTTCCGAGGCTAGAAAGACCAATTTTCCCAGCTATTTTACCTATAGCTGGGAGGTTGAAGATATAGATTCATGTCTTCCCCAAGGGCATTAGTGTGTAGTGAACATAATTAGTCTCAACCTGAGTTTGTCAGCGCCGTTGCCCCGATTGCATCTCCACGGTATCATTATACACTGAATTACTCGAACCATTTTCCTTATCATGTATCAAGTTTTTTTCTTCGGCCTTCTTCAAGTGTCTGTCGTAGTCGTAGTAGCCTGGGAATAACTGAGCCCTTTATTCAATCCACGGGGATAGATTGTTCTCATTGTTATCCATGCTGAAAGGTACATTGAACAACTGTAGCTATAAAAAATGGTAAACGTTTCTATCTTTTTTTAATACTTGCATGGGTTCATGTTAGTGTGTTCCAGCGCTCCTGGCCATACCGTTTTGAGAATTGGCATTACAAGGACCCTTCTGAAAATGCTCTCTTTGATTCTTGGGTGAAAAACTTTTTTGGCCGTTTAGGGGCCTCATTTTGACTGGTTCATCAGAAACATTTAGATTCACCATGTATATTTGTTTACACCATCTTTACACAAAAATGCCAGCGATCCCATTAATAGAATTTTTTATTGATTTCAAAAACAAGTCGATTCCAATAATCCTAAGAAGAAGAGTATACAACCAATGCATCCTCTCGAAAGTCACTTATGGAACTGAAACATGGAACCTAACCAAGAGACAGACTCGCAAATTGAGAAGCATGCAACATGCGCATGAGAGAATCATGCTCAACCTCACATGGGAAGATCACAAGGCAGCACAGTTTATTAGGAACTCTAATTTGAAATGATCTCCCGTTATTACACGATTAATGTATCATTTAGCCAAAACATCGTAAATAGAATAAACAATTGAAGAAAATTCGGCTGTTTAGCACAATGGTGAGATCGTTGAAGCTACTATCTGATTGGTTACAGGTTCGATTCCTGCTGAATCCCTATCTTTTATTGAGTATATAATGCAATTTATCATCAATCCGTCAGATCATTTATTCATTTCTTAATAACACACACACATACACACACACACATACACACACACATATATATATATATATATATATATATATATATATATATATATATATATACTTTAGTGCCACAAAATATTTATGCCTACACACGTTGTTGGTAATCGTTATGTTCAGAGGTTAAATTCAATTTTATGAATCTGTGGTCTTCAGAATTGCTCACACACACACACACACACACACACACACACGTATATATATATATGTATAAAGAGAGACAGAGAGATAGAGTACAATTAATGAGAAAAAACTAATAAGCCGGCACAAGATCATAGTACACACTTCTATAGCAGCGATCAGCACTGGATAGTCCATGGTTCACTGACAAACGGTCTGAATCGGGTCCCGGTAACACAGGCAGTCACCCAGGGGCAACAAGTGTTCGGGGTGCTTGTCATGTAGTGGTTAACAAATATTGTTGGGAAATTAATAAATGAAACAGAATATAAAGAATCAGGACAAGACAATTCCCTGATGTGAAGTCAGATTTTCCGGAATATCTGACACTTATAACCTTTTTTATCGTGGTAAAACTAAGAACAATTAGTAAGGTGAATTCTCATAGCTGGTGACATGATCATTCAATTGATGCATTGTAATCTAAATTACTTGAGTTTAAAATCATTCAATATATATATATATATATATATATATATATATATATATATAATGTGTACTTTAGAGAGTGAGACAGACTCGGGAGTGAAGTTTTTGGTGGTAAGGTTTATTAATCCTTATTTGTCAATAGTCCATACATGTTTCGAGATTTCTCTCATCATCAGTGGTGCGTGTTGTGTGAGTGTGAATTAAAATGTACCATGTGGAACCAGAGTCCACTGTCAGCGGCTATGCATTGTGGGTAGGTTTTGTTGTCAGGGCTACAAGAGGCCTCATGCTGAATGTAAGAATGACCAGCAGGTATATATATATATATATATATATATAATACCACGTACTTATTTTCCACATTGTAAAACAGAAATAAAGATAATTCTATACTTTAAAGGGCACGAAAGTTCAACTTGTCCGGGGCGCCAGGAACCCTAAGGCCGTCCTTGTGCTTGACCCTTCCTTTGACCCATAGAAACACAATATCACTAACCTTAGAAGCAGTATCATTAACCCTTCTTGAACTTGAAAGTTGGGCCAAGCTGTGCTGTCCATTGAGGAATAAGATATCGTGGACTGTCAGTTGTCAGAGCTTGCACCTTCTCTAATCCATGTTACTCTGGGATCAATAGAGGTGACGACTGGCGCGAATTATGGTCGATCAGCCGAAGGAAAGGTTTCGCCAGGCCGGTTTTCCGTTCAGTGAGCGACTCTTCGTTTTTTTTTTTTTTTTGTCTTTTTTTCCGAGTCAATATGTTTGTTGTGTTTGTTTTGATTTTGTTTTCTTTGAGGGATTCTTTAATCTTTTTTTTTTTCTCTTCACTTGATCAGCTTCAAGAGTTCTTTATTGGTTCTCATCCTTATTCTCAACTTCCATGACTTCTCCATCAACACACATGCACACGCACAACGGTGGATCAATAAGTCTATAGTCAAACGCAATGCTAATTT
Organism: Thysanoteuthis rhombus; assembly: GCA_963457665.1. NCBI lineage: Eukaryota > Metazoa > Mollusca > Cephalopoda > Oegopsida > Thysanoteuthidae > Thysanoteuthis > Thysanoteuthis major. Next base: position 5,370,452 of record OY735230.1, read on the forward strand.
TTACAATTTGTGTACGAAGCTATTATTGATATAATCGAATTTTTTTTAAAAAGTCCTAAATTCGGTAGTTCTCGATCCTCCCATCATCATCAGTCATTATCAAGAACGTATGATAGTGGTATTTCAAAAGTAATCAGTATTAGTTTTTATTATAATTATGTACATCTATATATATGTGTGTTTGTGTGCGTTCGTATGTCTACATGTGGGCGATGATGTGTGTGTCTCTGCGTGCACGTGTTCATATAGGTGTGTATGTGTGTGTGTGTGTATTTGAATATTTACTTAATTCAGCTTAATCTGATGGGGCTGGCAGTTGATGCCACAGTCCGGGCCGTCGGGACATCCAAGTGAGTATCGAACTCACAGCATTAGAGAACAGTATACGAGACTCTATTGCTATCTCATTCTCTGCAACATGCGGTCAGCTTGTGTATCGATGTATGTGTGTGTGTGTGTGTGTGTGTGTGTATGGCAAGGGGAGTGGGCTAGCACCGACAGATAACTAAATAGATACAGCGAGATATATAAAATGTTGATCCGCTGCCATAATGGCCATCCGGTCACAGTAGAAAGAGAAACATCCACTGATCCAAAAGGCTGGTTAAATAGACTAAAACACAACGTGGCGATTAGAAACGTGTGACCATCGGAAACCAATACTGACCTTTAATGTTTATGGCTTGTTTTTTTTTATCTGCATGCATCAGGGGGTGCATTAGGCGTAGTGGAGGAGCGATCCACGAAGTCCGTAACGGTTACGACAATGGGATCGGCGACTCGAGTTCAAACTCCGGTCGGAACTGTTCATATCTATTTCGCACTAATACCCTTGATAAATGCATGAATAGACCAACACCAGCTATGGGTAAAATAGTTAGACATATTTGGCCCTTTAGCTTAGGGAAGGCAATCAGTCTAGGAGAAGGGCAACTTGAAAATAAAAACAGGTTGTGGAGCCCCTTTGAGGCAATTAGACTCTCGATCTGACGTCCCATCCTGTAGTTCCTGTGGCTTTTCTTTGACTACATCTGCGAGAGAGTGGGATATTGATAGTTGGGCTCCCCAAGTTCTCCGTACGCTTCACCTAGGCATGCACCCGGAAGGAGACCTTCCATTGTCAATAGAGACATCCAAACTCGGCATGCTAACGTATGTCATCATGGGTCAACAACTTTAGTTGAGCTGAATGTTGAAAAAATATTCTCTGTGCAAAGAAAATGATTTTGTACATCAATAGGCTATGGACTTATTGCTGTACATATATATATATATATATATATATATATATATATATATATATATATATATATATATATATATATATATATATATATACGTGTGTGTGTGCGTGTATTGAGTAGCACGGATAGATTGGTAGATAAAAAGAAAGAGGTCAAATGTTGACTCGTCGTCAAAATGGCCACCCGGACACAGACGAAGGACAAACGTCCACTGATCCAGAAGATCGTTAAACAAAAAAAATACCAGAAACTAATGATCAGATATGTGTGACCATTGTGAACCCACGCTGATCCCACATGGTCATGGTTATTCCCCTCCATCCCAACATATATCATCATGGTTCAACGCCTACTTGACCAACAGTCAGCGACAAGGACACTGTCCTGTAAATTGCTTCATGGTGTTACAAAGTTCGGCGAAATGTCTAGCATTAGGATAAGAGAGGTCAAAGTTCAAGTAACCGTATCTTCTCATTTTGTTATATTTACATTTAACCTTATATATATATATATATATATATATATATATATATATAGTCGTGGTCTCTGGTGATGGAAACGTGATTACCAAAAGGTGTGTTGCGAGGCATGACGGGATATGACAACCACTTGGACTGGCTTTTGGCGCGAATTCACTCATTTGGGTCAGAATATTTCTTTCTCATTGTTTTGGGGTTTTTTTTGCTTCTATCGTTTTTCTTCGCTTTTTTTATTTGTTTTTTTTTTCAATGGATATTTCTGTCGACTTGTCAATATCTGAAAGAATTGCATATGTTGATGATTTTACTCATGGACTGCCTTTTTTCAGGGGAAACTTTTGCCATTAGTAGCGTGCGTAGAAAGCATTTCAAGTTTTTTTGTTTGGTTTGGTTTTGTTTTGATATGGTTGAACATGCGTGAAAAAGTGTCAGTGCTTCATTATGTATCTATGTATGTATGCATGTATGTGTGTATGTATGTGAGCGTATTTGTGACGAAGACTTTCTCATTGCATGTAAGTGTGACTGCTTTTTGTGCATATGAGTATACATGTGGCTATTCCACTGCGTGTGGTGGATATGTAACCGTGTTTTCTTTTGTGTGTGTGTGTGTGTGTGTGTGTGTGTGTGTGTGTGTGTGTGCCACTGTACGTTTCTGTATGCATATGTATGTAGTCGTGCTTTCTTCAGTGTCTATGTACGACAGCTCCTTTGCGTGTGTGCATGAATGTGTTCGTGCCTTTCTGTATCTCCGTGTGTGTGTGTGTGTGTGTGGATGTGCCCTCCTGCGTGTTTATGTTACTTTGCCTTTGTGTGTACGTGTCTTTGTGTATGAGAATATATATATATATATATATATATATATATATATATATATATATATATATATATATATATATATATAAATAACCATTCCTTCGTGTGCTAATGTGTTTATGTGACCGTGCCTTTGTGTAAGTCATGTGTGCGTGCATGTAGCTCCATCGATATTTGTACGCATGCGCACCTGTGTATAAGTATGTGTGTATCTTTATTTGTAGGTTTGTAAGTTTTCTGTACGTTCACTTTCTTCCTTTTCCCAGTTGGGTGGCATTTTATCGACAGTGATATTTATTAGGGTCATGTTAGGTAATTCAAGGTGACAAAGGAACTTTAATACTTTAGGTGTAGTCAATTAATCGATGGATTGGAATCGATAGCTTACAGACGGAATAAATAGATACGAACAGACGGAAATATATCACTATGAACAAAGATCGATATAAACAGGCTGTGACAAGTGGTAATAAACTGAGATATAAACAAATCGAGATAGATGTGAAGATATTGAGAAAGAAAAAAAGAAAGAAATGGGAGAAAAAAAGGAAAGAAAGAGAGTGAGAAAAAGGATAACGGAAAAGGGACGAGAAAAGCGAAAGAAGAAAGGGAAGATGAAAGAGATGAGAGAATGAAAGAACAAATTGAAAAAGAGGGAGAAAGGATCAGACGAGAGGAAGAAAAGGAGAAAGAAAAGGACGAGGGAATGAAGTATGTAGAAAGATAGAATGAGACATGAAAAGAAAGTCGAAAGACAGATAGAAAATGAAAAGAGAAATAGATAGGGGAAGCATAGTGAAAGATGAGAGAATGAACGAAAAATAAAAAGAGAAAGAAAGAAGAGAAAAATGGATGAAAATGAAAGAGATAATGCAAAAAAAAGAGAACTTAAAGATTGAAGAAAAGGAGTTGGAACATGATAAGATGGGGAATAAAGGAGATGGAAGGAGATCAGAAAGAAAGAAAGAAAGAAAGAAAGACAAATGACAGATCTAAAAACGAAATTAAAATGAAAGAAAAATAGTAAAAAAAACGGAAACAAATGAAGGGACAGTTCATTAAGAAATGGTATTTAAAGAGAGATCTTTGTAAAAGAAATAAAGAGAGGCAGAAAGAAACATTCAAATGAAGGAAGAATAAAACAAACGAGTGAACAAAAAAAGAAAGAATTAAAGAAAGAAAGGGAGAGAGAAAAAAAAGTAGAGAAGAGAGATAGAAAGCAAAAAAAGAGAAGAAAAGAACCGAAAAGAGAAAGAGAGAGAAAGACACATTGAAATTATTGGGGAGAGAAAACAAAGAAAGATTCAAGTGAAGGAAGAAAGAAACAAAAAAACAACAACATTCAAATGAAGAAAAGGAGAAAGAAAAAAGATGAATGAAAAAAAGGGAGAATAAAAAAAGCACAAAAGCACAAAAAAAAGAGAGAAAAAGAAACAGAGGAATGAAAGGAGAGAGGAAACAAAGAAAGGTTCAAATAAAGGAAGAAAGACAGAAAGGAAGAAACAAACAAAGGAACATTCAAATGAAAAAAAAAAGAAAGAAAAAAGAAGTGGGGAAACAGATAAATGAAAAAGAAAGTAAAAGAATGAAAAGACCGAAAGAAATAAACATAAGAAAGAAAAGAGAGAATACAAATCGGAGTGTAATTGTAAGAAGACACAATTATCAACTATTCACCCCCTTTTATCCACCCACTTCCCACCTTTCCATCCCCAGGGGTCCCATGTTTCTGTCTTTTGCATTTCTCCAGAGACTATCATTTAGTAAACCAATCCTGTTCGACATCATATTTTGCATTCTTCACCCCGGCCCCCCACCACGATTTTCAGCTTATCTGCATCACCTGTAATTTCTTCTCCATCTCCTCTCTCTAGTTTCCCGCCAAAGCGGATTGCTAATGCCATCTTCTTGGCCTTTGCTTTATACACAACGTCCTCCTACCACTTTACATCTTTTTTTTGTTTTCAAGTTTCCTCCAAGCCTATCAGCCTTCCACCATTCTCTCCCCAGTTCTTTTACATAAATACGTGTATACACACATATGTATGAATGCATGAACACACACATATATATATACACACATGCATAGATATAGATATACATAAATGTATATATATATATATATATATATACATATATATATATATATATATATATATATATATCAAAATATGTATGCATATGTGTAAATATATATAAATACATGCACAAATATACATATAAATACATACATGCATATAGATATTCACACACACACAAACACACACACACACACATATATATATATATGTATATTTATATATATATGTATATATATATATTTATATATATATATATATATATATATATATATATATATATATATATTCTTTTCTGACACCTTTATCATCCTTACCACGGCTCCTCTATCACGTTCCCTTTTCATTTTGTATTTCCAATCGTCTTTCTTGCAATGATTCCCCACCATCTATCTTATCAAATATTGCCTTCAAAACATCCTCATCAACCTTTCCAATTTGACATCCTTCAGATTGGATGTCGCTATTAACAAATATTTTGTTCGCCTCTCAGTCTTTATCAGAGACCTTTCCTATGATCAAAATTCCCTCTAGGCTGAGTGCATACACGTTTTGCAACTAGCACAATAAGGAAATAAATATGTGCACTAAAGATTAGTTATCTAAAATGTTGCAGTGATTGATAAGCCACACATAAAAATTAGCAATTCATGCTTATGCTGTGTCTCTGCGAAAGGGATGTAACTGACGTAGTAAAAGAGAATTTTATGTTCTGGTGACTGAGTTAAAATGCTCATAACAAAATATTATAAAATTCAAAGAACAAAGAAAAAAATGGAAAAAAATGGATAAAAACAAAAACGTTTTCAAAATCCGTTTGTAGTCAACAGAAAGTTATTCTCCAAACTCACTGCAATGCAAATCTCTGTTATCTTTGTATATAAAATGCAAAGTGTATAGATGGCTATTCCCCAAGCTCACTGCAATGCAAATCTCCATTGTCTACGTATATAAAATGCAACGTGCATCAATATATCTAATATTTGCCGCCATTTTCGACAGCACGGTCAAAATAGTTCTATTCATAATCATTCGTGAAATAAGAATATGTCATAATAAACTATTAAAAGCAACTTAATTAGTAATACTCTGTGAATTGATTGATGTTATTATAATTTATCTATATCAACATTGCATTCATATAAGAATAAAAAAAAATACTCGTCATTGTTTTAATTAACAGAGCAACAAACTCAATAAGTATTGCAAAGTATTGAATAAAAACTTAACTAAAGCATTTATGCTAGTGTTGGGTTGGTGCAAAAATAAACGCGGTGTTATTGTATACTCTCTTGGCATTTATTTTTGGAATAAACTATTATCTTAAATATGTTAACCGCTTTAAAGCTTGAATTTCGCTCTATTTATCCAATCTGAAACTTTTCTTCTCACGATTTATTCTGGTTTATTTGAGGCTGTCAAATCAAAGATAGGAAAAAGCAAATTCGTGGTATTTTGTCGTATGATTTTAAGATGGGACAAAAGAAACGTAGACGTTGCAATATCAACCAAGTGATTGGCCAGGGCACCCGTCAATGAACGTACAGCTCAGTATGGCTTTCAGACACTTCTAAACCGAGACAAGAGCCTCGAATAAATGGATGTACTTTTGGCGACGTCCAATCGAGGTACATTACTGAGGCGGACCTTAACCAAACGATTCGAAATGTTGCATAGGAACTAAGCGTTGACCATTCATCAGTTGTTTGACTTCCGTGGTTAAGTGGAAAAGGAGAAAAGTCTGACATGTCGTGCGAACGACGTGAATGAAAAGGAAAAAAAAGTTTACAGAAATTGAACGAACTGGTCTACAAAACTGTACCACACCCAGATTATTCCCATAACATCTTTCCGGCCGACTAGCACTTTTTCAAGCATTTCGACCACTTCTGGAAGGGTAGGTCTCCAGCAACCAAGCAAAAGCTCAAAACGCCTTCGAAGAATTCACTAATTCCAAGGCCCCAGAATTCTATGGACTCATTCCTAGTTGGCAAACATGTATAGATTCTAGAGATTCTTTTTCCGATAAATGACTATAATTCTAAGCGGAGACATACTTCTTTAAATTTAAGTGGTGAAAAACCGCAATAATGTTTACACCGACCTATTATTATATTAAAACCTGTCAAAAGAGTTTTATCAACCATTTGCAATGAGTTAAGCAAAAATTCTCTTGGAACAATTTGTGCGAACATACTTTTGTCACCGAGAAAAGATTGGCACATCAAAAATGAGACGAAACATTACTCAAGATGACGACCAATTATCACAGTCGGCACCCGTGCTAACTAGCAAGGCCTTCTCAAATCAAGTGACACCAAGTCTGATCAGCACTTTCCTCGGTAGCCTAGCTATCTAGGCATATTGTCATTCGAGGATCGTTGGGAGATGATCATTGCTTCAAATGTGTGATATTTTGATTAGATATTGACCATTCTTGTTATCTATTTCGTTCTCATAATGTTCGAGCGACTATATCACACCACTTCAAGGCAATAGGGAAGATTAAAAAGGTGGGAAAACAGGTCCAATATAAACTGAATGAAATACTCCATGACAGTTGCCAACTGTACACCTCTCTGCTAAATAGTTCTTGCTGTATCTTCCATATTTCTCTTCTCAATTATCATTTTTTTCAAGCATTTTGATCTTCGTATCTGTATTGAAAGGTTCAATTATAGGGGAGCCATGATTGGTGATTTTTCTTGATTTGTGACCATTAGATTTAAATGATTTTATTGAGATAACATCTTGTTATTAGAGGATAAAATGTGTAAAATTTTGATCAAATATCCACTATTTTTGTTGCTTATACCATCCTTCATTGCAATGTTCAGAAAAAAAAACGACACGTCATGTGAAACAAACACTTGTTTTCGTCTAACTTGAAGAAAAAAGAGAAGAAAAGTAATTCTAATTCACATGTGTACACTAAAGCAAGGAACTTTTTTTTTATTTAATTTCTGCGTAATTTTTCCCTAATTTCGAATTACAGGAAGCAGCACGAGCGAAGAAATCCTGTCACCAAAACACCTTTCTTCTGTCTCCCGCTCCTACCGCCAAACCCCCATCTACCTCTCTTCAGTTCTTTCTCCCGTCATCACACCTAGATCCATATACACACACACACACGCACACACACTCATACACACACGTGCGCACACACGAATACGTATGCTTCATTCGCCTTCTTGTGTCATCTTTTTTTTTTCTATTCTTTTCCCCATCTTTCCCGGTCGTATCCACCTCTTTCTCCCTTGGGGGCTTCTTTGTATTAGCGACACTCCCAGGGGACCTGACTTCGGTCATAGGTGGTTTCAGATTGATTACAAACGTGTTAGTTCTTTTTTTTTTTTTTTTTTTCGGGGGGTATCTTTTTGTTTTGTATTATTTTGTCCTTGCTTTTTTGCATAGGTTTGTTTTTATTACTTTTCTCCGTTTATCACTGCTGCATATAATTCGTCGTTTCACTAAACACAGGTTTTACTGATATTAGAGACTGCTGCATTTTTTTTTGCTCCCAATCCTTTGTTCTTTATGTGAAATCATATTCGTGACGCACTTTCGACCTGCCTTTCTTCAAACCTCTTTGTCTCCTGTTACTTGTCTTTAGACTTTCTTTTTTCCTCTTCCGATCTGTCACGATAAAACTCGATCAGTCATACGCTTACCTCTTATTTCCTTACTACAGTAGACATCCGTTATTACGGCATCCGCTGAGATTTAAGAGTGCTGCTTTAACAAATATGCCGTTATAACATGTGTATTTTATAAGAATGGTATCTACAATTCCTATCCTCATGGGACCCTTGTTTTTTTTTTCTTTTGAATTCCTCCAGAGACTATCATTTTGTAAGGAAAAGAAAGTGTAACAGACTCCCGTTATTACGATACATTCGGGGATTAAATAGTGTCATTATAACGAAATTGCTGTTATATCGGGTGGATTTGGAATGAAATGTATTAATGATAAAAAACCAAAAAGCGCGAATAAAAATGACATTTTTTAAAAAATTCTTCCACAGTTTAATGCCCGACATGTGTTTCGGGTTTGTGGAAAAAAAAGGATGCACTTCTACTTAAACCTCGTTCCATCAAAATCTTTTCAGGTTTATCTTTCATCAATGAGGTTTTTCATTGGAATTTCTTTTCAGATTCATGTGTCAATTAATTTTGGCGGCGTTATTCTAAGGATTGGCTAAATTTAATTTTTTTTTTTTAAATGCACTGAAATCTTCATACGCTGTTGCTGCAAACTAATCTCCGACTATAGACTTGCATGAATACGCAAACAAACGTGCCGTTAGAACGCATGTCATTAGACAGAGAGTGATGTTACAAAGAGAGTTTAATGTATTTTTCATTCATTCGCTCGTTCATTCATCCGTTCGTATTTTCTTTCCTTTAATTCTTTTCCGGGATTTTTTCCCTTATCTTTTCTTTTCCTTGTTTCATTTGATTGTCCAGAAGTGTGTGATGATCGAGCGCTTTCGGCTATTCTTCTGGCTATTATCAAGACTATGGAAAAAAAAACTGTGGTTTTGGAGTTGGGTGTTGTTGGGATGGGTGGGGGAGTTATTTTCCTAAATTTTAGATACCATTGAATTTAGCGAACGCTGAATTCAACAGTATCCGAAATTCGGAAAACGCTCAATAATATCTAAATGGGCTCTTCAAGGAACTAAGCTTGACAAAAAAAATTAACGCAGGCTAGAAATCTCAATAATACATTGAAAAAAGAAAGAAGAGAAAACATGAAACAAATTTAGATCTACCAAAAATAATGCACTGAAGAATATTTAAAAAAAAAACGTCCAATACAAAAAAAAAAGTGAACATCGTCCAATTTCCCGTATTCTTTTCCTTCAAGGAAGATTTTTTTTTTTTTCAATAACCAATACTTGAATTCAACACTTCTTTACCCAAACGTTTAACGTTCGCAACATGGGCGCCATTATGACGATCGCCTCCCGCCAAAATACATGCCGACATACGAACACACATACCCACACTTGCACACATATACATGTACTCACACACACACACACTGACAAACACACATACATACACTGAAGCACACACATACACACGGTATACGCTCACACACGCGCAGGCACAAACAGACACACGCATAAACACAAGCACAGATATTTACACACGAGCACATTACATTCTAACACATAAGCACACATTCATGTACAAGCGCACATTTATATATATATATATATATATATATATACATATATATATATATATATATATATATATTCATAAATACATACATTAGCACACATCCACACACAATCACATCTACGTAGAAGCATGCACACACACAAAAATACACATACATAAGCATATATATATATATATAAAAGCATACATATATACAATACGCATATATATATATATATATATATATATATATATATATATATATATATATATATATATATATATATATATATATAACATACATCATATGTATCTGACAACATCTTATTGGTTCCTTTCTAACTGACGTCATCGACTAATAACTACCGATTTATTACCTGGCGTCTACCAGACCGGCCTGTGGTGGTTTGAACAGTCAGATATCTTATTTGCAGGGAATTACTTTACAACGATATCCTCTGGATATCAAGTTAATAACTATAACCTTTCACTTATTCTCGTTTTGCGTTGATAATCTATTCATTAGAGGTCGTTTCCACTCTGTTTAAGCATAACATATACCTGCCAAGGCAATAGGCTCTGGAGTGGCAGACGGTTTCGTTGACGCGAGCAAATTTTCGTCGTGTGCGCTGTTATTCTGCGCATGGTTAGAAGGAAAATGGCGTCCAATAAAAGCTTCCGGTCTGTGATCTTTCCATTTAAGTGATAATTGGTCCCTCCTGCACGGAACGAAATAATTTGTGAGCTGAAGAATGAGTCAAAAGAGTCGAAATTGATCGTCGAATATGTTGGCAAGAAACATGGGGGTTGATTCGAGAATATTTGAAAAAAGTAACAGCTATTTGATTGTTTTTCTAGTGCATACGCAGATAGATAGATAGATAGATAGATAGATAGATAGATAGATAGATAGATAGATAGATACATACATACATACATACATGCATACATACATACATACAAACCGATTGGGATAGATAGATAGATATAAAAAGGTTACAATAGATATTAACCTGTTTGAAAGTGGTAGATGAGAACATAAATATAGATATATAGATAGGTTGATATATAGATAAGTACATACTAACACATATCAATTGTTAGGTAGATACATAAATAGAAAGATTCGTATGTACATTCATACAGATACATAGATATATATCAATAGAAAGGGAGAGAGAGTGGTAGGGAGATAGAGTTAGAGAAAGAGAGAAAAGAGAGGCAGGTTGAAACACAGTGAATAAGAATAGAGTGAAAAGAATATACAGTCCTATATAGATAAGAACTAAGATCAGCTTTGATTCATGGAGTAACGTGTCTGTTCGTTCCCAACTAAATATTATAATTGTGCCCATTTCAAACATCTTTATTTATTATTCATGCCGAACTCTATGCAAGACATTCACTAACCTCCAAAAGCAGAAATATCGTCTCTTCTTCGAGAAAAGCTAAACGATAAAAGAAATGAAAACTCTGTAACATAATCTTTTTAATTTTATGTACAGGTAGACAGCACAATAAAATGTATTTGTCAGGCAATAAACTGACCGTTTGAAGCCTACCCATCGACACTGACTTGAGTGAGCTGACCGCTCTTTGACCCTACAACTGATAACACCGCCGAAACGAGAAAGAATAATGACGTGTAAGGCATAAAAACATGAGGCTACCATCAAAAGTTTGGCCAACAGTCCCGAAAAACAGACCATAACATCCTTCGATTATCTCCCTTGCATACAGCTCTCCGGCGCCATTACGGTTCATACTAAACTTAAAAGTGTCTAAAAAGAAACCAAAGAAACAAACAAACAACTCAAAAGAAAGCGAAAATAAGATTATATTTCAGCTTTTTCGACCATTTTGCCGAAATATGATACACTGTTCATATTTATTCAGCTTGCTCGTCTCAAAGAGCATTCAGAATGGAATTAGCTATCCTGGACTTTTGGGAACTTTCGGCAACTCTGCTGTCTTTATTATTATTATTATTATTATTATTATTATTATTATTATTATTATTATTATTATTATTTGCAATTCCACATCAGTTATTATTATTATAATTATTATTATCATAATTATTATCATCATTATTATCATCATTATCATCATCATTATTATCATGATCGTTATCATTATCATTTTCATTATTACTATTATCATTATTATTATCATCAACATTATAATAATCATCATCATTGTTATTATCATTATCATTATTATTATCATTATTTATTGTTATCATTATCATTATAATTATCATCGTTGTTATTATCCTTATTATTATTAATATTAATATTATCATCATTATTCTTATTTTTACTAATGAGAAATGATTGGTTAATATTTTAGAAGGAAGGAAGAAAGCAAGACTGTTTTGATGATTAAACTTCCTTTTTATCTCCCCTCAGTAAACTGTCTAACTTCCTTTCCCCCTTCTTTTCCAACCCCCATATTAAACTACCAGACTCATTTCTCTTACTCTCTTCGGCAAACTACCAAACAATCTTTTCACCCTATTTTCTTCCACCCTCTTTTTAAACAACCTTACTCAGGTTTATAGTAAGAAAAATTACATTTTAATAAAATAAGTATTTTTTTATTTATTTATTTAATACATAGTTTTAAAAAGAAAGAATATAATTTCATTAAAAAAATGACTCTGTTTTGCTGAACCGAATCTTAACCTAGATTTTTTTTTTTTTTTTTTTTACACAATTTGTTATTTCGTAAAATGAAGAAACGAACCTAATCCGGAGCGGTGCCAATCCATCGACTTTGATTCCCATCGGGAGGAAATTCTCACCAGATTTTCTCAATATATCTTAACTTCCTGTTTTTCTTCTTTCCATTTTATTAAATTATATACGACACCCAACCTAGTATGTTTAAATAGCATCGTTTTTTTTGTTTGTTTTTTTTGGGTTTTTTTTTTCAATTTTAATTTCCCCTTTGATAAATGAGTTTTTTTATTGAATTAATTTTTCAGAAATTATGAATCAATAAAAACACAGAAACTTCGACAATGTTTGAAGGACATCTAAGATGAGAAAGAAGTTAAAGTATAGTGAGGAAGGAAGAAAGAAAGAAAGAAAGAAAGAAAGAAAGAAAGAAAGAAAGAACAAGTAATGATGGAGGAGGGGGTTGTATACCAGTAAAAGTAAGAGATGATAAGGAAAAAAATTACATTCTCTCCCAGTTCGATCATGACAGATGACCTTATTTTCTTGAAAAAGATGTTCTGATATTTACAAAGCTGAACTTTGCAACATTTAATTCTTAGAAGAAATTCTAAAGCTTGTACTTTTTTTCATTCATCTCAAATGTTTTGATAAACGTAATTTAATTCTTATGTGGAAGTGTAAAACAAAAACATCCCACTTTTTCGTGAATGATTCGAGTTTTTGATTGTGATATTTTTCCATAAGAAAAAAAATTATCAGACATTTTACCAAATAGTTTACATCAAAACTGGTAAATCAATTTTCAAGAGATAAGTATCATTATCGCTTACATTACTCTCTATCTATCTCTCTCTCCCTCTCTCTCTCTCTCTCTCTTTACGACATTCGAACACAGGATTAAGTTAGTAAGTATCAATTCGCTAACAATAGTAAAGAGAAATTACAAGGGTTCAGTTAAAAACTAATTACAATAACATCATATGAATGTATGTATTTGAAAGTGAAGATTAAAAAAAGAAAGAAAACGTCTACACCGATGGCAGGAATAGCATTAAAAAGGGTAAAAAAGGCCTTGTTTCTATGATGATCCCTTCAGAGATGGTAAAAAAGAAAAGCAAAGTGAGATATAAGATCATGAGGAAAAGACGAAAGAAAAACTATAGATGAACACTTTTTTGGCGGATTGAGTAATATACGTTTATAATCTGTGGGCAAATCGTTCCACAATGTTGGTTCTAAGTATGACAGCGCTTTTTGTCGGAAGTTGTTTTTTCGGGAGGAGAGGCTCAACATGGATTTTTAAGTTGCTTCCCCGAAAGGGGAGGTTCAACTTGTATTAAGGCTTATTTATGATATACTATGGTGAGGTGTTTCAAAGTTTTCTGACTTATAAACAGGCACTGAAATATGTAAATACGTTTATAGTAAAGGATTGCTCTGCCCTTCCTTTTCTGGGGAGCCATTTAACCTCCTTAAATTTCTTAGAAACAATGTGAGGGTTTCAGTTCAAGCGAAATCCAACTCATTTTAAGGGGCTGTTTGAATTTTTTCGACAAATCAGTCGTGCAGCATGAGATACCAGGCAGCACATGTGTAATAAAAATGGAGTCAGATCAGCACGTTGATATTTCCCTCTGAATTATCCTAATGGAAATTCTCCTTACGTTCTCGTTGAATGAGATTTCTATTGCCCGATACAACGACTGAGATTAGATACATTGATAGATACAAGTGAAATCCCGATGAATATTGATGTTAACTGACTGAAATATGAAAAGAGGCTAAGATTGACCGACAGGTAGATTGATGGACTGCTCGATATATAGATTGCTCACGAGGGATGAAGAGAAAAGAATCTTGAAAGGTCAATAAGAATCCAAGTGTGTCTATCGGTTTATCTGTCAGTGTGTCCATCTAAGTAGCCGAGCCAGGGCGTAGAATTAAGCATGGCTTTCTATCGATAAGGAAGCAAAGATGGAGAACGTCAATGGGATCTTCCTAAGGGGAAGTAATCATGTCATGTCTCCCTGGTATTAGATTAAAGAGCGGAGAAGTAAAAGATTGGAAATGAAAGGGTTGATGGCGGGAAATTGACACCTAATGCAGGCTGACGTTAAGTAGGGCGCGTGGGAACGATGGGGAGTTCCAGTGAGAGAAAGAGATTGAAGGGCCAGGGATCCTCTGGTTCCATTTTCACAACAAAAGCCTTTGTCAAATAACCAAGACCTTTTCACTTTTGACCTCCTCTCTCTCTCTCTCTCTCTCTCTCTCTCTCTCTCTCTCTCTCTCTCTCTCTCTAGTCTCTTCTTTCTCTAAATACTTTTTATGTGTACTTCTATCTATCTCTCATTTCGTACTTGACTATCTCTTACTGATCATATCTATACATCTATCTAGCTATTTATTTATGTGTATGCGTCATTTTTTTATTTCTATGTAATTCTGTTCATGTCTCCATCTCTTAGCATCTATTTCGACTAATATTCAAGACCAAGACTTTCTCATTGTCTGATAATCTATCAATGCTGCTTGTTTCTATTGACCTGTTCATATGGAGTCATTTCTTCCCATTTGAGTAGATATTCTCTCTCCCTCTCTCTCTCTCCTAATCTGTCGCCCTACACACACACAAACATATATATATATATATATATATATATATATATATATATATATATATGTTCACATTCATTTATTTGTATCCATGCCCATAAATGTACTCTGATACAACTGTCCTTGTGTCTATCTATCTCAGTCTGTTCAAAGATAGATAGATAGTTAGATGGATAGATGGATAGATAGATACCTAGCTGTTACAGTCTTGTACAGTTCAAGTAATTGAATGAATTTTATACAGAAAGGTATCTAAAAATGCATGTTTTCTCCCCAACCCCAACACTATCTATTCGTCTATCAATCTATCTATCGATCCATCAATCCATCTATCAACCTGCCCGTCTATTCATCAATATATATATATATATATATATATATATATATATATATATATATATATATACCGTCCATTCAGACACTTTGTGTTTCATTCATTCCTTTCAATCCATTTCAAGTCCGTGTCCAATTAACACAGAAAAGAGTCTCTTGTCCGTGGTCAGTGAATGCACGCCGGAAGTAGGGAACTGTCCACTTTAGACAAACGCCCGTCACTGTTATGCATCTTTCGACCACAGGGCAAGCTTCGATTGTGTGCAGAACCTGGCCAACTCCGTTAACCCTCAACGGACTATTGTCAGCCAATAAAGAGAGCCATCTCCGAGCGCTTAATTCACCTGTACAAAATGGTATTCTGCAATACAGAATGCTCACAGACTTATATATATATATATATATATATATGGAGTATACAAAATCACGCACTTACACACGTACATGTCATCGCACATGAAGAGTGCCCGACGCATCATCCCTTACGAAAATGCTTTTATGTTTGATAAAACTATTTCAACCTTTACCCCATCATTTGTAATCGAAATCGAGTCAGTTATCAAACTAGAAATACGTTTTATAGTAGCGCAAAAGAAATTACATAAATGCACTCTATCACCAGACTGACAGTCATACGAGTCATGGTAGCAGCCCTACATCGCATACACTGTGCGAGATACTAGGAGCACTATGATTGGCTGGCAGTCAGCGTATCGGCCAATCAGCACATAAATAAATGCACAACGCGCACATATTAAGAAGTTGAGACCATCGTCAGACATCTCTGAAATAGCAAAAATACCAGGGGTAAAAGTTGATGAAACTTTGATCGTGATTTTCCCAACTTTGCGTGGTCGTCTCTAACTTTCGTGCTGTAGTTTTTGGTTTGCATGCTGTATTTTTTAAAAGTACTCGACGTGATTTTCGACCAGCTTGGGGAAAAGGCTTTGAATCTCAGGTATTAAAGAATAAAATCATTTGTCTGCTTGAGACAATGTGTCATTGTAAACATCATTATGTTATTGAATATAACTTCTTCCGGTTGATCTCTGAGATTTTGAATCCACCCAACGAATGATAATTGAATTCAGCCCATTGAAGAATAATACTGGTGCGTCACCTTGTGACTCCTTATTACACACGATCGCTATAATGTCTTGTTTTGGGGGAGGGATATTCTTTTTAAAAAAAAACGAATAGCATCAAAGGTTCTTCCGGATCTTCGTAATGCCCAGAATTATGACCGTCGAAAGTTAGAAATTCATTTATAGTGTTTTCCTGTGCGTATCCCGAATTTTCAACATTTTATAGCCCACACAAAAAATAATTGACCTGCATTCATTCATTTTTACAAGAAAGAAAGACTTCACACGGAAATATATATTCATACAGGTGAAATTCTTTTGTGTAATTTTGATTTATTTTATCAACACTTAAAAATTTCAAGATAATAGCTGAAACGTTATCAATTTTTCTGTTAGAGAAAAGAGAAAGTTAGTTTTGAGATTTTATTACAGTCCGTAACTAAATCAACAATGACAAGCTGTCATATGACAAACAAATATCTTCCACTTTTATTATTTTAGATTTAGATTGATTCATCATTAAAAAATCTTCGGAAGAATTTAAAGCCAAATAAACGAAATAAACTTCATTTTATTTTCTATGTTCGAGAAAATGAAGTTGACCATTACAGATTGTAAATATATCATTAATTCGCGGTAGTTCCGTTGCATTTCCGAATGTTCAAATTTTGGAAATCCGGCAGCTCAACAGGCTGGATCTGCCCCTGCTCATCAAAATTATAAAAGTTTGGAAAACAAAATTTAAATCCTTATCTGCAGCTTTTAATCAAAAATTTGATAATGAGAGAAAATTATATATATATACATATATATATATATATATATATATATATATATATATATATATATATATATATATATATATATATATATGAACAGATTAAGTTAGATATATGGATAATGAATTAGTTGAAGCCAATCAGTTGATTGGGATTTGAAGATCCTTCCCATCATCTTCGAACTATTTACAGACGCATAAATTCCAAGAGATCGCACTTTTTAATGTAAATACAAGTTCTTGCAATTAATATTGACATTCGTGAACACGCAAATAACTGAAATGAATCAGAATCTCCCCGGAGCGCTACATGCATACATAAGCCAACGGACAGTCGGGGGTCGGGGACGACCACGCCCGTGATGGTGAATATGAAAGATGTTTACCCGCTAACTCACTCTCAGTACACATACTTGCCCCTTGAATTACTTCCACACTGTTTAAAATTTAAGCCCGATATTACTGCCATGAAAATAGCTACTACAAGATACTTGATTTTCTCTCAAGTGTTTTGTCAGTAACATATTTGGGATGGGGGGGTCAAAATATTCTTTACTGGTCAATACTGGATAGAAGAGCAAAAAGGCCTTAATACTCATAATATAAGTATTTTACTAAAGCATAAATTGGTATCTGACAATCAACAACGGGAGATCCAATGAGGATTGAACCCACTAACCAAGGAAAGCAAATCAGATTATTAATCATTGCTATACAATGCGATTACGGGTACATTTTTCATAACATTTATCAACTTAGAAGTTTGATATCTCATCATCAATAGTAAGAGATCCAATGAGACTCAAATCCATTAATAACAGCCCAGTACTTCGCTGATCATTATGATGCGGCGTGGGTCCTTTTTTTTTATTTACTCTACTTGTTAATCCAAGTGGGAAAAATCATAGATATATTTATATCTTCATGAAATTATTTTCTGAGATAAAATAATATGATTTTTGTTTTCAGTTGAAGACTCCAAAGTTTTGAAAGGGAGGAAACCGGTACGTTAATTAGCAAAATGTTCACTCCAGAGTCAAGTGTCACGGAGAGCAAACCACGAAAATCACACTGATCATCATATAGTTATGACAGCATTTATAGGTATCAGACTATCTATACTGGGAGTCACGGTGAGGATCGAACCAAAAAACAACGGCTTGCAAGATTAGCTTACTGATCATTGCTATACAGCGACTGTCCTGATCTTGTTATCATTTTTAATTTGATACCCCCGTTAAAACTAGTGGAAAAAATTCTCGCAGATATATTTGGATTGAAATGGATTTTTTAAATGATAAAATTTACTTATCGGGAATTGTTTATTGTTTGAAAAAGTGGGCGGGAAGTACTTTTTTTTAGCAAAATTTCAAACTCCCTCCCCGTGGAAGAGTCCAGTGTTACGACCAGCGAACAGAAAGAAAAAAAAAAAAAAAACACTGTTCATTATGAAAGTACAATGGGAGGCGCAGAGTGGCCAAACGATTATCGATACAGGGAATTGTGTGGTAGGACTTTTCACCCAACGACGTCTCATCGAAAAAAAGTAAAGTGCGCGCACACATACACGCCATAAGCATACGCATACACACATGCACACGCGTGCGTATGTGGCATGTGTGCATGTGTGTATATGGGTGTATGTGTATATGTTTGTGTGGGTGCAGTATGTGTGCAAGTGCATGTATCGATTCCAGTATGTGATAAGTATGTATGTAGGAGTGGCTTAAAAATCTCGAAAGGGGTTCAAAACATTCATATCTTTTTAGTTTTGAGGATTCTTTTCAGGATAACTGAAATATATAAATAAGTGGGCTTCAAGTAATCTAGCTAGGATTATGTATGCTTCTCTGTATACGAATACGACTTTCAGCATTTTTGACTGAACCAGGTCTCCCTATTTATGGGTGATTGCTAAAGAAGCTCAATTCTCGAAAAATAAGCAAACAAGCGATGAATTATAGACTCGGATGGCAATGTGCACATGTTCACATTAAGAGAATACGATGTTTGGGTTAACGTTAAAGGTATTCAAAGAAAAATTCAATTATATTAGTTCGTTGTTCAGTTGTGTACCTTTTCCACGGGTTCCTTTAGACATTTTAGAAGAAGAAAAACAAAAATATCGAAATTCGTTACCACAGGCAATAACTGGACAACCGTAGCGTCCAAAGTCATGAAAAAAAGATTCCATCCCAGAATGAATATGGTCAGAATAAAGTCTATGTATGACATCACTGGCGTTTTCTACAGGAAAACATCTGAAATAGAGGAATATTTTTAGAAAGAGCCCAGCGGAGCACTGATGCCAATTGTAGCCAAAATGTTATAGCCAAACACGCAAACAGTGGTTCAATTATGCTAACCATATGTTTTTAAAAAATGTGCCGTTAGAATGTATTGACTAATGCCGTTATAACCATATTTTGCATTAAACTTTATTACAAAACACTGGGAATGTAGAGGAAGAAGAAAAGGGTGATAGATAATAAGACAAACTAAGGAAACACACACACACACACACACACACACACACACACACATATATATATATATATATATATATATATATATATAGATATATATATATATATAAATAAACAAAGAGTAAGAGAAAGAAAGTTGGAGAGAAAAAATTGAACGATTAAAAAAACATTCCTAGATGCTGCAAGGTCAAACTCCATTACCAATTCTAATCCGGCAGAAGATGATTACTGCAATTTAAATGTACAATAAATAAAAAAAATAATTCAAATACATCTTTAGTATAAATGTATTTATTCATAAGAATGAAATCAGCCCTTGTAAGATAAACCTTGCAGATCTGCAAGACTTGTCAGTTTAGATCAGACGGTTAAACCCACCTCCCAGCATACCCAACGGCTGATCGCAATACTGAAATATCAAATCTTATAATGTATTTATTTATCTGAATGCCTTTCGTATTTCCAACGTAGAATTTGACAAATTTGTAAGACTTGTTGATATGACTCAGTCTGTGAGAAGTGCATCTAACTATCAGTCGATCGTGATTTCAAATAGCAGTAAGAGAACGTTAATTTTTACTTCCCTAATTTTGGCAAGGGTTGTTCTTGCTATAGTAGAAAAACAAAGTCAACTCCAGACTTGGACAGGAATTTGACAATATGTATTCAAAGAAGTGAATAAGAAAGAAAGAAAAATGTGTGCATACATCGATCGGTCTTTTGCCATACCCTGCTGAGTGTGGTAAATATCAAGGTTACCCTTTCTTCCCAATATCCTGCCTATATCTATGTTTCTTTCTCCTCTGTTTTTTATGAAGTTTACACACACACACACACACACACACACACACACACACATACATATATATGTGTGTGTGTGTGTGTGTGTGTGTGTAAAAACAGAATCATAGCAAAGAGAAAAAAATGAATTGAATATATATATATATATATATATATATATATATATATATATATATATATATATATATATATATATATATATATATAATTCGTTTTTTTTCTTTGCTATTATTCCAGTAAGATCATTTTAGTAGTCAGTCCGAATCAAAGTTACAGGAATCAATAGTACATTAGGTGGTCGAAAGACTGGACAGGAGGGGGCCTTTATTCCATTTGATTCTTTTTTTATTTTTTATTAATTATTTCTTTATTCATTTCTCGTTCCCGGCCCTTTCTGACCAATTTTGGTGGGAAAAGAACAGGGGATGGGCAGTTGAGGCCCTCGGACTGAAGGGTGGGTTCGTGGACAAATGATCGATCGTTGGATACGTCAAGGCGAATGCAATGAGATTAATCGATTTTCAATAGATCGATCATGTGCCCCGAGATTCTTCCAGGTTTTCCATGAGAAGCTATCTACATAGACACATACAAACAACAACGTATACAAATAATCCCCACATACAGATATATACATATATATATACATATAGACACACACACACACACACACACACACATATATATATATATACACATATATATATATACACACACACACATATATATATATATATATATATATATGTTTGTGTATATGTGTACATATATGTGTTATTGTATATATGCATGTATACAAATATGATTAAGAGGCATGACCTCACAAATCCGAGAAATTGAACAAATTGATCGATTTGTTCCTCTCTCTAATTACTCAAAATTTCCCATGTCTTGCCAGAAATTCCACACTTCAGTTCAGAATCACTCTCCAAGGGAATAACGGACTTAATAGTTTCCTATCTTTGCGAAAACAATTCTGTGCTTTTACTTCCCTGTACTTTTCGATTGCAATATTTATATATATATATATATATATATATATATATATATATATATATATATATATATATATATATATATATATATATTCATATAGTATGTGTTTGAAGATGGAAAAATGGGAAATCGTCGTAATACATATATATGTGTATGTGTGTACGTGCATGTAAATGTCTGTGTCTGTCTGTGAGTGTGTGCATGTGCATGTGTTTTTCTGAGCGTGTGTGGGTATACATACACACACACATATATATATATAGAGAGAGAGGGAGAGGGAGAGAGAGGAAGAGAGAAATAGATTCATAGATACACTGATAGATAGATAGATAGATAGATAGATAGATAGATAGATAGATAGATAGATAGACACAGATTCAAAGATATGTGCATATAGTTGTCCTTGGAAATGAGAAGGCACACTTAGATGGAGTCAGTTAGGGTTTGATATCTAACACTGGTCAATCTCTAACCCGAACCCGCAAATAACCCATCCAAAACCTGACCTTTGTGTCTATGACTGAGAAAATGGTTCCCGACCATTGAAAGGTATGATGGCCACTGCTGGGAGCTATGTGCCGTCCATTGACCAGAACAAAGGAAGAGGCAAGAAACATGAGACGAGATTCGCAAAAAGCGCGGGAAAAAGCACACAGCGTCCATTTTAAGTAATTTCATTGCTTGCTTCTATGACCTCGGATCCTTTTGTTCGTTTGTGCTCGTTTACGATATATATATATATATATATATATATATATATATATATATATATATATATATATATATATATATACATATATATATATATATGTATATATATATATATATGTATATACATATGTATACATAGATATATATATATATATATATATATATATATATATATAGTTCACGCCTATCTATTTCACGTAGTCTGTTGTTATTCATCACTCTTAGCCACTTCGTTTCATTATATACAGATATGTGTTTCTATGCCGATCAATCTATCCTAGTTAACCTTTTCATTAAACAAAGTTAAAGAACTCATATCACTAGAGCTATTAATATAGTTCTTTGTACATATATTTACTTTCATCTATATCTATATCAGTCTACCAAAGTACAAATCTATCCATCTATCTCTGCTTGCTTGTATCAATCTATCTGTCTATCTTATAATGTATGTGCATTTCGGTCTGAATCGTAGTTATCATCTGAATGTTTCAATGTTTTCCATGTTATATATATATATATATATATATATATATATATATATATATATATATATATATATATAGAGAGAGAGAGAGAGAGAGAGAGGGAGGGAGGGAGACAGAGGGAGACAGAGGGCGACAGAGGGGGAGAGAGATATACATTGATAGATAGAGAGATAGATGTATATACAGAGGTTGCTGGTGATAATTGAGTTTGTCGTAATAAATCCCCAATTGGCCAGACTAATGTCATACATGAACTTGATGCCCAATCTTATACATTTACTTAGCTCATATATAACGATGAATATTCTGCTGAAAGCGCTCTATCGAATATATATATATATATATATATATATATATATATATATATAAAGATTTACTAGAGTATACCCGCCCAAATAGACAAGGTTATTTATGCATGAATCGGTAATAAGAAGCCTAGAATTATCTTATTACTTAATCTTAGTTTAATAATTCAAGTTTCAATTTTAAGTTTCATCAAAAGTCATCACAAGCTGTTTTAATGTGTAATGATCAGACATGAAGTTTTAAGAGTTTCTATGACATTATTACAAATGTAATATCATAATAGAAAGGTAAATCAACCTATGAGATCGTCCCATTTGATAGCAAACAAGCAAATAAACAGAAAAATTAACATATGAGTTCATTATATATTTGCATATATACTATTCAAAATGATAGTGAGTGAATGTATATTCTTTTCATTTGCACTCCTGATCTGTGAATAATTCTTTTTCTACGATTCAATCTCATTTGGCCAATGGAATAAATCAATCAATCTATCTATGAACGGGAGATTTTTTGTATATATATATATATATTTTTTTGTAATTTTACCATTCCCAGTTTCCATACCCCACTAACCTGCCCGGTAGACTTAACGTCATTTATAAGAAAACATCAACGAACACAGAATCATTTCCCATTTTTCTGAGAGGCGTTTTTGTTTGCCTGCATCAAAAGCTACTGTCAGGGTCTCTCGTGAATGGTCATTCTGTAGCCAATCAGTGATCACCTTGAATCTGATGTGGCCTTTCTATGGTGGCCGAAGGGGATGAAATGATTATTTTTTCTTTTGCTATTGATATCTTTAGAAATGGGGATGTCTTTATGATAATCTTTTTACATACACGCACCTCTGTAGATAGATACTTTTGTACATATCTACCGGGCTCTAGCTTAGAAACACACACACTCATCCACCAATATTTATATATATATATGTATATATATATATATATATATATATATATATATATATATATATATATATATTTTCATTTATATATATATATATATATATATATATATATACATACATATATATATATATATACACATACACACACACATATGCATATATATATATATATATATATATATATATGTATATATATATATATATATATATATATATATATATATATATATATATATATATATTATATATATATATGTTTATGGTCAAGATTGAAATGTTACGTTATATGAACACTTTTGTTGTTGCCATGGTGACCGTGTAGATAGGAAGGTTTTAATACAAGGTATCATATGAATTATGAAAAAAGATAAGAATTGTTCCCAGGAATTAAATAAATAAATAGATAGATAGATACAGAGATAGATACGTAGATTGATAGGCTTGTGGGTAGTTAGTTAGGTACATAGGTAGGCGGGTGAAATGGCTAGGAAAAAAACAGCAATAGGATCCTATATTACTCTCGACAATAAAAACGGAACAACCAAACTGCCCTCTTTTGGGGCTACAGGAATGTATATATATATATATATATATATATATATATATATATATATATATATATATATATATATATATATATATATATCAAAGTGTAATTCTTGTTTCGAACAGCCATTATACCGTTATTACCCCATAGACCAAAAAGGCGGGGCAAACAGAAGTCATGTAATCGATACCTTTCATGGAATGATAAACAAAATTATGCATTGCTGAAAATAAAAAAATTCCAAGTTCTTCCTGCTCAAAGACAAGGAAGATTCTCCTTGCATCGATGTTGAATCTTCTCCCTTAAATGTTTCGGGTTTTTTTCTTCTTTGACCTTAAGCAAGAATCTTTCGCCTTACGGCCCGTATGGCCAGTGTTGCAGCCGGAAACAAAGGCCTTTTTCACACCGAAATGTCTTTTAGCCTCGAACGGTCTGCATAATTCTTTGTCCGCTCACCCGGGATACGTATTTGGCTTTTTATGATGCTTCAATGGGGATATTTTTTTTACTATCAAAGAAGCAAAGGAGCCTTCCGCTCTCTCTTTTTGTTTTTGTTTTTTACTTATTTATTCATCTTCAGTCTTTATCTTACTCTATTCCTTTTTTGTCGGTTTGAATTCTTAGTTTTTTGCTTGTTTTTATTTTTTTAGAAGGTCAGTAGTTCGACTACGTTTTAAGACAACACATTTTATGACTGGAAATCTTAAAGAAAAAACAAACCGCTGGTGATTTTTACGTAGTACCACCTTATCTTTACTGAAAAGACAAAGCTTCCTTTTCTTTCTCTGTTAGGGGTTGTTGTAATTATTTCTCTTATCCCCTTAGCTTTGCTGATGCTGTCATGGTTACAATCGTAATTCAAATGCCAAGCTTTTCACAAAGAAATTACAATAACTACCTTTCTCCTCTTTTGCTTACAGAGGAAAATGTTAGGCTCTTGTTGAGTACGGTATGCTAAACACAACAGTACTTCGAATGTTGTCTTTTTTACATTATGGATGCACACACAGGATATCTTCTTTGAGTGCACCAAGTACATGAAAATCTAAAGGAACTGTTGTGTTTTTGTTTGACATTTGTCAGTTTGAATTTTTTTGCTTAAGAAAGCAAATATCAGAAGTTAATGTGGATGATATTTTTTTTTTTGTAAAAATGAGAAATACAGAAGGACTTCCGTAACTTAATATTATAAAGTCACCAGACTCGACTCCAATAAATCATTCCCAAAGATTAAGAACACTTTTATTAAAGAAGAAAATTTCGGAGAAATTATGTAAGTGTATTCAAACTATGAACATGGATAACATCTTGAATGTATTAATGAGAGTTGTCTGCGTGTTTCTTTTTTTTATTTCCTGACACGCTACAAAAGGTGCCTAAACATGAATGCAGCCCAACCGAATTTGGTATGCCAACTCAATAGACCGGAAGGGGGGTGGTTCAAAATAAATAACTATGAGAAAAATATTTTAAAGGGTTTTTAGAGTGGGGGGAGATTCTAATTACAATGTAACTATAATGGCAAAGGGGAAACCTCTTTCCGCCCAACATATATATCTTCTTATTTTGCAAGTTCATTCATAATTCTTTAAGGAGTTCAAAGAAGAGGGAAACCTAGGCTTTAAGGAATCAAAAGTGAAGGAGACTTGTTTTCCTAAATTAAACTTGAATTAAAAAGTTTTGAGAAAAAATCTGTTTTAAGTGCTTTAGAGAGGGGGGCCCCGTTTATAGTATAGCGATAATGCAAAAGTGGACCCTTACTTTCCGTTCAACTTACACACACACACACACACGCACGCATATATATATATATATATATATATATATATATATATATATATATATATATATATATATGTATGTGTGTGTGTGTGTGTGTGTGTGTGTGTGTGTGTGTGTGTGTGTGTGTGTGTGTATATAAGTGTGTGTGTGTGTGTATATATATATGAACTATGGGAAATCAGACAAACTCAGGAGTGAAAGTGTTTGGAAACTAAGTTTATCAATTCATAAATGTTTTAATTGATGGTCTTGACATGTTTTGGAAGGTATTCCCATCTTCAGTAGAGAGTCTTCTGTGTGTGTTGGCGTGTGTGTGTGTGAGAGCGTGTGTGTGTGTGTGTGTATGTGTACCATTTAATGGTTATAAGCTTACTGTGGAACATAAGTTCACCGTCAGGAGCTTTGCTTTGTGTGTAGAGATCATCCTGTTGTGTGGGACTGTTGTGTGGGACAGTCTGTGATGAAGTATGTAGTGTTAGCAGCAGTAGTAGGTCTTAGAGAGGACATAGGGTGTCAGGGTAGAAGGGAAGTCGTTTAGTGTTTGATTGTGAGGGTAGGTAACGAAAAGTATAGATGGAGGGGTGATGAGGTTAAGGAACTTCATAAGTATTAACCTTACAGGTCATTCATTATTATATATATGATATATTGACGCTGTGGTCGTTCAATTACTCACTGTGATGGCGAGTTCATTTATCTATTTATTTATCTATCATTCTATCTATCTATCAATCTATTTATCTCTCTCTCTATATATATATCTATCTATATATATATATATATATATCTATATCTATCTATATATATATATATATATATGTATATATAATTACATACATATATATATATATATATACATATATATATATATATATATATATATATATATATATATATATATATATATATATATATATATCTACCGATCCAGCCAGTTAACAAGTTGTTTGCTTCTATCTGTCTATCTATTCGTCAGACTGTCAGACTTGATATTCATCAATCAAGCTAGCTAGGGAGCTATATAACTGTTCATATTTTCTATCTATATATATATGTGAATAGATAGGTAGGTAGGTAGATAGATAGATAGACAGACAGACACGAAACATGGCACTCTGAACTCGTCATGTTATAGATAATTAAGTTCATGCACACATGTGTGCATGTGTTCAAAGAAAACCCTGAACACCTGTGCACATGTAGGTATTTATATATATATATATATATATATATATATATATATATATATATATATATATATATATATATATATATATATATATATATATATATTTCCTGCGAAACACTGAGCCTAGATTTCGAACAAGCTCCCTCCCCCAGTTTCCGACTGCTGGTTCTCTACCCTTTGAAGTGAAAAAAAAGTTACAAATGACCTGACCTTTTCGGTTACAACAACAGCAAGAAACAGTACAACCATTGGCAGAAGCAGCAACAACAACAAAGATAATAATAAAAAGGACATTGCAAAAGAATTCTGAATGCTGATTTCGCCTCCAGTACATTTCCCCTGGAGCAGAAGACCTACTGGGAAAATAGACAGAAAATGAAGAGAAAGCGACGACTCCATTCACCCGGAGGGTATTCGGAACCCCAGACCTTCTTGCCAAGAGCAAAGAAACCCAAGGCTATTTTCTCCGTGTTTCTTTCCCTCTCACTGTTTTTTTTTTCTTTCTTTTCAAATTTTTTCGTCTTTTCCTCGTACTTATTTTTATCTTCTTGTAGAAAGATGTGAATACAGAGTCTTTGATTAAAACCACGAAAAAACTCAGATCATTGAAACTTCAAGAACTATTATTACTTATATTAATGAGGTATATATTACAATGGTTAGGTCATATATATAAACATAAGCATGTGTGTGTGTGAGAGTTTAAATATATGTATATATGTACATATATATATAGATATATATATATATATATATATATATATATAGAGAGAGAGAGAGAGAGAGAGAGAGTGAGTTATGCTTAATCCGACAGTATGTGAGTAAAATGACAATATTGGAAGATTGTTTAAGACAAACGATACTTCATTTGAGAGTTTTGGCTCATGTTGAGCTCCGTCGGGGATTAAGGTGCTACAAGACACCAAGTGTGTATATAGAAGGATTGTGAATTTGTGGTGGGTTAAGGAGGTGGTATACTGGTAGATCATGTTTATCCTGAATTTGCAATCCAACTGTACATACGCCCGATTTATTGCAGCAACTTAATTCCTGATAAAGCTCGAAATGAGCGAAACGATGAAATAAAGCGCCATTTATCCCAAGCTGTTTTCCAATATTGTCATTTTACTCATATATATATATATATATATATATGATCAATGCACATATTGATACACAAAGGAAAACAATACATATCTACAGAGCGTTATGTAGCTCAAGGCCCTGATTACACGTATGGGAGTACGAAAAGACTATGGATCAATCAGTTATCATTAATCTCAATATCTTTAAATGAAGGCTAAATCGGTTCAAACCGTACAAATTAGCCGAAAAGAAGACCCGAAAGATAAAGATAAAAATTCACTCGATCATAGTCGGAGTTACTTAATGTAAAATGGCAGTTATTTTTTTTCTCCTGGTCAGAACCACATCATGGGCCTCTGTACGTAGACTGATTGGGAGAGACAGACTGACAAACATTAAAAAAACCTATTCAATTTTTTTGTGTGTCACTTCAATCACCTATTTCCCAATACATAATAATGTAATTTATGTAATCGTCTTCAGTGAGTTTTTTTTTAATGTTTTATGCATACTTTGTTATTATGGTGCTATATATATATATATATATATATATATATATATATATATATATATTCGTTAAAATAGCATTCAGCGTTTCTTTTACAGATAGCCCCATAGAAGCAGCGGGCACCCTCTTCCTCTTATTACTAGTATCACTACTAACAATCCTATAATGTGAAATAAGAACCAGGACTGAGTGTTACGCCTCGGCCTATGAACTTGATCATTTTTCCTCGTTTATTTTGCAACGAAGTGTTGTCTATTGAGCCTGCATCCTCCTCTCTCTCTTTCTTCTACTTCCAAGTCTAATGTGCCTCTCACCAACCAAACTTCTGATGTCTCAGCCTAACATGCCATCATCACTGCATTTTTGTGTCTTGGAATGCTTCTAAAAAATTCCCATGCACATTAACGCTGATTTATCGATTATTCGCTTCATTCGATTTCTGTTCACAAAATGTGTTTATAGGAATGCTCGACTCTCCGATGTTCTGACTTAATGGCTGAGGCAGTTTCGGCTTTCATATTGCCACCACAATTCCAATGTAAATGGCTGGTTTGTTGGCGCTACCCAATCTTCCCACCGATCTTCTCCACTTGACATGGTTTTGTGCCTTACTAAGCTCGATAAATATCAGTCATGAAAATTTGATAGTTTACAGCTATCAGAAGCCTGAAGCTTATCGTAAGTGGTTCTCAAGCAATGTTTACCATCCCTTATATATCTTATATTATGTTTGTTATATTTATTTACATTAACACAATAAGCTGTCACAAAATAAATGCGAAAGTAATCACTATTGCGTGGGGACAGTAATTCATTAGGAATTGTGCAAATGAATTGGGTTCCACCGTGTAAACAACATGTTTGAACATATAGGAAGAAGAGCAGAAGCCAAAAGAATAAAGCCCAAGAAGAAAACAAATTGCAGAAAAATATCTTATTTCATACTCTATTTTAAAAGAAAAATATTGATTGAAATTAATTCCTTTATTCGCCCCAAAATTCAATCAATTTCTCCTTAGCCAATGGCCCACCATTCCACAAAATGTCATTGAGAACTTTTGGGGATATTGTGTGGACAAACATGAGTGAATACATATAATACAAAAAGTGGAAAAAAATATCTCTGGATCCGCCCAAATTTTAAAGAATTCCCCCCCCCCCCACATCACTCACCTTTCAAAAAAATTTCATTAAAATTCATTGAGAAATTTAGGAGATATTGCTTGGACATATAGCCGGAGAAGTAACTGTATATCGGTAAATTTAGATCTGCCTCAAAATGTAAACACTTCTTCCTTAGCACATTGCCCAGTCTTCCACAAAATGTCATTAGAATTGAAAACTTTTAGATGTATTGTAGGGATAAACAGACGTAAATAGAGACAGACAGACACGAGTGGATGCATATGCCTCTGCCAACTTCAGTGGCATAGGTAAAAAGAAACTGCACTAAAATTATTCATCAAAGCGAAAAACTTGTCGAATAGAAAGAATTAGTGATTGAAAAAAATCGCTGGAAGGTCATTATTGTCTATTTATAGCAAGGAAAACGAAGAATTAAGGACATTCTTGAACTGACCATGAAGTGTGAGAATACACCCTGGGAAAGTAGGGACGGTAGGGTCTCCGGATATCAGCCACAGTGGACAGTGGGCCCAACCCAGTTTGTTCCCTTTTAGTCTTGAACCTTGGATTTGGGGATTGGATTCTTTTCCTACTTTTTTTTTTTTGTGTGTGTTTTATTAAAGACTTTGGCATTATTGATCTTTCAAGGTTGACTACAAAGAAAGTCTGTGTTCATTATGTGCTATTTATTCTGGACAAGAAGAAGAAGAAGGTCTGAAAAGGGTGTAAGTACGAAGAATGATTTGACCTGGAAGAAAGAGAGGAGAAATGAATCAGGTATAAAAAAAATACAAATAACAGACAAGAAGAAGAAGAAGAGGAGGAGGAGGAAGAGAAAAATGGTAACTCACTCAATAGAAACCGTCACGTGACCAACGTCTTTTGGCAGCATGACGTGTGAGGGTGATCAATTAGAAAAAGGGGTGATAAATTAATGTTACTCCTCTTACCTTTTGTGATCTCCAAAAAGTCTGGATTTCTAAAAAGCAATCATACCGAACCTAAACTAAGAGATCAATTTAGCATAAATCTACATTGCAAATGAACCTATCCCACTGAAAAACTATTACGGAGGGGGATTTTTAAATATATGAATTTCTCTTTTCTCAACATGAAAAGGAGTAAATAGGCAATCCATTGGTGTGGCCTGTACGCATGAAACATATATACATACACAGCCATCCAAACCCTACTAAAAACCTGAAGAAATCTATGTTGACAATTTTGGTGACAGTTTTGGTTAACAGTTTCTAAAAAGTCGACTAAGAAAAAACAAGATGGAGGGTTGAACGAAAGGAAACGATTTATAACAACGAAAAAAGCTGGCCATAATGGTGAGATTCGCATCTTGTTTAAGCAGTTACCTTTAGTCAGTTCCACTATAGATTTTTGGTGTAATTGTAAGGCAAGGAATTAGTTTGTTTCTCCCATATTAAGAGACTACTTCGCTAATTATTGCTCTACAGCAAAAGTACTATAATACTTTTTTTTTATCAATTTCTATTTAGTCTAGCAAAGAGCTTTAAGTCTGGGTCACCTAGTGAATCTCGAATTTACTTCAGTAGTAATGGTCTGGTGAGACTAACTTGATAGGCACTTCTCCGTGTCGAGGACGGACCCGGTAATCATTTGTTCTCCTGTAACGTTTTATCTTACTTCCGTCCCAAAACGAAGGGAGTCGAACGCGAGCAGCATATTTATTTGTATCCCCGCAGGGAATCCGCCAATCACGTTCTCAATTGAGTGGAACTCTTCTGTGTGAGGAAAACACAGAAAGATCATATTCTAGTAAAAATATTAATTCAACGCTATTTTGTTATGTAAACAGTCGCATATCCGAATGCGTTCCAGAGAATTCCCCTAGGGTTTCGTTTCGCCCGAAGAATTTTAAGTAACTACAAACAAAACCCGGATCAAAACATAAACTGTAGTTATGGAAAAATCTATGGAAATTCGTAATGTATATCTGTGTGGTGGATTCGGTATCAGGGGGTCGGAGTCAAATTCGGAAGCTATCTGGGGCAGAGTTAGCAACTCCGACCTCATGATAAAAACATACTTTGTCAGAACACTGATATCTGAATCGCGTCAAGGTCGATTACGGGGTGCCATCGCTTCCTCGGGATAACGATACATACATATCCTGCAGTCCACTTCTTTCCTGGGAAACTGAGGCTCATCGGACCAGGCGACCATCTTCTACCGATAATACTCACAGAAGATGTTTTCTGTTAGTATGGGATCTCTGATTGACCTGCAGCTGCGTAGCACCAGACTCAACGAGGGTCGGAGTATTGTATGTTTTGACACATTCCTTCCTTCACCATGACTTAAGCTATCTGATATCTGTTCCAGAGTAACTCTTCTTTTACCCTGCACTTATTCCATTCTTGAATCGTCTCGTCATTGGCTGTCCGATGATTTATCGACGGATGGTGATTTCACCTTCCTCAGATCACTGCCAACAGCTACACGCGAAAACCGAAGATAACATCTAACAACCCGACTATTTCGAAAATATTAATAAGACCTAATCATCTGGTTATGGAAATTTGGCCTTCGTCAAAGTCAACCAATTTTTTCTTCTTGTCCATTACCGTGACATTCAACACATAAAGAAGAATAAAAATACTCGGATCAGACTTAATAGATAACATGAATTTAACCCTAATACGTGCAGTTGTTACGAGACGGTTGCTGTCATTCTTTCGATACGTAGCTGGTCCTAATGTTTTGGCTCATCGATGTCTATGAGGACTACCGTGAAGTGATGGTGAGCAAGTTATTCTGACTGGCACTTAAGCAAGATGAACGAATTCCCCACAAGATAGCAATAGTATCCCAGTATTACAAAGCACAAACCGAGGCGCAAACTCACTGCATTAACGAATTGGCCAATGAAATGAACTTGTTAACCTTTGGCAAGACCAGACAGCCACACGTGCAAAATATGCATGTACACACAAACAGACACACGTGCATACACAGATCTATATTTGTGTGTTTAATATTATGTGTTTCGTAGTATATATATTACAGAATGCAACCCTTTGAATTTAGAATACATTGTTCAGAATCTTTCGATTTTAACCAAGGTTAGACGTCAACAATAACATTTTTACCAGGTGCTTGCGTGTACATCTTAATGGTACGGGTGTATGTTTACAACTGATGGAAACAAGGGTTTTGCATTTTAGAAGAACGATTGTTCCCTTTCCGGATACGATGGCTCGATTTTTGATTCTAGGTAACAGAGATTTTGCCCAATACTCACCAAAAAGATACAGTCGCACACGATACTAAGTTGCACACATCAGGATGACCCTAAATGATTCCAATCATTGTTTCCAAAGCAAAGCACCTGATGGTAAATTTATTTTCCACAGAACCCCTGATTGGTACACACACACACACACACACACACACATACACATACACATACACACACATACACACTCACACAGAGCACACGTAACTGAAGATGGGAACATCTCTCAAAACATGTTTAACTTACCAAGTAATACATTTGATATACTAAATTTCCGTACACTTTCACTCCTGAGTCCGTCTCACTTCCTGTTATTCAAATAATATATATATATATATATATATATATATATATATATATATATTAGTTGAGGTAATGGTTAGCAAGCTTATCTCGCTAATGGAGTTGTGACTTTGATACTCACCAAGTGCCTGCTGTTTGTCAGAACTTATCTCATCTTACTGTATTCATATATATATATATATATATATATATATATATATATATATATATATATGCTGTGCGTGTATGCGTGCTTCTTTTAATGAATACTGTTACCTGAGGAGAATTGGCGCTATGACAAAAAGAATTGATATGAATTAAGAGAAAGGGTTTATTTTCCGCTTAAAAGATTGAGGCCAGGAGGAAAAGACGTTGATAAAAGAGTTAATAGCTTTCAATCGACCATGAAATGAGTTCGGACCCCGACGGACGCAACGGCCTTCAAGCGCAGAGAGGCTAGGGTAGGTGCATCAGTCGCGAGATTGTGCGATTCAGATTGTGCGATTAAGGAGAGAATTTAATGGTGGACATGAAATCCTTGAGCAACATTCCAAATAAATCAATTGGTAAAGGTTAGTGACTTCACGACCACAATTCACCAGCAACTGTCTTTGGAGAAGCGTATGTTTGTATGAGAGACAGAGACACTTCTTCAGATTCACTCTGAGATAGGTGCATTTAGCAGGTTTTTTTTCTCTTCTCTCTCCTTATTTTTCTTCATTCATGACCATCAGATCTGGTTCTCTTGCTTGGGTAGGTTGGTTAGTCTGAAAGTAAAAATCCCTGAGTTTTGGCATTTTATTTTTACCAGATACCATTTAGGGGGTACCCAAGTAGTTAGCACAGTTCCTAGTGCATCACTGTTCCTACTCTGTCGTATCTGTCCTTGTATTCGTTTTGGATCAGTTTATTGCGTCAACTTATGGTATGATTTACAATCTAGTTTCACTCTCTACAAAAGCAACACTGAATGAACACCAGGTGGATATGTCGAATGACCAATCGAAAAAATCTGTGCATGTAGGTTGATTGATTATAAGCAAATCAGCGTTTACATACATATATGCGTGTGCCCAAAGTTACATTTACACATATATGCCCCCTCCTTCTGTATTTCCTTGTTTCTGTTTCAACACTCACGCAAGTAAACACAAACACACAAATACAGGGTGTCTCAGAAAAGGTACATACTTTAACAAAGAGTTAAGCCCCTTGAAATTTAAGTGAGTGATAAGCACTTTTTTCTGTTTATATGTTTTCTGGAAAAATACTGACCAATACCCCTCAAATTCAAAGGGACATAACTCTATGCGTATATATATATATATATATATATATACATATATATATATATATATATACATATATATATATATATATATATATATATATATATATATATATGCATTTTTACTTTGATGTAATTGTTGTTGCTGTTGAAATAAAACGGATGTTTTCCGGGAAGATTTTGTATCTATTTATACATATATGCTAATTCTCTCTCTCTCCCTCTCTCTCTCTCTCTCCCTCTCTCTCTCTCTCTCTCTCTCTCCCCATTTTTTTCTTGGCTTTGTTTACTGCAGATATACAAAATTCAATGCAGTTATTCATATTTTTGAATTTTAATTTCTTATTTTACACTTTCTTTTTTAAACAAGGGCGCCACTGTTGAAAACCAAACATGCAAATAGACTTTCCGGTGTGACGTCATACCGGATGTAGGAAGCCCCAACCCCAACCGTGTACATCAGCTGTGTTTTCACAGGTGGCGCCCAGCATATGTTCCCGCCACTTATAGATTCACACCCAAAGCAGGAATTTTACGACCGTCGCCAAGGAGGCCATCTTTTGTTTTGTTTTTTTTTTCTCATTTTTAAGTCGATTTCATTTCGTCGGCAGGCTTGAGACCAAAGTTGCTGCCAGTCCTTATAGCAATGGATAGATAATTTTAAATTGCAATAGTTGTAGTCTTAGCATTACTAATATTGTGTTAGTTTCTCTCCTAATTTTTTCAATATTGTTGAACAATAACCGTTGCTTTTCTAACGATATACCTAGGGTTGAAAATGTAAAAGACTCTTGTATCTAAAAAGAAACTCATTGGAGAGACCAAAAGTGACCATCCTTGGAACTTTATCAAATTGTGAAAGAGGGACAGACAGACAAACAGGAAGACACAGAGACACACAGACAGACAAATGATCGGGCGAGGCACGCAAAATGAAACATTGAAATCAATTTCGAGCGTCTTTCAAAGTCTTCTTAAATGTTAGTCACCAAGTGAACGCAGCTGCTTCGAGAGGTGCATGCTCATCTAATTAGCAATACCGTATGAGAGAGAAACGTCCATGAAATTAACGGAGAGACTGTCCAAATACAAACACCGGGAGATCTGGACAAGCAAGTTATGTGGTATGAAGACCGGAACAGTACAAGCGGTCATTGGGGCTCTAGAACACGTAAAAAGGATTTACTTTTTATTAGTCAACCAACAACATAAGTGGGGAATATATATATATACATACAAAATTTACAAATAAACAATAAACCTGTGTAAAAAGAAATTTTCCATGTAAATTAGAGGTAATTTCTTCTTTGTTTTCCAATTTACGAAAAAAGCTCATACTAACCAGTACATCCTTGATTTTTTTAGGGGTATTAGGTATATATAAATATATATACATATATATGCGTGTGTGTGTTTACGTACATATATATATATATATGTGTGTATGTATGTATGTGGATGTGTATTATTGAGAAATAGATAATTAATCTGACAGAAATAATTATAAATGCCTTATATTGGAGCTCTGAAACTCGTGAAGACGGGAACAGAAAAATACACCAATCAAATACCAGATAACATCAACATTCACGCAGCCAAAAAGATTGTCTCATTTGGAAGAGCCTGCATTGTACACAAAGTACTGTCGATATGACAGCTCTGTCTCGTGTCGGTTTCTCTACCACTATTCCCTCCTGCTATCAAGCTAAAATTTTCAATGTCTTTCCCTCTAAGTTGTAGGATCTTCTTTTCATTCTATTTCGTTTCATGCAATGCAGTTTATGAATGTATTTATCTAATGTTGAAATCAAGGCCAATATAAAAATTCTACATTCTCAGATGTTACTTTTAATTTAGATAATAACACTTATAAACCACATAGAGAAGATAATTCTGTAATTACATAAATTCCTGCAAGTTCTATCTCCCCCCCCAAAAAAAATCATTAGAATTATCCCCAAATCAATGGAGATGATGTTAATATATAACTCTTTGAATGACACAATATTCATCGATGTTAGAAATAAATATACTAAAGCCTTAAAGGACAGCATTTTACCGAAACTAGTTTTAAATATGATGAAAAAGTAAAATCCAACAGAGTAAAATATAGCAACAAAAACGTAGAGGTAGGAAAATTATCTGGTATACCCCGCCATTTGACGTATTAGTAGAAACCAATCCGGGGAAAATATTCATCCAATTAATAGAAAAAGTCTTCCCCCGAACAATACACTCAGTAAAATATTTAACAAGAACAAACTGAATATCAGTTATAGCTGTACGGATAATTTTGATAAATTCATAACAAAATATAACTATAAAGTAATTAAAGAATACTCTAATGGAGAAAGAATACATAAACCAAATTGCTATTGTACAAACAGAAACAGATGCCCCTTGCAAAGCAAATGTCTCAAATCAAATATTGTATACCAAGTTGAAGTATCAACCAAAGAGAAACCCTTAGAAGTAAAATATCAGATAGGAATATTGGAAACAACCTTTAATCTAAGATTAGCCAACCATATATCTTTATTTAGAAACGAAAAATACAAAAACAGTACATCACTGTCGATAAATTATTGGAGATTAACTGATAGCAACCTCAAATCCACACTTAAATGGAAAATATTAAAACAAACGCACATAACAGAACATTGAAATCCCATGTTACCAATGTCTAAATGAGAAATTGGAAATTCTTACTTTTGACAAAAGAACAAAAAACAAAAATCAGAATTATCAAACAGAAAAAAATGAAGAAGCGTTAAAATACCGGCATTGCTCAAAATTTCTATAATGAACATAATTTTGCACCGACACAAAAGCATACTAAGAATTAACTACCGTAGCTATCTTATTTACCTCGTTATCATTATGCGTGGGTAATAAGGTTTCGAAAGGTTCTGGTTTCGAATAGTAAGTCTTTCGAATATATTTTATACATAAATATATGAAGAAAATGGGACTGCTGCAGGAAACGAACCTGCCACCAATGGTGACACAAATAACTGTTTCAACTTTAAATTTCCATCTCTGTTCATGAACAGTTCATATCTATTCTATTTATTTCTATCAACACGACAATTATATATATATATATATATATATATATATATATATATATATATATATATATATATACATATATGTATATATATTGAACATACACCCCATCAATCCATCTATCTATCAAGCTCAGTCTGTTCATATCTATCAATTTATCTATCCATCTCGTTTATTCCCGAAATTGTGCTGTTCAAGGGCTTATGATTGTTATGTTTTTATTATTTTCATACAAACACTATTTTTTTACAGCTCTTCAGTGACCGTACTACATCAAAACCCAGGATAATTGAAACAGAATCATTCAAGGTATTCCTCTTGATATACATTAATTTTGGATCTACCACACACATCATAATGTTCAATAGCAATTTCATTTATTAAACGTTTTATTATTCGACAAAATTTAAATTCAAATGTGTTAGTTTTCACTCAATCAAAGCTTGTACGAACTGGAATCCAATTAATCAAGGTATTCGTCCATTTGCACATTTTTCCTCTAATGATGACGAAAAGGGTCAAAACTAATTAGGATATATAAAAATGAAATGAAATCATTTTTACTCTCACTTCTTTATGCAACATCAATTTGTTCACCCATACGTATACGGATACTTCTCTATTAACTTCACTAAAAATCTCCCTACATCTTCGTTCAGGAAGCAATGCCATTATATATATATATAGACATACATCTATATGTGTGTTCGTATATCTATCTATCTATCTATCTATCTATTTATCTATCTATCTCTCTCTCTCTCTCTCTCTCTCTCTCTCTCTATATATATATATATATATATATATATATATATATATATACGTATAAGCATATATATGCATAAATATGCATGAATGAAAATGTATATTACGTATTTCATGTATATATATATATATATGTATATACATATAAAGCACACATGTATATATACATATAGATATGTGTATCCACACGCACTTTATTTCCTATACATATATATGTATTCATCTATATATGAATATTTCTGTATGCATGTATATAAGTGTATATGTATATAATTATACATATATATTTAAATATGAACACACACATACATACATATATATACATTTAGATATATATTCACATATATATATATATATATATATACATATATATATATATATATATGTATGTATATATATATATACATATATATATATATATATGTATATATATATATATATATATATATATATATATATATATATATATATGTATATATATATATATATATATGTGTGTGTGTGTGTGTGTATATATATCTCCTAAATGTGTCTATGACTGCTTTGACGGGGTGATACATGTGAGTATGTATTTGGCAAAATCAGCTTTAGTTAATTCCCTTCAATTCATACAGAATCACCAAAATCCTTAGCAACTTCACGTAGAAAAAGAAGACTAAATGCAGTAATATCAATAATAAGATATTCTCATTTCAATACATATGTTCCTTTAAGCATCTGGACTTGAATTTCGATGAGTTTATTCTATGTTTAAAACCTATCTTTTTCCATTCACTATGTCCATAATAGAATTCTGATGGATGTTGCTGGTATTTGGATCACCACAAGGCATCTCAAATCTCCAGCACCTTTCTCAGTATCCTCTTAAGCATTGGAGTTGCTAATTTCCAAGTCTCCTCAATAATCTTACACACTCCCCAGTAATTTATTTTTAGCATGTATTTAGCCGAATTGGCAAAATTACCCCATTTCCAAAATTTACTTACTTTTTGTTTCAAAAGTTTGATCCTAATTTGATTACATAAACCTTCCATCTTAAGGGAAAAAGTTGTTTTAAATCTTTTGTTTCGATCAAATAAACTTTGGATCAAATTCAGACAACGTAATTATTTATTTATTGTGAAATAAATTCAAAAAGGGGAAAAAGTTCGATTTCACAAACTTTTGATTGCAAAAGATTGATTGTTTTATATACGTATCTTTTGATTGAATGAACTTTTGATAAAATCATAACTATGCTTTTATTGATTTGTTGTAAAAGGTTGATATTTCGTCGATTAAGCAATGTCACTGTTTCGTCAAAACATGCATTGACTTTTTACATCAGTGGCAAATGATGCTTTAAATTTGGGAACAAGTGACACCAAGTCTCCTCAGTATGCCAGCACTCTCCTCAATATCCTTTCTCATTTTAGCCATATTATTGTCCGGATGGTTTCGATTCTCCTTTCGAATATCTCATCAAGATTTTTTTCAAAGAGCTCCCATAATCTGCAAAATTAGTTTCCCCAATTCTGAATATTGATATATTCGGCATAAATGAACACAATAAAAATACTTTCAGAATGATTTCATTACATTACATTTTAAAATAAAATTTTTAAAAATTCGATTAAATTTTCAAGGGTTTTACTATTCTAAATTATCAGAAATATGAAAATGTAATATTGTTAATGTACGTTTTAAAACATATACATGATGCAAACAACTATATATATATATATATATATATATATATATATACATATATATATATATATGATAATTGAACCATCCACAGATAGCTGTTTCGTTGTATCACAACTCTTCAGTGTGACTGTAGACTAACTTTTAACCCATCCAGTCCCACGAGGTAGGATCAAAAGCCCTCGCTTCATACCTAGGGGCTGGCACTTTACCCCTGCCCTACACGGAAGTGGACGGTCAGTAAGTCTGAATTTAAGCAGTAAATTTACTTACACACGATTCCCCATCCACCAGAGTGCTCCATTTCAGAGTTGGGAGAGCATATATATATATATATAGATAGATAGATAGATAGATGGATGGATGGATAGATAGATAGATAGAGAGAGAGAGAGAGAGAGATTGACTTAGCAATTTCCAAGTTTTCCTACACTTTTTTCTGATGCAGTGGTCCGCCATCATACTGATATTCCAACATCCCCAGTACTTTTTTCATTAAATTTTTTACACATTTTCTTTATTTGCTGCTCCAAGTTTTTTCAGGGAAAAAAAAATTCAAACGTGGATTCAAGAAGTGAACTTCATTAGATTTATGTTGCACCCCAACTCCTTAAACCTGGAGGACAAATTTCACTAAATTCAACTGTAATTTGATTTCTTATTGTTACCTGAACAATTAGAAATTACTCAATCTGAATGACGCTCAAGAATCTTATTCCGGATCGTTCATCGTACCATGAAATTCTGAATCATATTTCTTATACCAGGTACTGCAAATAGACCCTCTTTCAATTGAGCTTCAGGCAAACCAGGAAACCTTTGGCACAATCACATAAAACAGGTTCCATTCTTTGATTCTTTGATAGTGTTTTAACAAACTGTTTCACCATTATCATTATCATCATCAGTCTTTTATCGTCTGTCGTTGGACATAGACCTTCCCCAGGATTCGCCATATCTATCTATCGTAGGCGTTGCGGAGTCAATATTTTCTGAACCTGTTCAGTTCATCACGTCATCTCATATTTTCCCGGCTTCGGTTCTGCATTTGAGCAGTGGGGTTTCATGTTTCATGTTGTGAGTCCATCGGTTGTCTGCCATTCTTTCAACATGGCCAGTCCATCGCCGTTTGAGGTTCCAAATGGTTCCTACGATGTCTCAACTCCTGCTTCCCCCTAATATATTGTGCTGTCTTTTGATTTTAATCATGATTCTCTCATATGCACGTCACGTGGTTCTCAATTGGCTGGTTAGTTTCTTGGTTACGTTCCATGTTTCAGCTTCATAGGTGACTATCAAGAGAATGCATTGGTTGTATACCCTTCTTTTTAGGACCAATGGAATATTCTTGTTCTAATCCAAGCTTGATATGAAGCAGTGCAGGAAGCTCTGTATGAAGCCAGATCTAATGATTGTTTTTGAAACCAAGCTTGAGATTTCTTCTGTTTGTCCATTCCTTTCAAGTCCAATGAAACTCCTTAACTCTACAGTCTCACAGAAAAAACACTGAGATCGTGCATAATCAGATTGCAGACCTTTTAATATAAACTGAAGTTTCAGGTTCCCACTTATGTACCAACAGTGTTCATTGTAGTTGATTTTCTCAAGAAAATTTGCCAAATTCTGGTATGTTTCTCTAAAATGAACAAAACGAGTATTGATACATATTCATTACATTTATGAAGAATTACTCCTTTCAGGATTACTTTATATGAATCTATAAATAATCTCCATTCTTCTTCATTATAACCTTTGCCAAGTTTCTACACTATTCCACTCGCGTCAATGCAATAAACGAAGGATCCATATTTCTTGAAATACGATGCAACGTCTTTCCCTCTACTCTGATATCAATCAAAAGTTGTGGATTCGAGAAGTTTGTTCATTTTTTGATCGGACCCCAAGGGCTCTGCAGCATCTTTGTGGATATTGGAGGCTTTTATTAAATCATCAGGTTCAATCCAAGAGAGAGAATGTGTCTCATTCGTTATCAGATGCAGCTTTTCCTTCTCCTAAATCAGTACCAACATAACTTAAACAAATAAGTAAAGTAGGGAATTGTATATCCGTTCCAAGATGTACATATCGAAATGCTGATGAAAGATTAAGATAAACAATTTCTTTTTGATACTCTTTATTGTATCCCTAGATTTTGCAGGAACGAAAAATAGCGATCGTTACTATGATTATCGGGTTCCCTCAAAATCATCAGAATACGAAAAGCATGACGTTCACATTTTCCATTTGTCCACTTTCTTACTTCTTC
>OY735230.1:5418298-5455798 GCA_963457665.1 Thysanoteuthis rhombus
GCATGCCTTGTTGGGTGTGATCAATTAAAAAATTGGAGAAAGGGATGCACTATGAATGAGTTACTTCTCTCAACTTCTGTTGGGCACTGATCATTATAAAAAAATTAAGTTTTTCAAAAAACAAAAGCGTTATCTGCAGGAAACAAACTAAGAAACCAATTTGAAAAAACTTTACACCGCAAATCAAATCAATCTACCCCACACTCACTAAATTTTCAAGGGTGGGGATGAAGAAATATTTTTTGTAGACATAACGAATGAATTACCCGTGTCTCACCGGACATTTCGGACATCTGACGAAATCAGTCTGGAAAATAAAGAAGTTAAATCAATTTTTTGTCTATCCCTAAATTCCCTAGAGTAGCACTCGGTGTATTGCGATTGACTAAACTTTGCTTAATCTGGACCAAGGTGGCAGATGTTAGACACCCGGTGAGGAGTGAACTCACCAACCAGGGAATAAGCCGGTTAGACGACATTACTAACCATTGATTGTCTGTTACGGTGAAGCCCCTCAAAAGGGGTTTTACATTACAAAAGAATCAATTGATCGCATTCATACGAACCTACTGTGATACTTTCTTTCATCAGTTTTATTCATTTTTTTCTCTTCTTCTTTCGATTTTCTTTGTAACTTTTCTTTTATGCATTTTATGTTTTTTGCTTATTTTTTTTATTTCATTCTTTGCATCCGTTTTCTTTCTTTATTTATTTCTTCATTTCTTCATTTTTCTCCTTTTCTTTCCTTTCTTATATTTTTTGTTCTTTCTTTGTGCCTTTTTCTTTCTTTATTTGTTCGTCTTCCTCTCTTCTTTCTTTAATATTCTTTCCGTTTCTCTTCTTCAATTTCTCTTTCTCTTTCTTTTCTTCATTCTTTTGTAGTCTTCCTCTTCTCCTCTTTCCTTTTCTTCTTTGTTATCTTTTTTCTCTCTTTCTCCCTTTCTTTCTTTCTTTATTCTACTCATTCGTTGTCTTTCTTTTTTCTTCTGTTTCTTTCTCTTTCTCGTCTTCCTTTTCCTCTTTTCCATTTTCTTTCTTTGTTTCTTTTTCCTCTCCTTTTCTTTCTTTTCCTTTCCTTTTCATTTCTCTTCTTTCTTTGTTGTCTAATCCATGTGTCCTTTTTCATACCCACCCAACTTGGCTTAGTCTGGCACAAGGCCATGTGTGTAGAGCACCTGGTTGAGATAAATCCCACTCCAATACAAATATTTTGTTACATCCCATTCTTTCTCATTGCTCTGCAATATGCGCCCTCATATTTACTAAGTTTATTTTGTTCTTCTTGTCCATCTTTTCCCCTTCTTCTTCTCCTCCTCCCCCTCCTTCTTCTTCTTCTTCTTCTTCTTCTTCGTTATCTGTCTTCTCTCCCCTCCTTCCCGTTCAATTCATTCACCTTGTCTTTTTCGTTCTTCTTTCCCTCTCTTTTCAATTTCCCAAAACCAATCCACTCCCACCCAACCCCATCATCCCAGCCTCCAATTCCACACCATTTTCTCGATTCTTCAAAGGCCAACCCAGCCGTAAAAACACTATTCCTATCAGACGGGCGGCCGATCGCAAAGAGAGGGTAAGAGAAAAGGTCGATCAACGGAATTTATTTGTCATTCGAAAATGGCGGAACAAACTCACATCAAAGAGCTTGGATTCTAATTGAAGGACATTCATGAATCGATCTACACATACCCAGCCAGCCCACCATTCGAAACCCCACCAACCAATCGCTGATCGTCTCTCCTGATAGGACAGACT
The DNA here is from genome assembly GCA_963457665.1 of Thysanoteuthis rhombus. Taxonomy (NCBI): domain Eukaryota; kingdom Metazoa; phylum Mollusca; class Cephalopoda; order Oegopsida; family Thysanoteuthidae; genus Thysanoteuthis; species Thysanoteuthis major. The sequence continues at coordinate 5,420,048 of OY735230.1, forward strand.
CAACCGACCAAATTTGATTTTTTTTTTCTAACAGCCTCACAAGGTCCGATATCAAACCTAGACCTCCCTTCCCAAAGTAAGTGTAAAACATAGGAGAGTGTTGGGCTTCACCTTGCTACACTAGCCAATGACGTGTTGGAAGGGGGGGGGGAGATATGGATTCATACATTTCCTAAGGGTATAAGTGCGAATTGAGTGCAAATTGTCTCGGTTTAAACTCGGCCCACTGCCGTTCGGTCACACACCTCCTAAATTTGATTAGGTCACACTGAATGTAGTGGATTGATTGATAGTGAAAAAGAAAAGGCATGAAATCTGAATTGTTTCTTTTGAAACGAAGAGGAGCTTCTAAAAGTTAATAAACGAAAGGAAATCGTCAGGAGTGCAGAATAGGATTTCCATTAAAGGTTTTCCAAGGCCCAAATTGAGCAAATTTGGTACTGAGCAAAGCTATTTGGTTTCGAAAAAAAGAGAATAGGCAGTGAGAAATATTTACAGATTTTACAATATATCACTTACATACGAATGATACGATACAACATGCACGAACAGTAGGTGGAAAATACGTATTTCAATACATTTTCCCTCATGCTAAGTACGATAATTTATTTTAATTTATTTGATCAATTTGATACCGAAGCTACTTAATTTGGCCCCAAGACCGTACAATTTTAGTTTTGTGCAACAGAAGACTTCTGGTAACTCTGGTACAGAAAGAACAGATGAATATAAGGTGAGCAAGAGAGGCGAACAGGAAAGTAGAGGTCAGAATAAGTAAAACAAGGGCCATATCTTTTCAGGCCGATCAAACTACGAGGTCTGTCCGGAAAGTATCTAGTGATTTGGTTATAAAAAAAATTGCTCACGTTTGATACTGTCTCCTTAGTCATCTTCAAAATGCTCCCATTAGGACCTAACATGTCTATCCGAAGAGTTCTTTCCATTTTCAAAAAATAATGGGAAATAAAATATGTATTAAAAGAAAAATGGCCAAATTAGATTAATAGACATGGAATATCGTTTTTTTTACATCATAGACTCTAATCCTTAAAGTTAAATATTTCCTAATGCAATTGCATTTCTTATCTACGTGAATGCATAATTCGTTATTAAAGTAGTTTTGAGTCCCTGGCAGCAAAGGTTTCTACCCAAGAAGTTGGTCTAATGTTCTAATCCGATTAAAATCTATGTCATAATGCTACTCAAGCTGCTGATAATATCAACAAATCATTTGTAATGAACACTATTTCAGAACGAACTGTTCAGCGTTGATTCGATGTTTAGGTCTGGAAATATTGATGCCAATAACAAATCTTGAAGGAGGCCCAAATTTCTTATTAATGATGCACAATCATTGAGAGCAGTGGTCAACAATCCACAAACAACGCTTTAGACACTTTCTGAAGACTTTGAGACTCCAAAATTCACCATGTCATGCCATCTCAAAGCTTTGGGGAAAGTTGGAAAAATTGGCTTCTCGTGAACTGGATGAAATGCTCCATAACAGTGCCATATTCCAACGCCTCTCAGCTGACTTTGTCCAAGTTCAGAGTTTTTGGATATGAAATCTTGCAGCATCTGCAATATTCAGCTAAAATTCCTCCAACAGGCTATTTTTCAAGCACTTTGAACTCCTTATCTAAAATAAAAAGATTCAATAATAGGGAAGCCATAATTTGTGCTTTTACTGAATTTATGGCCATTTAGTATAAGTAATTTTATAGATATTACATATTATCGTTGGAAAAGGGTTATTGCTTCAAATACATCATATTTTATTACATATTTACCATTTTCAGTTCTTTTTATCGTCCTTTATCTTCCTATTCAAAAAAACATTTCATACGTTCATCTAATACAATCACTGTCAAAATGTTCTCATCCACTTACTTTTCTTTCTACCGGTTGTATCTAACCGCTACAATTTACCAACTAATAGTCTAATAGTCTTCGACAAACAGGGTGCAGAAAATATCAACAAATGGCTTCTTGACAAGAGACTCCATAGTACCTTCAAATTTTAAAGTGCCTCCCGAATTCTGATACACTCACAGCCATTCATATTCAGATTCAACCTTAGTGCTAATTCTCGACGGGTTTATCTATTTCCACCTGAACGTCTCCTACGATCTCTATGTACCAATATTTGGTCTTGTAAACTCATATTTTTATTTGGAAAATAACCATAGATGAGGGGTAAGCATCGTCTAGAGAAACCAGGATACAGTATGCCAAGAAAGCTGGGGATCATAACGTCTAATAAAAACAACCGAGATGAAGATACTAGTTCGATTAATTAATGAAGTAATATCAATAGTACGTCTCAGAACGACAAAATTCGATTAGGCTTTCCCAGAGTGCACCCGGTGAATCAGCGTGATAAAAATAACACAAATGAAGATATTTGTCCGAATATTTGGCAGAACAACGGTGATCTTATCTCAGAAACAATACATTAGTCAAAATGATGTAATAAAAACTGTAAAGATGAAGATTATCGTCCAAATTATTATTGGCTTCTGTGAAGCTTGTTTACCCTGCGTGGGCAACAGCTTTTTTGTTGCCAATAACTGGGTAAGTAAAGGGTGTGGTTTGTCCTATTGCTCACTCACTCACTCTTGCCCATTCACTCACTCTTTTTTTGTCAAATATAATAACATGACATGGACAACACTTTTTTTAAAAAAGATATTTAGCAATGGGATAGGTTACAGGGAGTAGTGGGATCATGCCTTTCGTATTTGAAGCATCAGTGCAAAGTGATCATAAACAGGCATTTTTTTTTCAACAGGAATTTGAACATGGTTCGCTCGTTTTGTTTTCTGTGGTCGTATCCATTACGCCATCCCACACTAACTTCAAGTAATTCACGGATTGTTAGAAATATTTAATCTCAGAACTTTAAACAACAACGGAAAGACTGAAGATCCTATTTTCTCTAAACACCGTGATAAAAACAACAAAGGAAAAGTATTGGCAATCAGTAAATATGTGTGCTTATCTTGTAAACCATTGTCAGTGAGTTTCGTCCTAACAGGGTGCTTCGAGAGCTTGACACTTCTCAAAGCCAGGCTACTTTTGCCCAAACTTAAAGCAAGAAAGAATTTCGGTGCCACGCTAATCGCTTCCGACCAAATTTTCACTAATTCTTCTTGCGCCGACCCTGGAAGAAAGCTCCAACCATTCTCAGAATTAGAGCTTAAGGCAGATTAACTGTAATCCTTCGTAAAACGGACAAATATAAGTAAGAAATTCTCAAAGATTAAGTAAGATTTATAAAAATCCTATTAATAATGGTGATTGGATCTATACATGTATTCATCTATATTTATTTTATATGTATATATATATGTGTAGGGGGGCTACCCTATCTGACTGTAGAACTCTCCTATAAAAAAAATTTTGGTATCTAAAATGGCGTAAAGTGGAGAAGCATAGACCATTAATTTATACGGAAAAATCGTCCCCAAAACACGATGATGGTATGATAAGTTGAACCGTCAGTGGTTGGACTGGTGAAAAGTACAGGACACTGGGTGTAGAAGAAAGACGAACGGAGTGTGTGCTGCTTCTATACCGACTCGCAGCAAAACAAAAATTTCCGTTTTATTTGCCCCCTTTCGTAAAAGCAAAAAAACTGCGTAAACTAAAATCTGAACTGCTGGTTTCTTCTGCGTGGTGCAACAAGAGGGATTCTATAAAGAAAAATTTTGAAAAATCTCTCGCATGTCTAAACGGCATAAATAGAATGAACACTTACAATTAATTCATATGGAGAGGATTTAGTATTGCTAGATCTAAAAAATAGAAATGATGGTATGTCAGGCTGGGTTGTCGGAGGTTGGAGCAACGGAAGGTACAGGAAATTGAGAAACAGGAAAAAGGTGGAGAAAGAGGGTGCATGCTGCATCTATTATGATTCACCGTGAAATAAATGGTGGTTCTATTTTTTGGCTTTTGTCTTTGTTCGTAAAAGCGAGTAAGTGACGGAAAGCGAACTTCTGTTTATATATATATATATATATATATATATATATATATATATATATATATATATATATATATATATATATATATATATATTGAATGTCTATGTGTGTGTGTGTATGTGTGTGTGTGTTTGACTTTAATTCATGATGTGCTAAGTGACCCATGTAAGGATTTGTCTGTCATAGTTCGTCTTCGGTTTATGCAACCGAGCGTCACTTTTCGTAAAGTTGCAAAAGTTATTTGAAGCTCTAGAGCTTAAAGAGCCAACCATGCAAAATATTATGACATATTCTCAATTATATTCATCTTTGTCAGTAGACTCTCCCTGTAGCTGTCTCTTTTTTCTCTCTGTCTGTCTATTAACTATGCATATCTCCCCCTCTCTCTCTCTCTCTTTCTTTCTCTCCCCCCCTCTCTCTCTCTCTCCATATATATATATATATATATATATATATATATATATATATATATATATATATATATATATCAAATTCCTATCTATCTCAGTTTGTTCATATCTATCTATCGATCGATCTCTGTCTGCTCATATCCATCTATCTATCAACTGATCTATCTATCTCTGTTCATATTTATATCTATGTATTATCCATCTATCTATCTATCTATCACAGTCTGGTCATATCTATCTATCTATCTATCTATCTATCTATCTATCTATCTATCACAGTCTGGTCATATCTATCTATCTATATATCTATCTATCTCAGTCTCTATCTATCTATCTCAGTCTCTATCTATCTATCTCAGTCTGTGTCTATCTATCTATCTATTATATTTATTCATCTTGGCCTGTTCATATCTATCTATCTATCTATCAATTAATCTATCTATCTATCTGTCCCTCTATTCTGGTCTAACGTTCACTGTCCATATTTCGATGGATGCATACATATGGAAACACAATCAGTCTTACAATAAATATAGCACATAGATAGAGTGATAGGTATAAACAAGCTCGATCGATGGATGGATGGATAGATAGATAAAAATTTACAAACTGAACCAGTTATTCTAAATAACCGAGGAGTCAACCTGGCGTAATATCAGCGTGGCGGTGAGCGTGGCCATTTTAAATTCAACTTGTTTCTAGGAATTTAATTTCTACTTTAAAAAGTTGACAGAAACGTATTCAATATACAGATGTAGAAAGGCTGAAAAAAATCGCAAATTCGATTCAATAAAAGCTTCATTACATTATGTTATAAAATCATTTCGGATATTCCTGTTTCAAATCTCATTTTCCTTTGTCTTTAGGTGACTTTATGATTTCTTTAATATAGTGTTTCTTCATGTCAGTTGGTGACAATATGGCGGTAGACACTTCAGATATATATATATATATATATATATATATATATATATATATATATATATATATATATATATATATATATATATATATATTGGTTAGCCACTCTAACGTAGTTACTATTGAGCCGAACAGCCGCCGATTATGCAAAGGCCCGAATAACTGCTTTCAACCCAAATTCTCATCTCGTTTATTCTCGGCCTACTCGTTTCCTTCAACGTGACAGTTATTACATGTTTAATGTATCACTCACCCTAGACAACGTCAATTGAATAAACAATTATAGAAAATGGTGCTGCTGAAGGAATATACTTATATATATGAGGATAAACCCGTAATATATGACGGGGTTATTTATGTATGGATCGGCACTTGTGAGATTAAAGCCATTTTTCGGTATTTAATTTTTGATAATTCAAGTATCCTACTTTCTTTTAGAAGTCTCAGCCCACCTCAGCTCTTTTAGAGGGTGATCAGACAGAAATCCCCAGGGTAGTGACATGATCTTCATTGCTATCTGATATTTTTTTAATCTTTGTCGTGGTCTGTTCTCAAGCTCCTACCATAGTTAGAGTTGACTTCATTTTCCTAATCTAACAACAATGACATGAAGTTCAGACATACGGTTAAGATTAAAAAGTGAAAAGGGTATAAAATTTAAACTACGAATAGAAAGAGGAAGGAGAAGAGAGAAAAAAACTAATTTTCATTTGTCATCCATCACCAAAAGGAAATGTGCGTCTGTGTGTGTTTCTGTGAGGGCGGAAAAACTATGCTCTCCCCTGAAGAGCGCATAATACTGTGTTGCATTTTTTCTATCTTTTCTTATTGTTCTAATAATGATCTACTGATTTTTTTATAACGGCATTGAGCTCTTTAGATATATTGAAATCGACCTCACTGCTGCTTTGCGCAATGGTTATTTCAGAATTTTCTACTATAGGGCAAAAATCAAATTTGTTAAAACTGGGCTAGAAATATTGTATATATCATAATCACCAACCTTACAATAAACAGGGAAAATTATTGTCGAAAGAATGTTTAATGAATAAGTAAAACGGTCTCAAAGTAGTAACAAGTTATACAAAATACTAAACGTGAACAAAAATTAGTTAGGATATAGTTGCATGCATTACTTTGTAAATTACAATGAATATATTAAAAAACCCAATACGTAATAAGACAACCAAATTACTAACGAAAGAAAAGTTGTGATTGTAAGAAATGTAAAGAACGTGTCTCACAAAATAAATGACTAACCAAAAAAAAAAATACAGTACATCTCAACATTAGAAATTCCTAGTTGAGAAGGCATATTTTGGACTTACAAAACCAGATATTGAGGAAAGAACGGCAAACCATAAATCCTCCTTTACAAAAGAATATAGGAACAAGGAGCCTGCACTCTCAATCCGCCAGTGAAGGTGGAAAACCATGATAATTAATTTGAGGTTTGTGGAAAAAGCAAACACATGTAAATGTATGAATTCTAAATGTGTCTTGTGCCCAGAAGAAAAATTGAGAATAAAAAACATAGAAATGAACTATTGAATTCTAGATCGGAAGTAGGTATAAAATATAGACATAAAAAGAACTTTTACTTAGCTATCTAAAGTGAATATTTTGTTGTTGATAGAACTCGTTTGACATAGGTTATGATGCAATAGTTTCACTTCATAGACTTTCGACAGAGATACGGAAACCCGTGAGGGAAAATATCGGAGGTACGATTTGTTTTGGTCGGATGTTGTTGGTGATTGAACTTCCATTTCGCTAACCTCTGACAATGTTTTACATTCTTTAAATGTTTCACATACTTAGATCTGAAATTAAAATCTTGCTCATAGTACCTCGAGCTGAAGAGGGCATGACCACCCAAATGACATGATTGACCCCCTCACGCATACACACACAGATAATCATACAGTTGGTTGTGTAACCGAAGTCATACTTAGAGAAAGTGGTATTTAGGGGGGTACTTGAGTTTATCTAAGATAACACTATTTAAAATTGAATTTATAAGTTTGAAAAATGAGTCAAAATAAACCGAATAAGAACAAATTAAAAACATTAAAAGATAAATACAAATATATAAGATTGTTTTGCTAAAACTCAAATTTCCCAAAAGTCCCTTTTTAAAAAACGAAAATAACTTTAGTAAATGGAAGAAAATCTCCAAAAAAAATAAAAATCAAATTAATTAAGAAAAATAGAATAATTTGAATTCCGTTAACATCTCAATCCAAAAACATATTACCTTCCTTATCTCCACCCACCTTCTCTCTAAATGTCATAGTACACTGCTGGGAAGCCAGGCTAGAGCGACTATCAACAACACCGTGGGTCAGCCCCCCTTCCCCCCGAAAAGGGGACAATCCCTGAAAGGTATAAAAGGCAAAGAAAGAATAAAAGAATTTTTCAAAAGAGAAACAAGATGTACAATCCGTTTTGAACACATGAATAAATCCTTACTTACGTTAGAACAGCTCTAACAATGATATGGAGCAATTTTGAATTGAAGAGCAATTTAATACATATACACATGCCTTTATATTTAACACTATTCACAAGCACACACACACACACACACACACATGCACACACACACACAAACACACATATACACACGCGCGCGTGCATATATATATATATATATATATATATATATATATATATATATATATATAGTACACGTGGTACAAATCAGGCTAGTGGTATAACATAATATAATAATATATCAATAATATAAAGCCACTTCTGAAATGTAATGGATTTATTTCATAGAGTGCTCGATACATACAACTTTTTACTCTTGAAGTTAAGTTGTTTTAGAATAGAGCTGGAAATAAATAGTAGAATGTGGATTCGCTACACAGTTCTTTTCTAGACATAATAAGTAAATGTTTAAATTCTAGCCTTCTTGCCATTGGTGCATCTTGAACGCGTCATACATACGTAGCCAGCCGGCCAGATCCACTTAAAAACTGAAGAAACTTATGTTGACAGTTTTGATTGACGGTTCCAAAAAAAAAGCTCCATCTAATTTAGACAACTTACGACTATCATGTCTGTCATTACAAGGTGAAAATAAGCAACAGAAAATGGGATGGAAGATAAACTAGTCAGAAACTAACAATGAAAATGCTTAAGCTGAGAAATTCAGACAATTTCAGGCTATCATGTCTACAATCACTAGGCGTAAATAAGCAACAAAAATCAGATGGAAGATAGACTAGTCATAATTTTAGAAATTCAGTCGAACCTATTTCTACTCTGACATCTCCCAGAAACGAACGAACGCTTTTCTTGTGACTGATTAGTTGTTTGTGGTGATAAGATCTGTGATAAGATTCCGAATTCCACTCTCCATGTTTGACAATAAAGGCTCCTTCCGAGACAAAACTTTTTTTTCTGTTACTTTTTTTCTTTCTTCCTTTCTGGTTTCCTTTCTACGAGTTCTTGTTTTTTGTTGAAGTCAATTCTCGACTTTCTTTACGTGTTGCAATGTTTTTAGACCATTTTGTATGTATGTATTCTTGTATACGTTGCTTCTTTGTGTGTACGTGTGTGTCTTTGTATGCGTTGCCTCTTTGTGTGTATGAGTGTGTCTTTGTATGTGTTGTTTCTGTGTGTGATCAGTGTGTTTCTGTACGTGTTGTTTCTTTGTGTGTACGTGCGTATTTTTGCTTGTGCTGCTTCCTCGTGTGTGTATGTGCGTGTGTTCTTGAATGTGTAGTTCCTTTGTGCGTTTGTGTGTGCTTTTGTGTTTATGTTCTTGTATTTTTTTCCTCTTTGTATGCGTGTGTATATTTCTGCATATATGCGTTACTATTTGTATATTCGGATGCGTTTCCATGTATGTGTTTGTTCCTCAATGTGTGTGTGTGTTTATGTATGTGTGTGTGTTTGTGTGTGTGTTTGTGTGTGTGTGCTTGTGCGAGTTTTTGTGTATGTGTTGTTCTCCCTCAGTGTATGTCTTCTTATATCTGTTGATCCTTTGTATGCGTTTGTGTGTGAGTGTGTGTATGTGTGTGTTCTTGTATACGTTGCCCCGTTGACGGAGCCCTTCCTCCTCCCAGTGATCGCACGACGACATCCCCTCAACCAGGTTCGCCCTTCCCGTTAAACCAAATTATCAGCCACTCATCATCAAAATCACGGATGACACTATTGTTCCGACATTTGCATACCACTACCTCCTAATTTGATCGGGGGGAGGTGCGGGGAGGATCATACGTAGTTAATTACAGAGAGGTAAGTAACAGAATGGATGAATGAGAAGAATATGAAAATGTGGTGGGGGGCTGACGAACGAAATAGTGTTGTAATAGCCTAACCTAACCAAATAAAAATCAATACCAAAGAAATTCAACCAAGTAAACATTATTACGGAAAAAAATTGATCTAGTGAAGATCAGTACCAGAAGAATTCAACCAAAAAAAAAGATCAGTACCACAAATATTCAACCGAGTCAAGAATTCTGTCAAATAAAGATTAGTACCCCAACAATTTAACCAAATAAAGATCAGTACCAAATAAATTCAACCAAATAAGGAAAATGATTGTTGGAGTGGGGTACGAACGAAATAGCGTAGTAACAGCCTAACCTAACCAAATAAAAATCAGTACTGAAAAGAAATTCATTCAAGTAAACATCATTACAAAAAAAATTGATCAAGTAAAGATTAGAACCAAAACAATTCAACCAAGTGAAGATCAGTACCAAAACAATTCAACCAAGTGAAGATCAGTACCAAAACAATTCAACCAAGTAAAGATCAGTACCAAAACAATTCAACCAAGTGAAGATCAGTACCAAAACAATTCAACCAAGTGAAGATCAGTACCAAAACAATTCAACCAAGTAAAGATCAGTACCAAAACAATTCAACCAAGTGAAGATCAGTACCAAAACAATTCAACCAAAAAAAAACAAACAACACCACAAATATCCAATCGAGTCAAGATCAATACAAAAAAATTCGGCCAAATAAAGATTAGTGCCAAAAAAATGACCAAAAAAAGATTAGTACCCAAAATATCGTCCAATAACAGATCAGAACCAAAATAATTCAATCAATAAAAGATCAGTACCAAAATAGTTTTAACCAAATAAAGATCAGTACCAAATAAATTCAACCAAGTAAACATCATTACAAAGAAATGCAACCAAATAAGGATCAGTACCAAAATAATTTAACTAAAAAAAGTTCAGTACCAAAATAATCCAACTGAATTAAGGTCGTTACCAAAAAGAATCGACTAAGTAATGTTTCCGCGCATGCGCGCTTTTGTTCGACTTACAGAAGTCAAGTCTTGTTATGTAATGGTCACACCTCATATAAGTATACACAGCAAAGATCAGTTCCAAAGAAATTCAACTAGATAAAGGAAAAGAAGGTTATGAAAATATCCGTGGGGACGTAAACAAAAAAGTGATTTAATAGCCTAATCTAACTAAATAAAGATCTGTACCAAAATAATTCAACCGAATAAGAATTCACGCGTGTACGCTTCTTTCTAATGTACAGAAGCCAAGTCTTGTTATCTAATAGCCACATTTCATATAAATGCATACACACATACACACATACACCCACATAAACATATATAAATTCAGAACAACTTTTACAAAATATGTTATCTATACTTTTTTCAATACTCGCTTGAAAGTCACTTTGTCAGCCATTACGTTTAAAGATAATTCACTTGCATTGAATTGAAGGAATATTAATTTTTTTTTTAAATTATAAATAAGGGAAACTACTTTATAATTATTATCTTCCCCAAGAAAGAAAATGAAAGTTTCCCCTAACGTTAAACCCCTATAAAACTGATAAGGAAAACAGTTTCCTCTCTATTTAAGCCCCCGTACACCGAAAGTAAAAAGATTCCTCCTCAATTTTGGCGCCTAAGAGAGAAAAACTCCCACTATATTTTGTGCTCTTAAAGAGAAAAAAGTTTCCCTCAATTTCGACCCTAAAATTAAAAAAAAATATTAGACACTCATAGGATGAAAAGAGTAATCCAAATATAAAGAAAGTTGAGAAAAAAACTATTTCCCAAAACGTGTTATCAGAAAAAAAAAAGTCCTCTTGTGAAGTTATAACGTTTTCCCATGAAGTCACAACATTCAATTACAACGCAACAACCGGATAATATAAAACAAGTGTCTAGTTGAGCATTGTAGTTATATAGTAAGCTGACTCCATCCCTTCCTGAAACATGATGAGTCTGTAAAAAAAGATGATCCTTGTTTGTTTAATCACTCTATTTAGAGCATTTGGTGTATGTAGCAAAAACAAACAAAAAGCTATCAGTATATTATAGATATGGCATTATTTACTTGTCAAACGTGGCTGCAAAACCATGAAAATCAGCACTCAGTTGTCATGTCATCTCACGTGATATATGTGGTCTGAAAATATTACATGTCAAGATAAGGGAAAACCTCACCCTGCAAATGTGAATCAGAAAAATGTTAAGCCTGAGGTCACGTGAGTAGACTTGCTGGTACTCGTGATGTCATATGACTTGCTGTCATCCCAGCTGTGTGTCTCACGGTAATGCAAATATGCGTTCAACTGGCCTGCACACTATTTGATGCTCATGTGAACTCAGGTGAGTTTACGTGACCTGATTGCGATGTGTTCCCGCCTTCATTGCGTTACAGTGAAAATGGTGGTTGATGGACTTGAGAGTGAAATCGTGCAATTGGTGTTATGCTTCATCTTGAAACTTCATTGTGCAGGCTTTGAGGTTATTCCCCGCTGCTGGCTACGACCATATTTCTTTGGAGAACCCTTATAAATATTTTCTTTTGCAAAGCCAAGCTCTTCATTCATTCATACAATTGGATCATCTTGAAAACATATTTCTACAAACGAACGCTCGGTTAACAATTGGTTTTTGGACGATCTAAATATATATATATATATATATATATATATATATATATATATATATATATATATATATATATATATATATATATTCTTCATTCCTAGAGAAGAAGACAAGCCTCTTGTTCAATTCCAAGAATCCATCTTTTCAAAAGATAAAGATCTTGTCGCAGCGCTGCCTGAGAATAGAGAGGGCTTTTGTTTTTCTGCCTGGAACATCTTGACGTACTCCCGAGGAGAAAACAACCCCAAGAAAAAAAATAGAACAATACAGGAAAGGGGAGATACCAAGAAGAAAAAAAAAATGAATGAGATACTTTAAAAAATCGGCGCATGATAGATATTTACGGAAGATGTTGGTAAAAAAGAATATAGGCATTAAAACAGTAGTAGTAGTAGTAGTAGTACCAGTTGCTTTACTTTTCATGGCTTCATTTACATCTGTCATAGATGAATAAATCTAGTTTGATATTCAGTACAAGCCAATGTCTTCTGGCAGCATGCCTTGTTGGGGCGATCAATTGAAAAGAAATGGAAAAAAGGGGCTCACCTCTCACCATTTGTAGGGCAGTGATAACCAACTGATTTTCAAAAAACACGCGTGAATACAGCCAGACAAAAATAAAAAATAATAACAATTTAGCATAAAATTACATTGCAAGTTGAGCACCCTGCAAGAAACATATTTGGAATGGGTTCACGGAAAATACTTTTTTTCTAGATATAATAAGGAGTAAATGTATATATTTTCAGTCCTCTAGCTCCATTGGAGAGACCTGTAAGCTCGACACATAAATACATATGCATGGCCAGCTAGACAGTCAACCAGACAGACTGAATTGAAAACAGGAGAAACCTATGTTGACTAGAGGAAAGAGGAAGAATTGAAAAAGAAAGAAAGAAAAGAAAGAAGAAAGAAGAGAAAAACTGAAAGACAGAAATTAGTGAAAGAAAGAAAGACAGAAAGAAAGAAAATCGAAGTAAAAAAAAAAGGACAAAGGAGAAGAAAAGGTTGAACTTCGGCAAAAAAGGAAAAGAAGGAAAGAAAGAAAGAATCAAAGAAAAAAGAAAACGAAGAATGAAAAAAAAGAGAGGAAGACGCACAAAAGAACATAAGCAATAATTACAAAGTTGTGGGTGAAGAAAATGGAGGAAACGAAAAATGAGAAAGTGAAGCAGGAAAGGAGGAATTCAAAAAAAAAATTGAGAAAGAAAGAAAAAAAGAAAGGAAGGAAGAAAGAAAGACAGAAATAAAATATGATTAAAAACGAGAATCAAGAAAAAAAAGAAACACAAAAGACACGAAAGATATACGAAAGAACATATGGAATAAAGTTGGAAAAAATGGAAAAAAATGAAAAAAAAAGAACTGAATGAAAAATAAGAGTAAGCCAGAAACGAAAGGAATGAGAAACCCCACATAATCTCATAAAGAAAATATGGCTGTCAGAAATTCGGCAGGGTGTGTCGTCTGCATTCAGTTGCTGTTATATCGTGTTGACGTGTCAGTCATTCGAACCTAAAAATGAATACCAGTAAAAACAATAAGAAAGGCAAGCGAGAACTGGAAACAAACGACAAATTCTGAATCTCAAAGAATAAAATACAAAAAAAATACAAAAGAAAAAAAGAAGTATGAATGAAAACCGGAAGGAAAGAAAGGAGGAAGGAGTCAATAGGCACAATAAAGCACCATCTTGCTCTACCAATCTCATCTTTCCGCGTCATCACATTCATTCATTCATTCTGCTGGTGTGTATGTACGTCTGCTGAGTCATCCTACCAAATCGTCTGCTCCTTGGATTTTTCTCTTTCCATTTTCTTTCAGGATCTTCCTTGTTCTACGGCTGACATATTTAAAATGGTGGAGCATATTCAATTAGCGTGTATTTTCGTACGCATTCTTTTTTTCTCTGTCTTTTTTTGTTTTTCTTTCGCTGGGTTTGCTCAAATTTTCTTTCTTCCAATATATTTTCTTCATTTGTTCGATCGTCTCTCCTAGATTCCTCTATTTATATGTACTAGCTGAATCCCCACCCGTAAGAAGGTTTTCTTGCGGAAGGTCCAAATGCGAGCGTTGGCTTTGAAAGAGAAATCATGGATTTGAAATATGTATTTATTGAATCATATCTTTTCAAAATCATTACTATCATGAACTCTTAAATCACATCTGATCTAAATATCTGGTGGGGATTTTATAAAGTATAGATGAATTCCAGTAGGATAGACAGGTAGATAGATGGAAATCAGATCAGAACTATTTGTGTGATGACAAATGCAGACCCCAAAGTACAATCATTTAAAAAAGTTTATTTCTCTTCCGATATTTTTCAAGTCATCTGTTTTTACCTAAATTCCTGAGACAGATAGACAGATTGTTATGAAAGTACTGGGATAGATAGACAGATAGATTGATACGCACATACACGCACACACACACACACACACACACACACACATATATATATATATATGAGAGTACTGAGATAGATATGAGAATATAAAACGAAAGCAGGCTGTGCTCAAAACCTTTGACGTTGTTCACACAATTTTGGGCATTTATTACTGGCATTAGTATAAAAATTACAAATTTCATTAAAATGTCTATATTTCATCAAAAATTCAAAGTTTCATTGAAGAAATTCCAGCGAAACCATTGAATTCCAACTTGAGAAATTGTCTTAAAATGAAATTGGGTCGTGAAACTGAAACCACTATAAATCATAGAAGATAGATAGGAAAATGCTCAGATAAATACAGAGATAGATGGATAGGTATGAAAATACTGTGATAAATAGATAAATGTGAAAATATTTAGATAGATAAATAAATCGGTTTGGTTTGTCACTCAGTAGAGACCATCATATTACCAACGTCCTTTAGGGGTGATCAATCGAAAAATTATAAAAAGAAAGTGATCAAGGAATGTGTTACTTCTCTCTCCTATTGCTGGGCAGTGATCATTGAAAAAAACTATTTAGAATGTTTAAAAAAAGTGTTAAATGTTTAAAATTTTAGCCCCAACTCCATTGATGTAGTCTGTACACGTGATACATACATACATATTCATAGCCAGCCAGACCAACTTGAAAACTGAAGACTGTTTTGATGTAGATTGATAGATAGGTAAAAATGGACTGAGCTAGCTATGAACAGACCGTGATAGATAGATATCAACAGAGATAGGCAGATAAATTTGCTCTGACAGGAAAAAATATTGGTATAAGAAAGTTGCAGATTGAATGATGAAAATGTTGAGAATGAATGAAGGAAGGAAAAAACGAAGGGAGTCTGATTGGCGAATGAATGGATGAATGGAAGAAAAAAAACCGAAGGAAACCAATGAATGAACGAGACAAAGGAACAACAAAGGCAACAGATGGGTTTGGGAAAGTGGGATGGCTTGGTAGAGCGTGTGTCAGTTTATTTTTATGCATGAATGGAGTTCCGTCAATTCGAACTCATCACTCTCGCTCTGACAGCCAACTGCCTCGTTCCACGTCGTCCCATGCTTACCCCCACGTCCCTTCAGCGCTGTCTGCAAAGACAGTTTTCACCTGTCAAATTCGATCACCCTGTCATTGATTGAGTGTTTCATTTCACCCCCTTCAGTACGATATTACCACTAGCAAAGTACCCGTCAAAAACAAGTACGGTGAATTCCGATCAATGAAACCACATTGGAATCGTCTATTTTGACCCAGTAAGCGACTGGCCCCATTAACAAAACCTGACAAATAGCTTCTTAAGAAAATATATTTATTTTTAAAAAAAACGTCTTTGAGGCAATGGGCGATACAAAGGAGGTAGCTTATTCAACTGCAACATAAACCGGTTTAATTTTGAGAGTTTGGTTATTTCACATTAACTTTGAGTCACGAGTAAAAAATATTCATAAGTTTTTGAGAGGTTATAATATTATTTTGGCGCCACTCTCAGATTTTATTCAAAAACATTATAATTCGGTGGCACTGCTCCTTGGTCCAAATAAAAGGTGCTTTGGTCATAATAAACGAATCAAATTAGCGGTGATCAATCATGTTCGGATCAGTTTTTTCAAAATTGATCCCTTTATGCGGATGGTTCTAATAACCGATGGTCTGATAAGCCAAATCCACTATATTGACAGCTATATGGCAACTTACATCCTGGTAAATTCGGATAGTATGGACGGTATTCTCTGTGGGCGTAAATCGACCATACTGGTGTAAAATGAAATATACACGCTTCACGGCACAAGAAACTATGACATGTACATATTCATACATTGTACATATGTTTTCCTTGCCTTTTCGAAGATGGAGTAACAAATGTCATCCATTACATTTATTTCTCTTTGTCATTAGCTTGATCCAGCAAGACGTCATCTCTTTTTACCTTCCCTTCCTCTCCTCCCTTGTCTGGGGGCTTGCAACAAACATGGCGTATACACTACGTTCTGTTAAACAAGCTAACAATAACATGATGGAAATTTTCCTCATTTGCAGTTGAACCATTGAATTGTAATGACTGGAATTCACAGTTAATTTGGTTCAAGCTCTCATAGGGACGTATCTGCGATCGGACATAAGCTAGTCCGGCGTAAGATAACGTATGACAGTCATCATCATCATCATCATCATCAGTCTTTTAGCGTTTGTCGTTGGACATAGACCTTCCCCAGGATTTGCCACACTTCCCTATCATGGGCGTCGTGGAGCCAGTACTTCCTGAACCTGTCTAGCTCGTTTCTCCATCTAATATTTTGCCAGCCTCGATTGCGCATGTGGTCTCGGGGGATCCATGTCGTGAGTCGCGATGTCCATCGATTGTCTGCCATTCTTGCAACATGGCCAGCCCACCGCCATTTGAGATTTTTAATAGATTCTATGATGTCCATAACTCTTGTCTTTTCTCGGATGCACTGTGCTGTCTTCTGGTCTCTCCATAGTATAAATGTGTTGTTTTTTAATTGTAATAGCAACATCGTTTGTAAAGAAAAAATTGTGTTCCTACGAGTTTTCCCTGACTAAAATAATCTCGGTACTTTACAGCCAGTCCAATTACTAGTTATGTTCAGTTGGCAAAGACTGACTGCAGGATGAAAGAAGTTTACTTCATCAATAGATCACATTTACTGTAGGTAAAAATGTTATTGGATTATTTTTAATATCTTTCCTATGAAAATACCGTAATTGTCATTATGGTTTATTATTATGATATCTTTCATGCCCGTTGTACCTAATGGCATTTCCTGCAGATCAAGTGACAGCAAGCATCATCACTACTCCAGCATTTGTACCATTATTCTAAATGGTGTTTGTAATGCAGTCGGTTGTCTGGATTGTTTATATTCTTCTGCGGAATCAATCCATTAACCACCTCATCGAGCTCGCTTTAATCTCGCCCAAGGTTTGAAAGCATGAAGCCGGAAGTCGAAGGAAACCAAATCTTGACGGTGTTAAGACTGACAGACATGGCCGAAGTTTTCTGGAAAGGAAAACTGCAAAAGAATCAAAGAATAGACAGTGTCGATCACACAGTACGCAAGCTCACTAAATGGCGACTCAGTGACGACTTGATAACTTGAAGAATATTGTCTGTTTATGCATGCGCATTACTGTCCCTTCCTACTGTCTGTTATGCTAATAATATCATTGTGTCGTTGTTGTACACCTTTTATGAAGATATGATAAGCCATGAACAAGTGTATATAATATCATACATATATTTTATACAATAATTCAGCATATTGAATATTATTGTTTCTTCCACTGAAGGGTAACATATCTCTCTCTCTCTCTCTCTCTCTCTCTCTTTATATATATATATATATATGTGTGTGTGTGTGTGTGTGTGTTTTGGTAGCATTCAGTGTGGGGATGATCATTCAAAAAAATTGGAAAACAGGCCAATTAGTAGAAAAGTAAGAACTTAAGAAAAGAACAAGCGTGAATCCTGTCCAACACAAGCTGAATGACAAATTCAACATAAACTTACATTGCAAATTGAACCCTCCACTATTCATGGTGGGTTGTTGAAAACAAGAACAAATTGTTTATTGTAGACGTAATGATTAGTTATGTTGAAGTTTTCAGCCCCGTTGCTCCATCGATACAGCTTGTAACGAGCGATGCGTTCACACATATCCAGCAGATGATATTTTTAGTGGCAGTTTTTTCCACAGCTTATATATATATATATATATATATATATATATATATATATATATATATATATATATGTAGAGAGAGAGAGGGGGAGAGAGAGAAACGAAGCAGGTAAAGGTTCGTTCGTACTATTCAAGACTGGTTTTAAAGAATGGCGTTCAGAGAGGATTTGGAGAAGGACTGTAAGAGAATTGATACGAAGGAACCTTGAATTAGCTGAGGGGGTGGCTCGGTAGTGTGGGGGTGGGTGGAGCAAAAGATTTACAAGACAAAGAAACAACAAAAACAAAAAGATATCCTGTTTATCGGAGAAGCAAAATGAAGATTTGCAATGGAGATTGAACAAATACAAAGAGATTATGCTAAAGACTCTTCAACAACACAAAAGTAAGACCTTGCTTTTGCGATGATACGATGGTTTGTACCAACCCGTAAAAAAACATACATAAACAGATACACAAATGCACATACGCATTATATATATATAGCTATTCGGTATAATTCTGTTTTTACACGTATATATTCAATCATTCATGTGAATTGAATTCCTATTTAGTAATGTCATGAATATATCATATAGACATGCAAAAACACACACACACACACACACATATATATATATATATATATATATATATATATATATATATGTGTGTGTGTGTGTGTGTGTGTGTGTGTGTCCGTGTGTGTGTGTGTATAGGTATAAAAAAATGGTCGACCGTAGTGAGAGCTGCTGAGTGCACGGCTAATTGGTCCTATTCAATAGTTTTTCATACACACACACACGTACATATATTTATATGTATAATGTGTGTGTGTGTATATGTGTGTGTGTGTGTTCCTAGCATGAGAATTATTAGATTTTGATGCGAAATCTTCTGAATTTAGCCTCTTCCTGTGGTTTATTTCTCCCAATGTATAGGCGATCTGGGTGCAAACCAGCAGGGTAAAACAATAGATGGATAGAAGCGAAGGTCAAGTCATCCAAATTAGTAAATAAGCTACACAGACGAAACCTATGTTTCAGCCCTAAAATAGAATTGAAAATTAGTTGACATGTTCACGAGTATTTACAGCAAGATATCTAATCATTTTGTTCATTTCTGAAAACACTGAACCAAAGAAAGTTGACCACTACATCTACCAAGGACAATGAATCTTCATAAAATCCTCAAGAGAAAAAGCAATCAGGCAAAGAATCACTCCAGATTAGCAAGTTTTCGGTAGAGGTGGCTCAACATTCAAGAACAAGAAGAGCCATTTAGCCCTAAAAAGAAAGGCATACAACCAATGCCTTCTCACGATAGTCACCTGTAGAGCTGAAGCATGAAACGTAACCAAAAGATTGGCAGATTTCCATGCAGCATGAACAGGAGGGGATCATGCTCAACCTCACAGTGTATTGGATAAAAACAGGAGTCAGAGATATGAGAGAACCCATTACAAAAACTCGGACGGCAATGAATTGGTCATGTTATCAGAATGTCAGAAAAACGCTGGACATCACAACACAACACGTGGGTCCTCTGAGATCATATGGTAAATTGTATCCAGCAAAAAATAAGATAGTATGACTGTGACGAACTAAGCAAGTCCAGGAAGTTGGTTCTGCGATTCACATGATATGACGAATCTTGGGCGAGATTTGTGTCCAACGAAAAGGCTGCGGTTTCTGCTGCTGCTGCTGCTTCAGCTGAAGACGATGATGATTTCTTAATAATGAGAAAAGAAACATTCTAAAAAGATGTTTTTTTCTTGTTTTCAATTTTCCCGAACAGAACAAAACGAGGTGAACATTCTGACAATTATAACTTCGCATGTGACGTCATCTAATTAGGCCAAGTAACGTCTGCTGTGGTGAGGAAGAAATTCTATTGGGAGGGGGAAAAGATGTCAACAACATCTTGTATCTTACCCGCGCTCGATTAGAATAGTGACGTGGAAACGGTGTGCACAGGATGTGAGGTGGTTATTATGGAAAGAGACAGAGAAACAGAGAGGAAGAGAAGTGAGTTGAGTGTTAAAATCATTGAAACATTTTGTTCCTGTTTGCTCTTTTTCTTGCTGAGTTTGTTTGGGTGTTTGTTGCTTTTTGTTGTTTTTTTTAAACAATTTTACTGTAGTATTTTAGCTGAATATTAGGCGGGGTCAGATAGATAGATAGATAGATAGATAGATAGATAGATAGATATGAACAGGCCAAGATATATATGTATATATACATATATAGATAGATAGATAGTTAGATAGGTAGGTACATACGTACAAACATAGATAGATAAATAGATAGATAGATAAATAGATAGATAGATAGATAGATAGATAGATAGATATGAACAGGCTAAGATGTATATGTATATATACATATATAGATAGATAGATAGTTAGATAGGTAGGTACATACGTACAAAGATAGATAGATAGATAGATAGATAGATAGATAGATGGATAGATAGATATGAAGTAAGAGATTGATACAAATAGGCCAGGATGCATATCAACAGACTTTATTTCTATTATCATTCGGACTATCCTCATATTGGTTGTTTTTCCTACAACGTTTCGCCCGTTGTACTCTACGGCCTTCATCAGGTATCATCTGGTAGGTGTGGGGGAGTAACGAACCGAACCCTTTATTCAACCTGAAATAATTTTAATAATACCTCATCTCAAAAAATCAGAGATACACTATCAACAGACTTGTTTAGATAAAGAATTATGAACAAATTGAGATAGATAGATAGATAGATAGATAGATAGATAGATAGATAGATAGATAGATAGAATATGAACAGACTGAGATAGATAGATAGATAGATAGATAGATAGATAGATAGATAGATAGATAGGAGAAAAGCAACTCCAAACTAGGGAGGGGAGCTTATCGAGACCCGATTTGACAACAACTTCTACAGTCAAGCTGTCAGACGTATCGCTTTCTTCTTTCTTCTGGACTACATGAGCAAAGTCGAAAGAGGATTCTGACAACCGGGCACCCCAGTATCTCTACACACTTTGCCGTGGGGTCTGGGGGGACGTTCCATTGTCTATCGTGACAAAACAGAGGCCATTCAGATAGATAGATAGAGAGATATAGAGATAGATAGATCTGAATCGATTGAGAAAGATTCAAGCTTTTAAATCCGTTACCATTGTCATCAAACAAATTCTGAGCTTCGTTTTAATAATCAGGAACTAATGGAAACCGTCAGTCAATACGGCCATCAGAACTGTCAACATAACTTTCTTCAGTTTTTAAGCTGGTTTATCCGTCTGACTATTTGACTGTCTGGTTATTTACGCATGCATACATATATGTATGCTACAAACATTCATGTATATCTTGTTATATATGTATGTCTGCATACATGAATGTATGACGCGTACAGGCCACACCAATGACGTTAGAGAGCAGAAAAACTACTTCCTATCATGTTTTGAAAGAGCGCCTATTCGGTTTTCAAAATCCTCTCCTTAAATAGTTCTTTTAGTGAAAGGTTCAATTTGCAATGTAAGCTTATGCTAAATTAGTTCCTTGGTCTGCTCACAATTGTTTTTGCTTTTTTTAATAAGTTACCACTGTCCAAGTGGAGTAATTTATTCACTGATCATCCCTTTTTTCCAATCTTTTGATTGATCACCCCAAACTCAGCATTCGACGCAAAGATATTGGTCACGTGACGGTTTCTATGGAGTAACCAACATGATCTGTCATTAAATAGTGATTGGCCCATCGATAATTAATTACTGTCTGCCAATTGATTGATCGTCGGGGAAACCACAGCGTTTCATTTAATCTCAGAACACTGTGGGTTATAAAAAATGCAACACCAAATTATCTCCCCTGACTTCTATAGACCGATATAGGAGTGTTCGGACGAGAAATGTAAACATTCGTATCCTTGTGTGGATTTGGTTCGACCGAGGGGGGGTGTTAATCTTTGCGTACTATTGGTCGTTCTATTTTCCTTGTCCGTGTGTTCATTCATCCTAAAAGTTTCGGCTGTGTACCTTTCGGATTTCGTCAAGAATGAGTTATCAATTTTTTTCTTAGAGCGCATCCTCCATTGGACAGGGCACATGACTTCTGGAGGGGGGTGTTTTTTTTATAAATCCTGATTGTGTTTTGGTATTGTTACATACATATATACATTGACTAGTGCACTAAGCTTGATTGTTATAGTCATAACGTTTCAGCCACTGTACTATCTTGCCTTCGTCGGGATTTTATCTTAGTCGTTATCCATTTGGGAATTCCAAACAAAACATTCCATTCAATCTATCTTGCTGCCCATGTCAGAAGATAATCGTATCAGTTAATTATACCCACTTAATTCGTTCTTACACTAAATCAGGATATATGGCTTATTTATAATTTATTTTATTTTTTTTTTGCCCTACCTGAAACATGGATTGAAACTAACAATAACCAGGCAAGATGTTAGTTACAATTAACCAACGCTGTTATCGGCTCGCTCATGTGTCCCGTAGAGCAACTGTAACAACTCAGATTAGGACACTCTTCCAAAAGAATATGTGTATAACAATAATGAGTCCTACTCTCAGAAATTCTGACCCTTTTTTTAAATATCTGTCTACAAGAACAATAATTCCTCCTCTCAGAAATTCAGATTCTTTTTGTAAATATCTGTCTACAAGAACAATAATTCCTCCTCTCAGAAATTCAGACTCTTATTGTAAATATCTGTCTACAAGAACAATAATTCCTCCTCTCAGAAATTCAGACTCTTTTTGTAAATATCTGTGTACAAGAACAATAATCCCTCCTCTCAGAAATTCAGACTCTTTTTGTAAATATCTGTCTACAAGAACAATAATTCCTCCTCTCAGAAATTCAGACTCTTTTTGTAAATATCTGTCTACAAAAACAATAATTCCTCCTCTCAGAAATTCAGACTCTTTTTGTAAATATCTGTCTACAAGAACAATAATCCCTCCTCTCAGAAATTCAGACACTTTTTTTAAATATCTGTCTACTAGAACAATAATTCCTCCTCTCAGAAATTCAGACTCTTTTTGTAAATATCTGTCTACAAGAACAATAATTCCTCCTCTCAGAAATTCAGACTCTTTTTGTAAATATCTGTCTACGAGAACAATAATTCCTCCTCTCAGAAATTCAGACGCTTTTTGTAAATATCTGTGTACAAGAACAATAATTCCTCCTCTCAGAAATTCAGACACTTTTTGTGAATATCTGTCTACAAGAACAATAATTCCTCCTCTCAGAAATTCAGACTCTTTTTGTAAATATCTGTCTACAAGAACAATAATTCCTCCTCTCGGAAATTCAGACACTTTTTTTAAATATTTGTCTACAAGAACAATAATTCCTCCTCTCAGAAATTCAGACACTTTTTGTAAATATCTGTCTACAAGAACAATAGTTCCTCCTCTCAGAAATTCAGACACTTTTTTAAATATCCGTCTACAAGAACAATAATTCCTCCTCTCAGAAATTCAGACACTTTTTTAAATATCTGTGTACAAGAACAATAATTCCTCCTCTCAGAAATTCAGACACTTTTTTTAAATATCTGTGTGCAAGAACAATATTTCCTCCTCTCAGAAATTCAGACGCTTTTTGTAAATATCTGTGTACAAGAACAATAATTCCTCCTCTCAGAAATTCAGACACTTTTTGTAAATATCTGTCTACAAGAACAATAATTCCTCCTCTCAGAAATTCAGACTCTTTTTGTAAATATCTGTCTACAAGAACAATAATTCCTCCTCTCGGAAATTCAGACACTTTTTTTAAATATTTGTCTACAAGAACAATAATTCCTCCTCTCAGAAATTCAGACACTTTTTGTAAATATCTGTCTACAAGAACAATAGTTCCTCCTCTCAGAAATTCAGACACTTTTTTAAATATTTGTCTACAAGAACAATAATTCCTCCTCTCAGAAATTCAGACACTTTTTTAAATATCTGTGTACAAGAACAATAATTCCTCCTCTCAGAAATTCAGACACTTTTTTTAAATATCTGTGTGCAAGAACAATAATTCCTCCTCTCAGAAATTCAGACACTTTTTTTAAATATCTGTGTGCAAGAACAATATTTCCTCCTCTCAGAAATTCAGACGCTTTTTGTAAATATCTGTGTACAAGAACAATAATTCCTCCTCTCAGAAATTCAGACACTTTTTTAAATATCTGTGTACAAGAACAATAATTCCTCCTCTCAGAAATTCAGACACTTTTTTTAAATATCTGTGTGCAAGAACAATAATTCCTCCTCTCAGAAATTCAGACTCTTTTTGTAAATATCTACTGGTAGTAAACACTTTCTGCAAGATTGTTTTATCGCCACGAATTGGCTGGTGTCGTAAATTCAATCTCCAACGGGTATCCCTTCCTGTAATCTTATGATTTACTAACTACGTAAGATAGATCACCTTCAATGTGTGATTGTAAAAAAATATGATAAGATGGCAATAACAACTGATGATATAGAATTGAAAAAATTTAGAAAGTGCATCTCAGGAACTCATTTTTTCTCAAAAGAAACCAATGCATTTCGTCAACGGAAAATTAACTTCCTCAGGTTTAGGAGTGGGAAAATGATACCACGTTAAACCAAAAGGGGATTTAATGAATATCTATAAGTCTAGAAGATAAGGAGGTGAAAATACAAATGAAAGAGCAGATTGTTGGGGTGTGGAAGAGAAAAGAGTTAGATTGGAAGTGGAAAAAGGAGAGCGGGACAGGGTGATGAATGAGAGAAGGAAGAAATGAAAAAAAATTTTTTTTTAATTTTCCATCACAGTTAATAATTGGACAACCGTAGCGTCAAATTTTGAAGCCATGTAAAAAATTTCAATTGAAGAATATGATCAGAAAAATACTATTTATGACACCACTGGCGTTTTGCACCGGAAAACATGTAAAATATAAAAATAACAACAAAAAAAACATCTTAATTCTCCAGAACTTAGATGTTATTTCCACTGGAAAACGTATAAAATCAAGTAAAAGGAACTAACATCTAAAAACATCTAGAATCTGGAGAATCTAGATGTTATCTCCGATGGAAAACATCTGAAATAGAATAAAATATCTCTAAATACATCTAAATTCAGGAGAATCAAAGCTTTAATAATTGAGTAAAAATAAGGCCCAAATAAGATTTTTTTAAAATTTTTTTTTCAGAAGGTCGTGCCAATTTTCAAGTTTGTATATAAAACTATATGGCCAAGAGCGCTGGAACACACAAACGAGCAGGTAAACACACAGCACGAACGAAAATAGGATAGAACCTTCCGCCATCTTTCATGGCTACGGTTGTTCTAAGAAGGAGAAAGAATAAAAAGTAAAAAAGAAAGGTAGTACGGAAAAATGGGAAAGGAGATGAAGAGAGAAAGAAGGGAAGAAGAAAGAAAGGAGAGAGGGAGAAAGGAAGGGGGAACAGGTCTGGTTAGACATTAAATACGATCACATGACCATCATCATTTGGCAGTATGTCATGTTTAGATGATCAATTAAAAAAATTAGGAAAAGGGGTGATCAATGATCTAGTTACTTCCCTTGCCTGCGTTTTTTTTTTTAATTTATTTTACACAAAAAAGACAAGTATAAATTCTACTAGACAAAAACTGAGGGATCAATTTAGCATAAACATACATCGCAAATTGAACCCCCATAAAAAAATATTCAGGGGTTTGTATTGCAAAAAACAAATGCTAAAATGTCCAGCCCACTGGTTCCTTCTGTGCGCCTGTTCGCGTGATTCATATATACATTCATATATATACATACATACATACATTCATGGAGAGACAAACAGCCAGACTGCCCTAAAAACTAAAGAAACTTGCATTGACAGTTTCGTTGACAGTTTTAATTGATGGTTTCTTATATAGAAAGAGAATAAAGAAAAAGGGAGACGGTGAGAGAGATGGAGAGGAAAAGAACTAAAATAGAGAGAAAAAAACAAGAAAAAGAAAATGAGAGTGAGAGAAGAAGGTAAGGGAAGAGAAAGAACGAGAAAAAAGACGAGGTATAGTGGGAGAAGAAGCCTGGCTACTGTAGGGTCAAACTCCACCCCAACTTCTATTCCGATTGAAGGCGATAAAAACAAATTTTGTATGGTATATTCAGTGAATGAATTTATAGGTATATAAGACTTATCAGCCCAGCTCAGTCGGCAAGACAGACACCTACCAATCAAATTACGGAAGGAGAACGTAGATTTTACTTCTAAGTTTGGTTTACTATTCTCTTTTCGTCTTTATCATTATAACAAAGGAAGTGATTTTTTTTCTAAAGACGGGAGATGAAAAAGGAAGAAGGAGAGGAAGAATGGTAAAAAGAAGGTAAAGCGTCCCGTCTCTTGAGAGAGAACTCCCGTTGGAGAATGGAGGCTGGTGACGAAATCCCGGTTTCTACCGCATACGTCGGCCTATAGATCCTTTCAAGCTCCAAGTCAGGTGGAGACCAGGACTCAATTCCCACGAATTTATTTTTTGGCAGAATGTTAGTCCACCCAAGAGATACCTGCACCTTAATCTCACAGCCTGAAGTGTACTAAATCGTGTAGGAAATTCGTCCGAATGAAGAGTTTCTCTTCATATACTGGGAATCGAACGCAGGACCCTCTGCGCGTGGGAGGGGGGCAGACAGGCTAACCATTACTATCCGAGCGGAATTGAAAGAGTGTAAAAAAAGATAGGGAGGTAAGGGGGATTAGTGGATGAAAGAGGGGAGCCCAAAGGGGAGGACAGCAAAGAGAAAAGAAACAAAACCAAAATCATAAAAGTATAAACGATCAACCCTCCCACCCAATATTGGAGGAAAAAAAAACAATCAAATAACAGAATAATAACAAAAACGGGCATTTTAGAATATCTACACGAATTACAAAACAGTCCGAACCTCCCCCCGCCCTCCTCGTCCGCTTCAAACCATCCCTGAAGTCCATCAGCATCTGAGTCAGCAATCTCTCAACCACCAACCATACCAACACAACACCCATCCACGACCATTAAAAACCATCACCACCCCCAAAACCATCGAGACCATTTATACGTACAAACTGACCCCTGGCGGCAAAACACAAAACGACAAAGACGGAGCTGTTGGAATTGGTCGAGTGGATGGGGTCGGGGGTGGAGGGAAAGTTCTGAAGATGGAATCGCAACACAAAGAAGGCTGGGCGGGGGGGGGGGTAGGACTGGGGGAGAGGGTAGGACTGGTCGTCGAGAAAAGAAGAAAATCGAGAACAGTGAGATGAGGTGGAATTGAACTCGCTTTCGAGTGTCTAGGAGCGGAAGAATTAAGTTAAGTTCCCGGCATTGACGATTCTGGCAACTTTGTTAATTTATATATACATGGGTCGTGGTGTGGATATGCATGTGAGGCAGTGTGAAAAAATCTGGTGAGAAAGAGAAAAAGAAGAGAGAAGAGAGAGAGAGAGAAATTAAAATATAGAGGGACAAAGTGAGTATGTGTGCATACGTACGTGTGCGTGTGCATGTGTTAATTTAGGGTGTTAATTTTAACAAAATGAATAGGAATAGTATATATATATATATATATATATATATATATATATATATATATTATATATATATATATATATATATATATATATATATATATATATATATATATATATATATATTGTTTGTTGTGTTGAAAAATCCAAGTAGATGTTTGAAGAATGCAACAAAATGTTGATTGTAATTATAAATCTTTTCGTTTCCATATTGTCAATTATTAGAACTATATATATATATATATATATATATATATATATATATATATATATATATATATATATATATATATATATATATATATATATATACAAATTTGATTAAAGACCGTAGACAAAGTATGTTGTTTTTTATTTTCTTGTAAAGTTTTCTTTTTTTCTCAAAAAAATCTGCACGTCTGAATCGAATGAATGTTAATATTGTCCAAACGTTTGTGCTTTCAACCATATTTTGTCCATTATTAAGATCAGAGAATAAATGTGGATGCTATACATTTTTTTAATTCTGAAAACATTTGAAAACTAGGAAATACAATGTTTGCCATTTGTACGTAATATATCTTGATAATGACCCGTAGCATAGTCAGAAGTGTTAGATCCTAAACATTTGGACAAGATTTATATTCATTGTATGCAATTAAGTTGATTAAAAAAAAAAGATGAAAACATTCCTTCTCAACGGATGTTACTTTCTTCTTTACTATCGATGAATTTCTTTAGTTGAATCATAAACGATGTATTTATACAATACATAATAGACTGAATGCAAATTGCTGTCCAAAAAAGGAATTCATTTACTATAACTATTTCTTTAGATTGTTAGAAAAAGGCCTATGTTGTAAAACAGATGGTTTAATGTAAAAAAAAAGTGATATTATGTAAAATAGGGGGTGTAAAGTAAAAGGGGGTACTATGTAAAACAGGATGTATAATGTAGAAAAGGTGATATTTTCTAAAACAGGGGGTATTGTGTAAAACAGGGGGTATAATGTAGAAAGCGGGTATAATGCATAACAGGGGGTATAATCTGGAAAAGGCAGTGAATGTAAAACAGGGGATATAATCTAGAAAAGGGGATATTATGTAAAACAGGGGGTATAATAAAAAAGAAAGGGTGAAGGGATCAAAGTTGAAATACACGGTGTGAGTGTTTTTGAAAAAGTAGGGCCAAACTCCAAAATTACCGGATGTAAAAAAAGAGGGGGCTGATGTCAAAATATTTGAAGGTTTAAAAAGGGGTGTAATTTCAAGAATAAGGGGTGTTTGTGGATGATGTTAAAAAAAGATAGGTGCTAATTTCCAAGAAATAGGACTAATGATTACAATGGGAAAAAGTTGACCCACTATTTTGACCAAGTGAAAAAAGGCCCCCCTCTATCTGAATCTGAAAAAGGGAAAAATGTACTTTCCCGATGTCAACCCCTGAAAGAGAGAAAAAAAATTCCACCTAAATTTTTCCCCTTGAAAAGGAAAAAAAATCCCTGTCGATTTTAACACTAAAAGTGAAAATAAACCTTCTTTCTCGATTTTTGCTCCTAAAAGAGAAAAATGTCCCCTATTCGATTTTTTTTCATCCGGTTTTAATGTCTTTGAAAATGAGAAAAAAAATTTACCATCGATTTCATCCCCTAAAATTGAGAAAAATATTCCCCTCGATTTTGTCAGCCCAAAATGGAAAAAAAAATCTTCTCCATTTTGACCCTTAAAAGCGGAAGAAGTTGCCGTTCGATTTTGTCGCATAAAAAAATCTTCCCTCGAATTTCACACTTAAAAGAGAAAAAAAATTCACCCCTCGACTTTGAACCCTGAAAGTGAAAAATGAAAGGTCCTCATCGATTTTGACCCCTAAATGTGGAAAATAAAAGTTCCCTCTTGATATTGAACCCTAAAACAAAGCAAAAACGAAAAAAAATGAATGTTCCCTCCACATAATCTACATAACTTGTATCCCCAAATTTTGTGTTTTGGAAAAATGATTTATCAATGAAGTATAGTAATATATTCGTACATACTGCATCAAAACACGCTCTAATCAAAACAGCAATATTCAAGATATTCCTGTACAACCAACAAATAGTGCAATATGAGAGATGTTAGAATAATATCTTTATAACGCAACCTCACGACTCATTTTATTATAGAGAGTTGATTTGAAAAAAAAAATGATAGTAAATGCTCTTTTATTACGTCAATGAAAATCAAGACATCATTTTAGAATGATGAATTGCCATGTTAATCAACCCAAGACCCCTAAAAGTATATCTTGGTGAGTGATTCTCGAGAACTAATTTGCTGAAAACATTACCTAGGGTCAGATCCGTACCAACAGTATATTTCATGGGTTTATATTGAGTTGTTTTTGCGTTAAGCGGCCACATACGAACAGACGGACGGGGTTTAGGTGAATTCTAATAAAAAAGATACTAGTTCTATTCCTGACCACTGACAATACCTTTGATTCCCATTGCATAACATACAGATTAAATGCCGAAACATGCAAAAACGAATCTTGGATTAAAAAGAATTACGAAATTCGGTTAGAAATCATCAAATATTTCGTTTATCATTGCAGGAAAGGAGTAAAGCTAAGGTAGGTGTATAGGAGTCATTGTAAATTCAAAGGACAGAAGCTGCTACCTTGCTCAGCATCTAGATACCGGGTTCAATTGCAGTCAGAGCCAAAACCATGACCAAAACATAATTATCGAATCCTTTTTCTCCCCTACGGCAAGAATTTTCTGTATATAACTGAACATCAGTGAATGAAAGTTTTGACGCATCTGCCAGATAAAATCTGCCTGTGATATCAAAGGTCACATCTAGGAAACATCTAGGAAGTACAGAGTGATTGAACGGGTAACGGCATGGAGAATGAACTCAGAAAGTTCATAACATCGTCTGAAAATAGTTTGTACTCACTTCACACTTGGGAAAGGCATGGGTCTCTCTCTTCCACAAGCCATCGATGAAATGGCAAAAGGAGGAATGAGTGACGCCCATCCCATTCCCGGGTGCTTATCACAAATCACTCACAGTCCAAGCAAGTAGTGATCTGATAAGTATAAATCAAGTAGGAACGGCTGAAGCATTAGCCAGCGTAAGGGCAACTAAAGAAGAAAGAATAATAATATCCTTTTTAAGAATGACATTTTTCATGCATACCCCAGTGAACAATCTACCCAATTGGAAAAATACTTACTTTTACCCATAGTAGGTAATTCCAAATTCTTTTGTTAGAGGTCTCGTAATGTACCCTTTCTAACCTCGAACCAAGCTACCAAAGTTTATATTTCGCCTAAGCTTTCTTGTAAAATATAGATAAGTATTGGAATATCATTTTGCTTTTATAACAAGCATTATATTTGCAATATGTTTCCACACGCTAAATGTGCAATGAGAATATTGGCATCTGCAAACGTCCTGTACATACTTCGAATAGTATAATTGGTCTGTACGTATACATGTAATCATTAGGAGAAATTAAATTTTTCACGTATTTTTTTAATAAGTCCAGCCCATGATATCAAGGGTTACGTAAACACACACACACACACACACACACACACACACACACACACACACACACACACACGCACGCACGCACGCGCACATATATGTATATATGTATATTGTTGGATAGGTAAATATCAGAAAAGCGTATTTTTGAGTGGATTGTTGTCATCGCAAGAAGTTCTTTCAGAATCATTATTATCATTCGAACATGATAATTATGATAGCACCAACCAATCCGGCTTTCGAACCCGGATCTCGATCTGATGTGTAATAATTATGTCTTCCTTTTCATCAAATAGTCATCGAACTAACTTCTGTGCCTCGTGACTACCGTCGGTTTAGTCATTGATTTGCACTGGTTCTGAACCCGGTTCCTCACGTGTTTTATTACAAACTTGTCTCATCGCTTCCTTTTTATGTTTTTTTAAAACATTTTCTTACCCTCTATAAGTAAAGAGAAAGAGGTCGGAAAAGTGTATATTGAACATGCTTTCGATTTCGTCATCACTTTTCAGTTTTATGAAAACTAAAGAATTTGATACAATCTTCTACGTAAACCAGAGATTCTAGAACTAAATGAACATTTCGATTTGATTCGAACAAGTTCGATCGAATACAGTGGAAAGAGGAATTATCATTATTATTATTATTATTATTATTATTATTATTATTATTATTATTTTGGAATCTCACACCAGTTGTCTGGTGGTAACCGCTGGAGTTTGAGTGACAGCAAGTCTCCTCAAGTCTCCAGCCCTCCTCTCCTAGTACTCATTGGTCGCAGTAATTCTACAATTTATAGTTTCACACCGGTTGCCCAGTGGTTATCGCTGAAGGCTGAGTGACAATAAGTCTCCTCAGGTCTTCAGCTAACGTCTCCTCTCTCTTTCGCATATCATGACAGAGCTACAATTCGTTGCAGTACTTATATCTCCCGCACCTTCCTCAGTATCCGTGCAGTTCCCAGTAGTGCTGTGGTCTGTAGGGTCTCTATCCTTCCCCTAATCCTGATCTCCTCCAGTCTCACCCTCAGCGTTTTGGGGACAGTTCCTAGTGCGCCCACTATGACCGGTGCTACCCTGGTTTTCATGTTCCTTAACTCTCTTGCTAGGTCCTGGTAGTTTTCCCTTTTTTTTAAATTATTATTTGCTATCTCACACCAGTTGCCTGGTGGTAACTGCTGTGGAGGTTGTGTGATAGCAAGTCTCCTCAAGTCTCCTCAAGTCTCCAGCCCTTCCCTCTTCGTTCTCATCGACCACAGTAATACAGTTTCACACCGGTTGCCCAGTGGTCATTGCTGAAGGCTGAGTGATAATAAGTCTCCTCTATTATTATTATAAGCCTTGGTTAAGCATTACACTTTTACCTGGTGGTCGTGGGTTCAATTCCTGGGTTACGTAGAGGAATCCGACACGACAAGCAGAAGCGGTATCACATAGACGAAATAACAAGAAAAGGACGAAATAACAGAATTCATTATTATTATACTCCTAACATAAACAGTGGAATAAGAACAGTCTAGCCCCAAGGATTGAATATGGGGCTCAGTTTAAAATACCGATAGACACCAGAAGAAGGCCGCGGGGTCAGCAGGAACTATCACAACCAAGATGAGGACAACAGTTCGAATATACCATTCTATAACAACGATGGCGCTTAATCTCAGAAATTCAGACAGAAATTTGTCTAAACTAATATGCCAGTCTAAGGAACCTTAAAACGAGTATGGCTTTTTTTTTTTTATTCAATGGATATCAGAAACCGTAAACCAAATCAACCACCAATACTGTCAATATAGGTTTCTTCAGTTTTTAAGTAGGTCTGTCTGACTATCTATCCGTCTCGGTCTGGCCATATCTATCTATTCATCTATCTATTTATTTATCTCATTATATATATTTATCTTTAACAGTCTTTTCATATCTATCTATCCAACTATCAGTCTTTTCATATCTATCAGTCTATCTCTGTTTGTTCATATCTATCTATCTATCTATCTATCTATCTATCTATCTCTGTTCATATCTATCTATCTATCTGTCTCAGTCTGTTCATATCTATTTATCTATCTATCTATCTATCTATGCATTTATCAATCTCAGTTTGTTCATATCTATCTATCAATCTATCTATCTATCTATCTATCTATCTATCTATCTATCTATCAATTTATCTATCTATCTATCAGTCAGTTTATATCTATCTATCTCAGGCTGTTCATATCTATCTATTTATCTATCTATCTATCTATCTATCAATCTATCTATCAATCAATCTCTGTTTGTTCATATCTATCTATCTATCTATCTACCTATCTATCTATCAGTTTATATCTATCTATCTCAGTCTGTCCATATTTATTTATCTGTCTCTATCATCCTTGGTCTGTTAATATCTATCTATCTGTTCCTCTATCTCAGCCAGTTCATATCTATCTGTGGCACAGGTAACACTAATCAAGCTAGAGAGCTGAAAATCTAAATTTTGTAAACCCCCCCAACCCCAAACAGGTTTTTCGTAGGGGCCGTCAATATGCAATGTGTGTTCATGATGAATTGGTCTCTATTTTCTGTCCGGCAGCATCCACGTTTGTTTTTTGTTTTTTTTAAAACTCGAACTATTTTTAATGATTACCACCAAACAAAAGTCGTAAAAATTAACTTATTCATCAATCACCCCTTTTTCTACTTTTTTTTTAATTGATCACCCCAAGGACAGCATGCTACCAAAGGATGGTGTCGCGTGACGGTTTCTACTGAGTGACTAACCAGACGTGTTTTATTACTGTTCTTTTTTTTTTTTTTTTCATTTTATTATTTAAATCTGGAATATATTCATGATTTTAATTTATTATTCTTCCTGTCTCATTAGACTTTTATTCGTGTCAACAACAAATTTTCAAATCTTCCTTCCTCTGTTTTTTCACAGATGAACGATTTTTTTATAATTATTTTTTTTTTTTTCTTGTCGTTAATTCTTCTGTGTTTCCTTGAATCTTTTTCTCGTTTTTCTCGTTTATTTTCTTTTTTATGCTTGGGCATTATATATGTTTATTTTCCTGAGTAATTATGATAATTTAATTCGGTGGTTATTCATTCTGTCTCCCTCATTCACTTTCTTTCTTTCTTCGTTTTTATTCCTTCTTCCACATTGGTATTCTTTCTTTATTCTCTCTTTCTTATCCTTTCTTTCTTTCTCTTTCTCTTTCTTTCTTATTGCTTCTCTGTATATGACTTCTTGTTCTTGTCCCTTCCTTCTTTTTCTCTTCCTCTCTTCATCCTTCTTTTATCTTTCTTTCTTTCTTTTTTCTTTCTATTATGCTTTTTCCTCTCTTAGTTCTTCCTAATCTTTTTGTTCTTGCTCGTTCTTTTTTTCTTTATTATTCACCCACTTTATCTTTCTTCCTTTCTTTCTTTCTTCCCTTTTTCTCACATTTCATCCTATTTTTCCTTCATTCATTTTCCTTTCCTTTTTTTTTCTCTTCAATAATTGCTTTTCTCTTTCTTTCGTCTTTCTCGTTCTTTTCTCTCGTTCTTCCTGTTTCCCACTTCCAGCCCACCTTCCTCTGCAGTTTTTCTCCTTTTTTTCTCGCATTTCCTTCTTCTAAATTTCTTCTTTTACTTCATCATTTTTCTCCTTCTTTCTTTCTTTCTTTCTTTCTTTCTTTCTTTCTTTCCTTCCTTCCCTGCTCTTCCCGCCATTTCAAAGCACCTCATCGCACTTTCTCATCCAGCCATTACGCATATCTTCGCGAATGACATCATTAAAATATACCCCAGGGATATTCACAGCCTTGACGGAGAAGTTAGACACTCCTTAACACTTAGACCCTTCGTCAATGCACGACAAATAACGCATATTAACGCTCGTCAAATTATTGCATCAATTTTGATTGCGAAAGATACAAGGTATTGCCCGGGCAAAAAACTCCTAGTCTTTAAATTAATCTTTATATAATAATCCTCTTTCACAACAGAAACGGACCCCCTCAATATTGTCCAAATCAATTCCGCTAAGCTCGTCGCTCAGGTTTCGCTAACGATTTGAAATAATATTTGACTACATTGACCCTAAAGCAACTATGTCCTCTCATCTTTCAAGTCAACTTCATAGTTCCATGCTCTAATTAGTTGTTTCTAGGAAAGACGCTCATAGAAGAAGACTTCCTCCCGATACTGTCCTATATACCATATACACAGTTTAATAGATAAATACAAGCCTTTAATACGGTCAGTGGATTAACATAAGCAAACAGTGGATTAACATAATCAAACGATTTTAAATGCTGGATTATTCTCAAGTAATGTTTTCATTTGATCGCTATCAACAAAGTGTAGTATCTGC
>OY735230.1:5458298-5478298 GCA_963457665.1 Thysanoteuthis rhombus
CTCTCATGGTTAGATAGTGCAGAAGAAGACGAAAACGTCTTTATTTAAGAGAAAAAAAAAACATACAATCGAAAAACCTGCATTGCAGGGGGATGGGATCCCACCATGAAGGTATTCTTCTGATTACCCCCATTCTTATAATATTTCGAGTAGAAATAAAACTATAATACCTACTGCTTGGTACTTAATGTTTATACTTCTATAAAATAAATCAAGATAAAAAAATAACTAAAAATGAAAAATAGAATTTTCAACACTAACTTAAAGGCAATCAGCACCGCTGTGAAGGGGCGAAGAGATTGATTCATGCTTTTCCAAAGGGCATTAGTTCGAAATAAACCTCAATAAATCTGATTGGATTTTAAATTCATATTGATAATTTCATTCTCCAAGCTGATAACCCTTACTCTACTTGCAAATGAGTTCTACACACAGGTTACAGTAATTTGATTTGACTCCTATTTTCCTCCGTCTCCTTCGAAGTATTTCCCATTGTAATCAGTGATCCCAACGATATCTCTCCTAGATCAAATGCATTACTTGAAAGCAGTTTCACTGGAATTGTTTTTTCAATTGAGTATCATCACCTATTACATTAAAATTCAAGAAAAATGGAAGAGTACACACAAACGAAATGTTGTTCGGATTTCTGCCGCTACTCTTCGAGAACAAATGTGCAAACCAAAGACAAAGGTTTATTTCAAAGGAGACAGTAGAAACTTGGCAGGATCAAATTTTTCCTTGTCAAATTCTATGCAAGTGTTGATGACTATATATATATATATATATATATATATATATATAATGTGTACTTTAGAGAGTGAGACAGACTCGGGAGTGAAGTGTTTGGTGGTAAGGTTTATTAATCCTTATAAGTCAATGGTCCATACATGTTTCGGGATTCTTCCCATCATCAGTGGTGTGTGCTGTGTGAGTGTGTATTAAAATGTACCATGTGTATACAACCATATATATATATATATATATATATATATATATATATATATATGCGCATCAGAGTTTATGTCTGCTTAGTGTGTAATTATGGGGAAAACAAACAGAACTAATGGAGAGGATCTAGGTTTTAAAAAATCATCGGGTGTGAGGATGCGAGTCTAAATAGCTTGTGGGATTATGACAATGGCTCATTTCAAAATTTTAAGCAACGGGGAATACCGAAGAGATTATTGGCCAGAAAAATGTAATAACAAAAACAAGGATACTCGTCTGAATAAATCTTGAGATAATGGCACGTGATCATTCCAGGATATTAGATTATGCTGAGTCCACAAAAGACGAGGATACGATCAGAATGACTCGTCGAATAATGGTAATCACTCTTCTATCTTTCAAATACTATAAAGCTCACAGATAGTAGGAAAGACATATTCAAAGAAATTGTCACAAATCCTCTGGGGAATCGGGAAATTTGGGAGTCACATCGTATGGGTAAAGTACCTCATCTGTTGCAAGATAACCATTGATTCAACTCCCTTCGTCACCATCAACGATTTGCCTTGAATCATTATTCAATTGACTTCCTGGGTTAGAAGATCAAGGACAAAAAGATTTCGCTCACGAGATATCTCGTCACCCGCTCCGGTGATTGCTTTCACTGCCTCCATCGCCATCTATGAATCGTCTCGAGTAATTATTCAATTCATTGCAAAGTGATAAGACCCAAGGCACAGAAAATTTCTCTCTAGATATTTGGTCCGCCGCTTCAGTACAAACTACGCTTTCAGTGCGTTCATTACCAATTATGTATATAGTGGCAAAGTGATGACGTCATCAGCCGACTTCCGGCTCCAAACGAACGTTTAGTACTAGTGTTTCTACATTGAGTAAATCTTGTTTCTTTCTTCATCATTTTTTTGGCGGGGGGGATTTCACCACGTGTTTCAGGACAATAACTAATTCCACCGACGCCATCAGCATCAAGGAATTATCTCGAAATCATTTTCCGATTCACTGCCTGGGTGAAAACCTCCAGGAAACAGATGTTTCTATGCGATATATCTCGCCAGCCGTTCCCTAGTGATTAAAAAAAAAACAATGATCAAACTAATCAGTCACTGTCATATATTCAGTGTAGAAGTGCCCACAGGAGAGCATCACAACAGAAGGAATTGTCAAACTCCAGTTCAAAGTCTGGAGTTGACTTGGTTTCCTTACCGTAACCACAAAAACCGCAAGAACAATCCTCACCAAAATGAAGGCTATTTGCTGGTATGTAAAACCTACATCCCCCTACCGTGATTTAAACACCCGATCAACTAATTGCCAGGAGCATGTCTTACTGGCTGAGCTAAATTGACAAGTCTTATCTATCACACAGATACTCAAGGGCTTATTTCATTTTTTATGATATAAATCTATTAGAACAAAAAGTTCCATGGCTCTGCGACGCCCATGATAGTGAATTGTGGCTAATCCTGGGGAAGGTCTATGTCCAATGACGGACGTTAAAAGACTGATGATGATGATGATGATGATGATGATGATGATGATATACAATACAAATGTTGCAGTAATCATCTTTAGTCGGTAGAGAAGTAGAAGTTGAGCTTGGATCTGTAGCAGCCAACCCAGTTTTGCATTGATTTCATCATTTCAGAGGATAAATGCGAGCTCTCTGCCCTGGTCACCCTACACTGGGGTGACTCCCCTCCTCTGACGTGGTGCAAATGATCAGAATTTGGCAAATTCATAACTTTCGACCCCTGATCCGTTCAGCTTCTTTTTTTTTTTTTTTGAGAATCGGACATGAAAGTAAGATGCCTGAGACGATAGTGTTGGAAGTGAGGATTTCCGTTGCTTTCACTGACGGGTGGATTCAGGGGTGGGGGCTGTTTCGTAGAGGCAAACGTCAACATCAAAAGAAATTGACAAATTACCGACAGATTCGCTATCATTGAATACATCTACGAACCCGTATATAAACCCTCTTTTCCCTCTCTATCTCTATCTTTCTATATATATAAATATATATATCATACTCATGAATACATTTATGTATGAATCCAAATACATATACATATATCATACCCCCATATATATATATATATATATATATATGTATATATATATATATGTATATTATACACACACACACACACACATATATATATATATATATATATATGTATATATATATATATATATATATATATGTATATATATATATATTATACACACACACAAATATACATATATATATATATACATATATATATATATATAAAGGACTTATTTGTGCTCTGCACCGATCTTACTTGGTATCGAATCGAACAACCTTGGATCGTGTAATTGAATGGAGAAATGAACGTCGTGCGGGGATCAAACCCCCAGGATCCGCCTCAATTCTTCATCATGGGCGTCACGGAACCAGTATATTCAGAATTTGTCTAGCTTGTTTCTCCATCTAATACTCTGCTGGCCTCGGTTTCGCATGTGATCTCGGGGGATCGATGTCGTGAGTCGCAATGTCCATCGGTTGTTTGCCATTCTTACAACAAGGCCTGCTCATTGCCATTTTAGTTTTTTAATAGAT
This sequence comes from Thysanoteuthis rhombus, assembly GCA_963457665.1. Classification (NCBI taxonomy): domain Eukaryota; kingdom Metazoa; phylum Mollusca; class Cephalopoda; order Oegopsida; family Thysanoteuthidae; genus Thysanoteuthis; species Thysanoteuthis major. The sequence goes on from OY735230.1 coordinate 5,461,852, forward strand.
TCTATGATGTCTCAGACTCCTGTTTTTTTTTCCTTATATATTGTAATGTCTTGTGACCTCTCCATGATTCTCTCATGTGCGCGTTGCATGCTTTCTAGTTTGCAGGTCTGTCTCTCGGTTAGGTTCCATGTTTCAGCTCCATAAGTGACTATCAGGAGAATGCATTGGTTGTATACTCTTCTTTTTAGGATTATTGGAATCGTCTGGTTTTCGAAAGTTGAGCTTGCTCTGTCGAAGGTTTGCCATGAGAGAGTGATTCTTCGCTTGATTTCCTCTTCCTTTGAGGATCTCACGTAGATTCGTTGTCCTAGGTAGATGTAGTGGTCCACCCTTCCCAGCTTTGCATCGTCGATTTTCACAGTCATATCCTTATTGCCGATGTGATTGCTGCACATAATTTTTATATGTTAGTTCTGCTTTTACCGACTGCGCAAACGATACTACCGAGGCAAGGAAGGAGTCTGAGGGCAATATCTGCAAATGGACCATTTCTCTATCAACGATCATAGATAAAGAAATGGCTAGTGAAAGTTAGGAGACAATGGTGCAAAAAGATATTTCAAGCCAAAAGTGACCGGGATGGTTAAGGGCCGAAAAAACTCTTTGAAAAAACGTCAAACAAAACTATCACCAAAACTATCAACACAGGTTTCTCCAGTTTTTAAGTTGGTCCAGCTGTACAAGCTGTAACAGTGGAGTTGAGACGTTGAAAATTTAAACGTTTACTCCTTACTATATCTATAAAAAAAAAGTGGTTTTCTTGATAACTACCCCTTACATAGGGTTTTCGTCGGATTCCAATTTGCAATGTAAGTTTATGCTAAATCGATCCTTTAGTTTGCTCCTGACAGTATCAACGCTTGTTTGTTTTTGTTTATTTTTATTTAGAGTTCTTTAGCGACCCCTACCCAACAAAATGCCAGAGAAGTACCTCATACATTGACCACCCTCTTTTTCAACTTTAATTGATCATCCTCAACATGGCATGCTGTTAGAAGTCTATGGTTATGTCTTGGTTGGTTATGCCGGCTTCTATTAGTAGACTGAATAGGGTTGTCTTTATTTGCGTGGAAACTAAAAAAAATGCAATTACATTCGTAAATCATCCTTTTCTTCTAACATTATTCTCTTTGATGTAAAACAAAAAACGACATTTTACGCGCAACAGCCAAATAGCTTACTGACTACAGCTTGCGAGACAGGCTCTTGCATCCTCACACAACCACAGGTGCTCTTTTTTTAATTCTTTAACATGTCTCTCCTCTATCCACCCACATCTCAGCCTTTTTTCAAATCCACCCTTGTATTTCCCACCCGACTATCCAGACGCACGTACATGCAAACAAAAACCGTTACCCACAAATCCCTCCGTCAACCTCTTCGTGTGACCCCTGGTCGGCGCCTACCCATAACTCATGGGCGCTACCCAGCCTTTTCCAGTGGCAATGGGGCCTGGTTTTATCTACAACACGAAGCCTCAATTGACGACAGGTCATGGTATAGAATTGAAACACAAAAAATTCCTTTTCAGAGTCTTTTTTTGATGGCATGTAGACTAATGTTAGTAGGCTGGGCCCCGCCATAAAAGTCCGTAAATCAGTCTATGAAGAAGAATTTGGTATTCAGAGCTTTTAGGGACCGTGGGGCGGCTGGGGAGGGTTCAGGGGAAGGACAAGAGAAAGAGGGGTTGAAAGAAAGAAAGAAGGAAAAAACGAAAGAAAGAAGGAAAAAGAAAAGGTAGGGAGGAAACAAAGAGATAGACAGACAAAAATTAAGAAAAGCAAACAAACAAAAAAGTGTGAAGATATGAACATGGGTGAATAAGAAAGAAAGAAAGAAAGAAAGAAAGAAAGAAAGAAAGAAAAGAATGAAAGTTGGTGAGAACAAAGAAAGGAGAGAGGACGAAAGAAGAGATTAGAGAAGGAGAGACAGGTAAAGAGTGACGATTGAGATTTTATCTAAAAGAAAGAATGAATGAAAGAAAATATTAGCCTTTGGTAATAAAAGGAATAAGGGAGAGAAAAAGAGACAAAACAGCTTGAATTTAGAAGACGAAGAAGAATGAAATATAGAAAAAGATCAATAAGGATTTTTTTTTAAGCCGAACGGAGACGCACGAGTATAAAAGGGTATAGAAGAAGAAGAGAAGAAGGGGAAATTAGAGGAAGAAGAAAAATAAAGAGAGAGATGGGGAAAGTGCAGAAAAGAAATAGAAGAGGAGAAAAATTTAAGGAAGAAAAAAGTAAAGAGAGAAAGAGAAAGAAAGGGTAGAGAAGAAGAACAACAACTATAACGAGAAGAAGAATAACAAATTAAAGAAGAAAAGGAGAAAAATTAGAGGAAAAAGTATAGAGAGAAAAGAAGGAGAAGAAAATAAAAAGCGAGAGTGAAAAGAAGAAGAAGAAGAAGAAGAAGAAAAAGAAGAGGAAGAAGGACGAAAAATAAGAGGAAGAAGAAAAATAAAGAGAAAAAGAAAAATTGAAGAAGAAAAAAGAAGAGAAAATGACTGGAAAGAAGAGAAAGAGGAGAAAACGAAAGAAAGAGCACAACGAAAAAAACTTTTTTTCCATGTGTGTCTGCGTATCATCGTGTGTGTGAGTGTGTGCGTGTGTCTGTCTGTCTGTCCATTCGTCTGTCTGTCCGTGTTTCCACTGTGTTGTATGGAGTGTCGGAGGATGTGTAGAGTGCTCGTATCGCATTTCATGACAAATTGCCCTAACAAAGTCGTTTGCATTTTTATTTCCGATGATCAACTCGTTTTGAAAGCCGGCTGACGTCTGGCAAAGTACGTTTACCGACACATTTCAAGATTCCAAACACGCCCTGGTGTGTGTTCGCGCTCTGTACATACATCGTATTTCAATGCATATTCGCACTTGTGTGCAAGTGTCTTTACATTACACTGAGCAGCCGATGTTGACGACTTCTTTGGAAATACGTGTGGGAACCTACAAGTTTGTATGTTCGAGTGTGTACTTGATAATAACAACGTGTACGTGTATGCGTACATACACATTGGGAATAGATACTTTGCATTTAGGCAATAAACATTGCTGTGTATAGCGTGTGTATGTGTATGTATTTAGCCTAATAACAACGCGTGTGTCTGCGTACACATTGAGATTACATAGTTGGTACGTACGGTTGTATTTAGGCAAATGGCAATGCCTGCGCATGCGTATGAGAGTGTGCGCTAATGTGATCGTTTTCATGGGGGCGTCCGACAGTCATGTTGACAAAATTTACCTAATTCAAAACGTCACCCACCAATAAACTATTCAACATCACAACCCACGTTTTCCTTTCTTGGAAAATCGTATGTACAACATTAACCTTGTGTATACTTTTGAGAGGTGTCGTTAACACACAAAGAGTTGTTTTTCTTCTTCTTGGACGATATAACTCCTTCTTGTTGTCTGCATTGCTAACATAAGTTTTCGGCCGATCCATTTACGGTCTTCTTCGGCCGTACTATCCGAATATGATGATGATAAACAGATTTCTTCCCTCTCCAATGGTAGCAGTGGTCATAACGTTGTATTCGGGTGATATCTTTTTCTTTCCTTGTTAGGCTGGCATTTCGATACCTTTTCCCTGTTGAGTAGCGGAAGCCACATCGTTTTATGTGTGATGCTTCTTTGATCTTTCTCACAGTTCAACAACGCTCCCTGTTTATGAATAGTGTTAGCCTTTCTCTCTCCATATATGGTCTGCCAACCAAGACTTTTCTATCTCGTATTTGATCATGGCTTTATATATGCAAATCGAATCGCACTTTAAGTGGCCTGCCAGTTTCTCCTGTATAAATTTTCCCACATGTAGAGGGAATAATGTAAATACAGTTATCGGTCTTCATATTCGGATAGAACACCTGAAAATGGCCGTAGAATAAATCAGCCGAAGCATGGAGTCCAATCGTCCGACAAACGCCTTGAATGTTAACAATAATTCACGAAACTTTAGACATTATCAAGCTTATGAGACATTGTTCATCTGAAAACAAAAATCAGCGGCATTCTTGGAGAAGATTCATACCGATATTTCACTGCGTCTGAGGTGCATTAAGTACCAGTATGACAAATGGAATCGGTTCAGCAAGCTCAAGTTCCGGTCCTTTCAATTTAAACTTATCCTATATTTTCCCTCCATCGCTCGGTCCCATATTTGGTATTGTTTTTATGTACACAAACTCTATTTGTGGTACTTATACGTTCTAATTTATCTTTTAACGAATGAAACATTGCAAACCATTACTATTATTGACTATTTCTTACATCTTGATATTCTTCTAAACAGATATAAACATCAACACAATTAAAAATCACAGACAAAAGAGGACGTCTAACTCTCGTGAAAATGTCAACAACGCCGAAAAAAGTTTTTTTTTTTCAGCACAGAGAAGGCACTTAATGATCCCCCTTAAATCAGTTGTTTTTCAGAGATGAGATTGTAATCTGTACTTATGATGTCCCAGTGCCGTTACTGTTGGATTAATATCTAATTTTGCTTGAAGAATTTATTTATAGAAATTCTAGGGTTCAAAAAAACGGCGAAAGTTCATTAATGATTTTTCTAGTCTTTTTCATTCTTCATTTGGACGTTGGGATTAGATGTGTGTAATGATAGTGTTAGAAGTCAGGATTAACGTTGTTTTAAACGACAGGTGGATGAGGAATTCACGGAGGCTGATGCCAACATCAAAAGAAAGAGACAAATTACTAACGGATTCCTTATCAACCTATGCATCTAATTATATACATATATATATATGTGTGTGTCTGAGAGAGAGAGAGAGAGAGTCTGTGTGCACGTGTTGACGTGAGATAGATTTCATTTTTAATTTTTATCGCTATACACACACGCACACATAAACACAAACAATTCAAGAAGTCGTACATATATAAAAGTCATATCGGGTCGAATTCGTGCTATAAACGTATATATTTCTTTTTTAAATAAGTCGTTATATAATTCTCATTCTGGAGGATTCCAACGGATTAAGATGATAGGACTCGCGCTATAAACAGAACACTAAAACCATTGTATGTATTATATTTCCATGTATCTCTTAATTCATTCAATGCAAGATTCTCAAAAAGATTCATGTTTTATGCAAAATTACATGTTATACTACTATATGTAAACTTTTCCTACATGGATCATCAGTTGTTTATCAAGTAACCGTTTCGCTGATTTAAAAACAAAACAGTTATTTTGACATAGCCCCCAGCAGTGTTGATCAAAAACCACCTCCCCTCAAGATGTTTTTTACAAATTTAGCTCGTTATATTATCAGTGGTATCATAATACAAATAGTTTGTTATTTCATATAGAACAATTGTTATTTATTGTGCATAGATGTCATTTCATACTATACATCATTAAAACAAAAATATGATTAATAAAGACTACAAAGAAAATTTTGGCAATGGGGATCAGTAAGGATAATAACAGATGTGACTCTTTGTATTCGTGTCACATCTATCATATGTTTACCCATGTGGATATGAAATCAGTTATGTCAGATTTATTCTCAGACTGCTTACAAAGCAACTTCTAGTACCATTTTTATGAATATTAGTAATTCAGTAAAGAACTCTTCGAGTCGATTGCCCAAGAACATATATAACTGAAGATTATGATACAAATTTTCCAAGATCACTAACTTCAAACAGAATTATCCATATCTAACACTATTCAAATTTCATCAGTATTTTGAATGACTTAGAAAAAAAGGAGCTTTTTATATTTAGTTGAGACGGAACTAAATACCATTCCAATTGTTAGTAACACCGAATGGACTCTCCCATCAACGTACTGCAGATATTTGTTATTTCACATTACTGGTTCAATCTCCCATCGTTCCCATCTACCAGTCAGACAAGTGGAACAGAGCCAATTGTTCTCCTCATATATATATATATATATATATATATATATATATATATATATATATATATATATATATATATATATATATATATATATATATATATATATATATATATATATAAAAGTAGGTAGGTCAGTGTGTGTGTGTGTGTGTGTGTGTGTGTGTGTGAGCAAAGAGATAGATGAGAAAATACATATGCATATACATGCATATGTATGAATAGGTGTATATAAGACATACATACGTACATAAATACAAACATATATATATATATATATATATATATATATATATATATATATATATATATATATATATATATATATATACGTGAATTTGAAAAGCTGAAGGTAGACAGGATCACATTGACATAGATTGATAGAGAGTTAGGTAAGTAAGTAGGTAAATTATATCGACAAAGAATTTACAGGAAATAAGCAAAAGCAGATGAACCCCACCCCCACTCAAACCCGAAAAAAAAACATGATGCCCCCTCAAAATAAAAACAACAATAATAATCGCAGTTCTGACATAAACTTATAATATTAGTATGTATATATATATATGCATATATATATATATATATATATATATATATATATATATATATATATATATATATATATATATATATATATATATATATTAATATAGATTGATCGATAGGTTTATACATAGATATATAGATAGATTTTAATAGCTTAAGGTACATATGATCACATTGATATTGATCGATAATACGTTAGATAAGTAAGTAGGTATATCATGTCGATCGACAAAAGATTTACAGGAAATAAACAAAACAAAAAAAGTTTAAACCCACCCCCAACAAAAAATATTTAAAACACAAAACAAAGCAAATCCAGCCCCCACAAAAAATATATCAAAACCCCAGATAAAAATATTTAAAAAGAAGAAAAAGAAAAAAAAGCAAAAAAACAACGAAAAATAAGACTGTGCAGCTCTGACATGAATGACAGTGTTCGAAAGAGAAGAGCATTGTGATTTCCTTGATACAGATAGCACGAAACGAAAAGACGGCATTCCCGGATGTCCGGCGCATTTTTTTCAGGGTTTATATCTCTATGGTAAAACACCAAGGTCCCCATCCCGAGGACGCTTCTTCTTTTTTTTGCGGGGGGGGGGGGGGCAATGATTAAAGTTGTCTTCTCTCTGCTCTTTTCCCAGGAAATGCGCTCGAGAGAATAAAAGATACGAACTCGGCTTGAATGTTCGGTCATTTGAAGGATTTGGCGAAGAAGTCAATTGTGATCAGGCAAGGGAAGGGGAATGAATGAACAAATAAAAGAGGCAAGGAAAGAGGCAAGGAAAGAGGCATGAAATGAATGATGAGAAAGAAAAAGAATCTTCATTTGGAAGAAACTGAAAAATATAAGAAAAATATTTACTGTGAAAAAAAAAATTGAATGAATTAAAGACGAAGAAGAGAAAATAAGATTCAGAAAGAACAAAGGAACCATGAAGAAAAACAGATAAAAAAGAAAAATATGAAAAAGTAAAAAAAAAAATTTTTTTAATGGAGAAAGAGAGTCAAAGAAGTTAAGGATAGAGAGAGAAAGGAAGAATGAGAGGAAAAATACATAAAATGAATCACGAGAAAAAAGACTTTTTCATTCATTCATTCACTCATTTATTTACTCAGCTTCATTCGTGAAAGCAAATAAGATGCGGAAGAACTCGAAAAAGACAACGAAGTAAGTCAATACAAGCAAAAAAAAAAAATAAGGAATTCACCGTCACCGTCAATAATTGAAAAACGGTAGCGTTAAAGTCATGAGAAAAAAAATTTCATCAAAGAAAAAATGTGGTCAGAATAAATTCTATTTATGACACCACTGGCTTTTCCTACTAAAAACATTTAAAGTTGAGTGGAAAAAAAGGCCTCAAAAGGTCTACAGAGCCTTTTCTTTAAGTCTATAGACAAAACGGCATGGCCAGGAGCGTTGGTACATTTAAATATATAAGAAAACACAAACACACACAAGCATAGAAAAAGATAGAATCCTTGGCCATCTTTGGAGAATAGAGTTTTTCAATAAAGCAAGTGAAGAAGGAAAAGGTGAAGAAAAATGAAAACATACAACAGACGAAGGATAAAAATAAGGGAAGGAAAGCATTAAAAATTAAAATTCAGAGAGAAATAAAAAAAAGAGATTAGAAGAAAGGAAGAATATACAATGACAAAAAGAGACAGAGAGAGAGAAGCTTGTGAGAAAAAAGAAAAAATTCGTAAGCGAAAGAGAAGGCAAAGAAACAGAAAAAAACAAGAAGGAATGAAATATTATCGTAGAAAAAAGCAAAAAGAAAGAAAGAAAAGGGAAGACGAAAAGAGAAAGAAAGAAAAAAGGTGAAAGATTTGAGGGAAAAAAAGCCAAAGAAAATGCTGAGAAGAAAACCTGAGATAAAGGAGAGAGAAAGTAAGAAAGAAAAATATGAAAAGAGATGAGGAAAAGAAGAGACAAGGAAGAAAGTGAGGAAAGAAGAACATAGAGAATGAAAGAGTAGAGGCATAGGAAAAGCTGAAAGAAAGAAAAACCAAAAAGAAGAAACAAAGAAATCAAGAAACAAACCAGATAACAAAAAAGTCAAGGCAAAAGAACGAAGTCTAGAGGGGAAATAGTTCATGCTTTCTGACGTCTAAGAGTTTCTAAAAAAAAAAATACGGTAAAATCTATACATAGATTTATTTGGGATTTGGTCCTCCTTCCGATTGTTTTTTATTTCCTCAATGTTTCGGCCGTTATTCCTCCCAACTTTCTTTAGTTTAGGTGTCTGTCGTATTCGGTAATGCTTTCGGAATCTCCAGTCGACCCCTCCGTATTCAGTCCTAAAACGTGAACCATTCTCATTCCATCGACTGCCCCAAGGGCGGGAGTATCTTTCATAAGACCATCTTATTCAAATGCCTCTTTCGGAAGACTTTGAAAGTTTTTGAAAATCTAGAATGATTATTCTAACAGAAAAGACGAAGTGGCAATAGAGAATTACTCAGTTGTATTCTGCAACTCTCTTCAGAGAAAGAATAAACCGGATCAAATATAGTTTCCGCACCCCAATTAAAGTTAAAGACGCAAATTTTCGGATTACACCGTGATCAAAATTTAATCTATTCTAATCGAAACAAAAATGAAATGTATAATGCAGATCTCAATATTTTTCTAGCAAAAGGGGTCCGAATTTTACATTTTTATTTATCTTGTTTTGATTGAATTGAATCAGATTCTCTTTACGAAGTAATCTGGGATTTTACACTTCTGACTTACACTTCTCCTTTGGTCAGATTTAATTCAATTAGTTCAAAACAAATATATAAGAAATATTCAAGTTTGAATGCTACATTTCATCTTTGTTTTGATAAGTTGAATTAAATTTTGATTCCGAAGTGATCTGAAAATCCGCAACTATCTAGGTGCTTAACAATCGATCTCTGTGACCATCGACTGATCTATAAATTTATCAGCTTCCGTCTCTTCATATCTATCTATCTATCTATCTATCTATTCAAATTTCATTTGATCAAAAAAATTTTACTGCGATTGCTTGGCAGATATATAGATAGATATATAGATAGATATACAGATAGATAGATAGGTAGATATGAACAGACTGAGATAATAGTTTTATTTTTTGATATTCCTCGCCCTTCCTTTTTTTTTTCTCCTTCCTTACTTATTTTTTCTAACTCCTAGACACTTAACCTCGATCATCTACCGACCAGCAAAAAAAAAAAAATCGATCCATCCATCATTTCCGGATATAAAAATCAAGACGAATCGACTACCATCGGATTTGCATTGGCCACAATCACGTGACACCGCAAATATCCACGGGGCGCCAATCTGGGGTCCCTCACCCCCAACAAAACCCTCTCAACCAAAGCTACACATTACAATCCCAATCCTTCACGCTTTATTTCTTAGTTTTTATTTACTTATCTCTTTTACCTTTTTTTTTTTTTGTTTTATTTTCAATCACTATTAAAAAACGAAACTCCATCCGAAATCGTTTCATTTTATCAGATTCTCCGGTTTTATTTTTTGCTTCCAGATACATATATATATATATATATATATATATATATATATATATATATATATATATATATATATATATATATATATACATACATATATATATATATATATATATATATATATATATATATATATATATATATATATATATATATATATATATATACATATATATTGAGAAAGGGTGGACAATTTTTTTGTTGTTGTTGTCGTTCTCGTTGTTTTGGGGGAAGATTACTTCACTTTCTCGGATTATTTCGCTCGAGTAGTTTCAGGAATTATTTCTTCGCACCGATTTGAGAACCTTCAACTGAGGAGGTGTCTTGGGAATCCTTTTGAAAGTCTCTGTGCATTAAAGCCGAGATGAATCTTGGCACCAACCGCTGACATTTCTGAAGAAGAAACATAAAAAGAAATAATGGAAGAAGCTTCCAGACATTTTTGTTCTTGGGCTCTTCTCCCTGCAATGGCCATACAGTGGAACAAGCCCACAAGCAACTATTTACTTACGTAGACTGGAGTAATAATCTCTCACTGGCGAACACAAGTGCATACACACACACACACACACACACACACACACACACACACACACACACACACACACACACACACACACACACATACTCTCGCACACATGCATATTCACTCAGACACTTAAACACACACAATATATATATATACGTGTGTGTAAATATATATATATGTGTGTGTGTAAATATATATATATATAAATATATATATATAAATGTAAATACATATATATATAAAAATATATATTTAAATGTAAATATACATATATATATATATATATATATATATATATATATATATATATATATATATTCTACCTGTCATACGTATATATGCGTAGGTATGCGTCTTTCTACCTGCTAATCAACCGATCACAGTGTCTATGTAATCTCGTCTTTTACGTATACTGGGACAGTTTCTGTTCCAAAAGTGCACGTTTTGAAGTGGCCAGACTCTAAGGTCTGCAGAACAACCTGCCATAATTGTCATGAAAAATAATCTTCTGTCCTTTGTACGAAACAACAACTTTGAATCTCTACTTGAATTTGAATATTTTATATCTACATCCCGATCTATTGTTAACTTTGGTATTTTTTTTTTATATATATGACTCCAAATTCATAATTTTAGATTGAAGATCTGTAATCTGTTGGGGTTTTTTTTTTCTCTTCAAACACAATGCTGTGATGCCTGGTGTGCTGACTAATATATAAGGCGAATATCATTCTTGTATTATGGCCAGTTGTTGAGTTATCTCGATGCATATACACCCACAGAGATTTCCTCGGTTATAATTAGATATCTATATTTCACTCACTACATTTGTAATTTCAGTTCAAGTCTGTCTGTCAGTTAATTTATCCAACATTTATATCCTGAAGAAAAATCAGTAGACTATGTTTTTTGTACACTTAATCGGCAAATGATTAAGCAAAGAATATATACGAGGATAGATCATTATCCGTAAAGCCTGACACCATTATTAGCTGAATTTTGATCTAAACGTTTCATCGTGTAATGTTCGATCTATGAGATTGTCGGAGAACCATGACAATATAAAGAGATTGTGTTGAGAAATAACTATTCGTTTTGGAAAATAGATACTTTTTTCATCATAACGCTACAGACTTATTGATGTACCTTCATAGGCACCCGTTCGCAGATAAACAATCATAGGGTTGAAATGATAAAAGCAGCAGTAATATGAAAAAATAAACACTTGTGAAAAATTAATCATATCTGGCAATGTTTCATCAAACAAATTTGAAGACTTTTACATCAAATACAACTGGTGTATTTAAAATAACATCATGACGCCGAATAGGACGCCAGAAAGAACAGAGCTATATGGCTTATTTGGACAACGCATACTGGTGAAACATACATTTTCGGTGAATCGCACTGTAAGACAGACTCATAAGGATAAGGGCAGGGAGTTCGAATCTGGTTGGAAGCTTATTATTTATTTCCAATTCATACTACGGGCTTAATGGTCTTAAGATATCAATCTGGGAGTTATAGTTAGAAGCCACAGAAATGAACAAGATTCATAGGAATGATAAATTGACAATTCTTCATAGAAGAAATTCGAAGACTATTATATCTACTCCTATTTGTGTAAACTAGGACAATATTCTGAGGATGATATGTTGCTTGATAATTTTGGCTTAATCTTGAGAATACATTTCAGGAATCATGGCAAGCTTTAAGACCATTCCTGAAGATGGCACACATTCAAGTTCGACGTTTCCCTTGATTGTAAACATTTTCACAACATTTTAAGACAAATTTCGTGCCCGTTAGGTATTTGCTAGGGTCGCAATCGCCCTGTTATCGTTTAGTAGCGAATAAGGTTTTACAAGGGTGAAACTGCCAGGCCCATTTCCGAAAACCTCCTTTAACCGGACGACTGTCAAGCTTTAGATCATTTTCACCACCATAATTTTTTCTTAGACTGACTCTCTTACAGTACTAAAGGGTTCCAACTTCCCTGTGATTTATCCGTAGCTAGAAAGAGTTGAATCAACCAAGGGTATTAGTGTAAAACGAATGCTAATTGTGTCAGCTGGAGTTTGAACTCGGTTAGCCGATTCTATTTTCTTCGCTGCAGACCGTTAGGCCACCTGTACCTCCCATTTACAAGAGTCTACCATTATTTCCTTATTGTCGAACATTTCATCGCACGGAACTTTTATTGGCATCTTTGAATTTTGGTAAATTTGCTAAATCTTTCCTCACGGAGAACCGAAGTTTCTGAGAAGAAGGTAAACAGTCAAACACTTTGACCATTGTCAGGCTCCGTTCTTGAGAACTGAAACACGGAACACGACAAGGAATTATTCTATAGGACAGAAGGCAAAAATGTTTGCACGCACGCACGCATGCGTGAGTCATGGTCTTTTTGAGCCTGCGTCGTCCGATCCCTACTTTCACTTTTGGAAACTCTTTCGATTCTGAGATAATAAAATCAATTTTGCGTCAATCGGAAAAGACCATTTCTTTAAATCCCTCCAAATCATTGTTTAGTTTTCTGTCGTTCCTAAGTAAAATCTGGGATTTAACAATGCCGGCAATATCTTCCATTTGGTGGTCTTTTACGTCATAATTCCATCATTTCAAGTTGTTTTAGTACACGAATACAGTACAGTTTCTTCCGCTATATGACAGTACAGTGTTCCTATAAAACATTCCGTAAATCGGAAGGACGTAAAGTGGAAAAACAATTATCATTAATTCATATAGAGAGGTTTATTTTGACATTACCAGACCACCAAAAAAGGTTATGATGTGTGTTAGGTTGAGTCGTTGGAGGTCTGGATAATGGGAGGTACAGAGGACTAGGTAGTTGAAGAAAGAGGAAGAGGGTACGTGACTGCCTCTATAACGGGGCTATTTTCGTTCTTTTCCGAAAGTGACGTAAAGCGAACTTTTGAAGAACAGGGAAAGCTTTACAAGGATAATCATAGTCGATATATTGGGCATCCGTACCCAGCATAAATTAATCTCTGTAGTTCGCACGTGTATTAGAAATGATTATCTAAAGTTATTGTGATATGTATATTTTTTGATATATCTTTCATCTAAAACTATCTTTTAAAAAAGTGCCAGCCCAAGATTTGGGTATTGTAGGTCGAAATGAGCACTGAATTATCTGAAAAAAAGAATTGAGCATTACTGGCCCGAAAAGAACAAAGAGACAACAAATAGCTCTTTGGGGGGGGGAACAAAAAAAACAAACAAAAAAAATGTTTCAAAGGGGTGCCCTGTGTTGCACTCAAGCAAATTTTCAAGGTTGAAACCCCATCCGGTCACACACACACACACACACACACACACACAGAGACGAGCAAAGAGAGTAGAACCTGTTACCCAGTTGGCTGATTATCCTCGCATTCCATTCGTAGGGCCACGGTGATTTGATAATTTAAAAAGTTCGTTAGGTTTATCAAATAAAAATAAAAGACATTTTTTTGAAATTCTGCATTAACTCCGTTGATTACCATATTTAACAATATATTCATAAATTTATCCTTTCAGTTATTTTCTCGGCAAAGAACTGCTTTAGGTTCCTTTTTGCAATCTTCAAGAGAATTCAATCAAGAAAATCATGTAAAGACTGGAATAAACAGTAAACCGGGGATGCTGAATACAGTGGATGAGGAAATACTCTCCAGTGAATCTGAAATAATCTTTTCCCGGTCACAAAAGAAATATCTGTTGCAGCGCTGTCCTATATATCACACTCTTTCTGTAAACTAATTCTGAACGATTTCCGTCAATTGCTGTCTTCAGTCCCCTTGCAATCTAAAAAAAAAAACTAGTAAGGCGAAATTTGACAAAAGATCAGTCAAGTCAGACCCATATTTAGGCTTAACAGATCGTACCCTTTATTTTCTACATATCAAGTTGTGAAAAACTCCTCTCAATTCATATATGTTTGCCCGTGAAGAACCTAATGAGTCCGCTATTCTCAATGAAATCATAACAGATCTTTGCAAAATTGACTCCAACAGACTTACAAGTTTTATTAAATGACAGGGAGAGTTAGTCTCAAGTAATGTCTCTGTTTGATCGCAGTCAACCCCAGTTGGTGTAACCCGACTCTGGGGCATTCCTCAATCACCTGCCATACTTTCTTCACAAACTGTACACAAAAAAAACCTTTGAGTTGCGTCTTTTCATTTCTTTGAAAAAAAAATCAAAACTGTTGGTTATTTTCTTCTATCTTCAACGTTCGATCCAATAAACAAAAATCCGCCAAGTCAGAAAAATCTTTTAATGTTATCTGATGACTAACATACTTAACCCTGGCGATAGCTGTGAAATGTCTGTTTCTTTCATTGTCAGCCTTGACTGATGGAAGCTCTCGAAAGATGAATAAGAAAATTTTAATTGATAGTTTTTGTCAAAGTTGTTTTGTTAGATGGATAGATATGTATAGACTGAGATTGATAGATAGATAGATAGATAGATAGATAGATAGATATGAAGAGACTGGGATGGATTGCTTGCCAGCTAGATAGATAGATAGATAAATGGATATAAAGAGTGGGATAGGTTGCTGCGAGTCTGCGTGACCAATTTCAATCTTCATTGGATCGTATCATTTTGAAAGGATGGTATCAGTTTTCCTTCATAATTCTACAGTATCATTAAGGTAGACGATAAACAAAAGTATTACAGTTCCAATTTCGAAAGTATCTTGATTTGTTTGGAATTCGCCCACGTAATGAACGCGCTAAAATTGCAGTGCCGAACGATCTTCTTGATATTATGAGAAGCCATATTTGTTTGACGCTAAGTAAGAAGACATCAAATTCAAACAAACAGCGTTTTATTGCACGGATTACCATCTCCAGGGACGAAATAAAACCGAAATTCAATGATTATTAATATTTAATTACAAATTGCGATTCTGGGCTACCATTTCTTTATCGGTTATTTTTATTTCGACCGGAAGAAGAAGTCGCCATTTTAGGCGTCGGCTTTTGTTCCGACTTCATTTTGACGAACTTTCACGAGGAGAGATGAATTGCTACGTATACGTAAGTGATACATTAAGAGAGATCAGATCACCCCCTCCTCCTTACCATCGAAGCTCCGTAATTTGAGACGATGTTTTACAAAGTTGGTGATACATTCTTGATAGAATAATAGAATTTAATGAAATCTGACCTTTATTAAAAGGCTCAAATATGTTCACCGACAAGTAATGAGAGATGAGATGCAAAATTCCGAGTCACGTATCTTTCATTTGTGTATTTTTATGAGTAAATGCATACGTACATCAAGAGGTCTATGGCTAAATTGTGGACCAATAATGCTCGAAAAATAATGTTTCATCAATTTACAAACATAGTCCCTAAGTATCCTCAATCGTGAGTCACGCAAGCCACTTTTAATCTGATCAGTGTTATTTAAACTTGTTTTAAAACTGTTTAATTAGATGATTTTAGGTTCTTGGTGCATATTATTTCGTTTTATGTGTATTTGTTTTTGTAATGTTATTCTTTATTATGGATTTCAGCTGTTTACCATTTGCCTGTTTCGAGAGTATTAAAAAACAGGACAGGTTTCTTGGTTTGGCTCTCCCAGTCATATTCATCAATATCTCCTTAAATTTGAATAATCCATGATTAGTTCGGGTTTCTGGGCTTGTTCTTGTTAAAATCATTTATAGAAACACAGCTTAATGATACTGAAGAGAAAAGCCTTTTGTTAAATCCTTGCTTGATTAAAAAGTCAGAAGAACGGGACCTATGTCTAAATCAGAGAAATTCAGTCAAGATTGGCCTCACCACATCACATGAGTGACTTGGTGATCACTGTCACTCAATCAATTGAGTATGGAAGTTCCTAGGGGTGCACAATGACTAATGCCCTCCATCGAGCAGCGGGTGATTGACCAGGCTCGACGTTGTTTAACTTCGGTGATCTCATGAGAACCGGTGTATCCAACGTGATT
>OY735230.1:5483298-5513298 GCA_963457665.1 Thysanoteuthis rhombus
CCTAATTCTAGAATAAAGGTATAAATAATAATAACAATCTGTTTGTACATGTGACTGCTCTCAGGGTCGCAGGGGGTTTGGGGCACAGGGTGAAGGCAAAAGACTCTGAAAATATTGAAAAATAGCTTAACTTCTCCCAGGAACTGGAGGAATTTTAAAACAGGAAGTTTGTGATCGTGTCCATACAAAATGACAAACCTGAGACCTCTTTCCAAAACACAAAAGGCGAGATTGAATGAGTTAGCACTGGTGTTCAAAACCATTGGCCATTTGGGGGTCCACCAAACGTTTCTTGGGGGCTGCAACAGTGTTCCATTTGAACCTGACATCGTGGATGTTGCGTCAGATCTTAAAAAATCGACTATCACAGAGCTATCAAAAACATAATCATTGTACACGGACCTAAATACTACACCAGAATCTGAATAAATTTAATCCATCATAGATAGATATGATTTTTAAAGATCAATAATCTTTTTCTTTATTTTAGTTTATTAATTAGTCTGAGAACGAAATGCCAAACTTGGAGGTCCGACAGAATATTGTCTTTGTTAAGATGGTCTTTGGGTTTTAAAAATTTCGAATTCGAGGGAAAATTTAGATTGTTCATGGTCGCACGCTTGCCGATGTCTAACATCAATATTAGTAATCCTGGCTTATTAGTAAGGCTCGAACACTGACAACTGACGCCAGTCGCACAAACGTATCTATCTCAACCACGAAATAGATCTAAAGATGAATTGTTCTGATTTCAAGTCAGCGATAGAATCGACAGAGCATTTTTAGAAACTGACATGTGAACGTGTGGTGAAGGTGTCAGTTGGTCTCACGAAAAGATTTTTTAGATACGGTAGCATCTTCAGCAGTGATTGCTGTCATTGACTGACTATCTGACTGACAAATTGACATAGCAAACACCCACTCCTTCATTGAATCTGATGTCGCTTGAGCAGTATTTTTTTATCACGTCATCAAATAGAATTCTATTTTACTCCGTCACAAGACGAGCACGCATCAATTGCATGAATTAAATTCTTTTTTACTTCGATACAGCTTTAAATGGAGGTGCTTGCAGGAAAGGGCTTTTTAAAGCTTTGAAAGTAAAGGAGTCAGAAGGAAGGGGCCTTTAAAGGCACTGATTATCGAGCTAGGGCATCTATGGCCTGACTTTCAGGCTAGTTTGAATGGTCTCCTAGAAGTAAATCGTTCAGCTTCAAAATACTATCTTTTTGTTTTTTATCCTGAACGAACGAAAATAGTTAGGAGTGTAAAAATTCATCTATACGCTCTTTCAATTAATTTCGTTTCATTTCTTTTCTAAGAGATGTGAAGAGAGGAGCCGTTTCAGTTTTTTGTTCCAACCTCAGTCGGTCGGGCTTCCTGCAATTTCTCTTCGCGCGATAAAGGTTGTTTTCAAATCCTGTCTTCGTCACTTTTATTCGTTATTGGCAGGGGTACCCATCCTTTTCTTATCGCACGATTATTCATTTCATTTTTATTTGGTTATGAATTTTTTTTCTTTTTGCTCTTGTCGGGGATCCATCTTTTGTCAATTGTCAAAGTTTTTTCTACTGATATATCAATTCCCCACATATAGATGGATATATAAACATTTATAAGATAGATAGATAGATAGATAGATAGATAGATAGATAGATCCGGTTAGTCACTCAATAGAAACCGTCATGTGATCGGAGTTTTTCCCAGTATGCTGGGTTGGGGATGATCAATTAAAATTGGAAAAAAAAGGTGATCATTGAATAAGTTACTTCTCTTGAATTTTATTAGATACTGAAAATTCAGAATTAAAAATAAAAAAAGGAAAACAAGCATGAATGTAGCCAAACACAAACTAAAGACCAATTTAGCATAAACTTGGATTGTAATTTGAACACCAGCTGACTAAAAACTCATTTTTGGGAAGAATTTTGAGAAGATGGAAAAATTAACTTCTTTTAGTCATAACGAGGAGTAAATGTTGAAAATTTCAGCCCTCTAGCTCCACTGGTGCAACCTGTATGCGTGATAAATATATACATAGTCAGACAAACAGACAGACAGACAGACGGACGGACTAAACTGAAAACTGAAGGAAACTATGTTGACAGTTTTGATAGCAGTTTTGCTTGATGTTTTTTTTTTAATAGATAGAATGAATATCTGGAAGTGTGTCTTTTGATAAGTTTATCATTTTAAGAAATCCAACGTTGTAGTTGTTCAAAAATACTGATACATACAAACGTATATGCAAGGTGTCTCAATAGTCACTAAACACCTTTTTATCTAAACAAAGTGACCTTTGAATATTGGTACACCTGATCTAAAAATGATTGCGATTTAAAATTTGAATCTTATCAACTTCAAATGAGAATTTCTTCACTGGTAGACATCTAAATATAAGCCGAATTCTTGGAAGTATATTTCTACAGTGTAAGAAATTCCACCTTCCAGCTGCTTAAACACACACGTACCAACGCATGCACATGTGCATACATACATAAATGCATATATATATATATATATATATATATATATATATATATATATATATATATATATATATATATATATATGTATATATATATATAAAAATCAATAATACAATGTCTGATACATGATGGGTATATTTCACAAAGTGCTCGATCTATTCAACATTAAATATCAAGTTGAGTTAATATAGTGCTTAAAATATGATGAAATAAAGGTTTCCCTCCACAAATTCGTTTATGTTTCTATCCAGTTGGGGCTTCTTCAGGCAAATGATTAAAGGAAGTGTCTGCAACATTCCGAATTTATAACAACTAGACAGTAATCTATCCCTCCTATGTAAAATAAAACAAGCAATGACCAACAATTAAACAAGGAAAACTAAAGAAGAGATATATCAATAGAACAAGAAGAAGTTTCTCCAACTAGGAAAATAGACACGAATCGAATAACGTCCTAAATAGTGATCTAAATAAATCAAATCACTTGCCTGGAGAAGCCCAACCAAGGCCAGAACGAATACGAGTTCGTGTAGGTAATCTTTTATTTCATCATATATGTACATGAAAATAGTTGATAAATGGACATATTTGGTCCGACAGAATGTATTATAAATTGCGTTATATCATTTAGCAATTTATCTGAAATGAATACACGGTTATAGTTACACGGTTAATACATAATTCAATTTACACAACGTGAATAGAATAAGCAGTTACAGAAAATGGGACTGCAGCTGGAATTGAACATGCCACTTCAACGTAGCAATGCTCTTACGATTGAGCTTGGCAGCCGCCAGTATTATTGTTATTGTTATTATTTGGAATCTCACACCAGTTGCCCGGTGGTAACCGCTGGAGTTTGAGTGACAGCAAGTCTCCTCAAGTCTCCAGCCCTCCTCCCCCAGTACTCATAGGTCGCAGTAATTCTGCGATTTACAGTTTCACACCGGTTGCCCAGTGGTTATCGCTGAGGGCTGAGTGACAATAAGTCTCCTCAGGTCTTCAGCTAACGTCTCCTCCCTCTTTCGCATATCATGACAGAGCTACAATTCGTTGCAGTACTTATATCTCTAGCACCTTCCTCAGTATTCGTGCAGTTCCCAGTAGTGTTGTGGTCTGTAGGGTCTCTATCCTCCCCCTAATCCTGATCTCCTCCAGTCTCTCCCTCAGCGTTTTTGGGACAGTTCCAAGTGCGCCCACTATGACCGGTACTACCCTGGTTCTCATGTTCCACATTTTTCTTAACTCCCTTGCTAGGTCCTGGTATTTTTCCCTTTTTTCACCCTCCTTCTTTTTTACTCTATGGTCTGCAGGTACAGCAACGTCTACTATTTGGCAGGCCTTCCTTTTTTTGTCTACTATTACTAAGTCCGGTCTTCTTGCCTGGATGAGGTGGTCAGTTTGGATGTCAAAGTCCCACAGTAGTTTGTGGTTGTCATTCTCCAAGACTGCCTCTGGCTTGTGCTGATACCACTTTTCCACATGGTTGAATCCCATTTGTTTGCTTATTATTATTATTATTATTATTATTATTATCATTATTATTATTATTATTATTATTATTATTATTATTATTATTATTATCACCATCATTATTAAGAAATGGATATGTGATCAGACAGAAATGATTATAGATTGCGTTATATCATCTTGAAACTCTATTAGAAATGATCTCCCATGATAATACGGTGAATGTATAATTTTGCCTAGACAACGTAAATAGAATAAACAATTAAAGAAAATGGAGCTGCGGTAGGAATCGAACCTGCGTTACATGTGCTGAACATCACTTTACTGCAGAGGTTCTATAAAGTAATATCAAACGAGTTTGGTACAAAGTCATGAAAATGGAGCCCTCAATCAATATGGATTTCATTACAACAGTCTAAGTTCTTGTAGCCGCCCTATGCAGTAATTTCGGGCTAATCAGGTACAAGAGAATGATAATGGTGCGTTTGATGAATATCAACCCACTATACAAGTATAACATCTTCCAAACTATTGCTTTACTGCAGACAGACTTCCCTCACCCGTAATCTGTGTGGCACAAAGAGGTAATTGTAAGTCTGGTACAAGGCCATGATTATGGAGCAGACAGTGAAGATCGAACTCATTAGCATTGTTTTGATTAACCGACCTGCAAACCATTGCTCTTAGAGAGGCGAAATATCATTTCGTCTGTACGTATGAGAGAGTTGAGACGAGGGCTGTAAGATGCGTATTTTTGTTGTGGTTAGTTGGCTTGTTTCGTTTTTTTTTTTTTAAATTATTTTCAATCATCTATTTTGTTTATTCCGGCACGGCATCGGTCACGCCATATTTCAAGCATCTTTAACTTTCAGCCTTTTGTCCTGAACCGCATGGGTTCGTGAGAAGCAACCGTGGGCGTTCCCTCGCGTGGAATCGCTGTGCGCCTTTCTGTACAAAACGAGCATTGCTAATTGTCGCTGATTCGTGAGGCACTGTCAGTCACCTTTCACGGGAACGCAATCAGATCGGTTAAATAGACGTATTTTTTTTTCAAGGGAAGGACGAGCTTTGTTAGTCACTCAATAGAAACTTGACCAAGGTATTTTGGCAGCATGCTATGTTGGATGTGATCAACTAAAAAAAATTGAAATATTGATGATCAATATATGAGTTACTCTTCTCGGATTTTATTGGGTCCGATAAGGTCCGAATTCCAGCCCCCCAAAGAAAAACAAATGTATACATAGCCGGACAAAAATCAAGTGACTGAGTTAGCGTAAACTTATTTTGTAAATTTGAGAAAAAAAGTTTTTGTTGACATTATAAGGCTTCTCTACGTGCGATATGTTCGTAGCCAGCCAGACTAACTTAAAAACAGAATAAATTTAAGTTGATAATATTGGTGACAATTTTGGTGGACAGTTTCTGTGAAAAAAGGGAAAAAAAACATTTAATTCTCTAATCGGTAGTGATGGTTGGAAACGAAGTCAACGATCGGAGTTCGAATTACTATCTCAATTTATGGTTTGGTTAGCCAAATCCTAAATCAGGGTTTCTTAAACATTTTTCTTCCAGCGTACTCACTTGCTTTGCCAAACATTGTTAGCATGCCCGTTGTAAAGAATAGGATTTGAATTATATGAATACCATAGAACAGACAATAGACATGTAGTATTTGTTAGTCACATTTTAATGAGAGAGATGTGATTGACTCTTTTCAACTTGTAACTAGATTCTAGGTATAGATTCAAAGTAACACATTTGCATTTCATTCTCAATAGAAAATATTGCACGAAATTTGTTTTAGTTGGTTGTGATAACTCCAAAATCCCAGTGTTCTCACAAATCTCACGTACCTATGAAAGATGCCTAAGAGTTACGTATGCTCCGGTTTAAGAATTCCTGTCCTAATGTATCCAGTCATATCGAGAGTAATGCCCCACAGTGAGATTCTTGGAAGAGTAGATGTTTCTAGATGTGCAGTTGGCCCAATGGCTAATCACTAAGTCCAAAATCTGGCTGACCTTAGGAAAGGCATATATCAATCTCTCCCAATAAGTTATGTTAGGGAATAAACTTACTGTTGCTGATAACATGTGTTCCAGTGAAACCTGATGCATAGGATATGGCATGTCACCCCATTGCCTCGAGTAATGTCATGAAGGACTCAACATGATGCCCCAACGATTTACAACGTCGCGATATAATTTGATTTTTTTCATTTTTTGTATTTTTTAAATGAATTCATGCCTTTCCCAGGGCATAAGTGTAAAGTGAACGCAAACTTTACCAGTCGAGCTTTGAACTCGTTTCCCTGAGTGCATTCTGTGTTGTTAACCGTTACCCGAACTGCACCTCTTATGCACACCACCCACGCTTCACAAAAATCGAAGATGTTACGATAGAGGATCTACCAGACACTCACGCATGAACACAAACAGCCCTATCCAAAAAGAAAAAAAAAACACAAAAAATCCCTAAATCTTTGTAGAGAAAAGAATGATTCATTAAAACACCATGTCTTTGCCGTGCGAATCATGTGTGAAGTAATAAAGAGACAGAAACGAACTGCTTGCGTGTTATTTCGATTTCTGTATCTTTTTAGCATGTTTTTCTCCAGATATTTCCACTTTTTTTTCTTCATCATCATCAGTGCTTCATTAGGACGGATATTGTCGTAAATGGCAGCAGATAGAGGCACGAAAATAAAATAAAAAAGCCGAGAAAAGCACGAAAGTATGATTTTTTTTTTTTTTTTTCTAAATTTTAGATATTTATTTTGCGAAATTCACTTTCATTTCTTCCCGGTCTGTCCGGAAATTATCCAACCATTTGGCTCATATCGAGAACCGGTTTCACAGCCTTGGTGTGACTTGGCAATCAATCTAAGGGTACTTTATTGTGTATTTGCGAACAGATACTTGGCTTACTCTATCGGTGGTAGGACGCTATTGAATGGGTTTGTGTACCGTGTAACCGTTGCATTTATAATGTCCAGGCCCGTCCGTTCACCATGTCTCGAGCAGGGTCTTTTAGCCAAACAACGAAACATCCAGGTCGAGAGTCTTCCCCCGTGGGTCAAGTTTGACTGCCTATCACTTTGGGCTTTTCCCCAAAGAGATTTCCAGTCCGTGGACTCCATTAGAAAATACTTCGCGAGACAGCTGATGGTGAACCTGAAAGAAGACTTTCTTTGCTGAGTGCTTTGAAAAGTGGAAGGGACCCTGGAATAGAGTGTGAAGTCCCGAAGGGAGTGATTTGAAGGGGACAAAGACGCCATTGCCTTACAGGGGCCATTTTTGGTTTCATATCAAGTGCCCACATACTTGTGTATGTATACTACAAGTCTTTTCTTTATTCAATTCAATAATCCAAGGATATACAGCTAGGTCTATCAATACAACCAATCCTGCTTTGGCACAAGGCCAGACTTTGGCTCACATTGAGAACTCAATTCATTACCTTCAGCTTGGTGACACGCATACACTCTATCTATTGTCACACTACGCCAAGCACTCCACTAAAATAAATAATATTTTTGGTTGACTAAAGCTGAACTGAAAAGATTATTACTAATTTGGTAGAGTAACATTTTACAGACAATATCAAAAAAGATAGAAAGCAAAAAAAATCCAGAAAAATGCGTTCCTTCCAAATAAAGATAAATCCCCCACCCCAGTCTAATGCCACGATGCTTTATAAAACTTCTCGAAACACTCCACCTCACCCGATTCCTAATTACATCAGACTATATTTAACAAAATTTATCTTGAATGCCCTTCGTTAAGCCGTGTGTGAATAGCTTGTATAGATATATCAGATTCAATGGACATATCCTGTACACGATTGTTGTGTGATCGGTGGGGTGTTTCCCAGCACGGCCGGCTGTTGCAATGAACGCATCGAAAACGAAAGTGAAACAGAGGAACGGCCACGTGGCACGAAAGTCAAAAGTGAAAGTTGAAAATCACGACAACTCGCTCTTTATGCCCACGTTGTACAAAAACCTGACAACGGGATGCCTTGATGCCTCAGTCATAGGGGTGGGGAAGGCGATCATCTTTATCTTGATTTACCAAAGATGTTGTTGTTTCAAAAGTTGGTGTTTTTCCCTTCTTCTTCTTCTTCTTCTTCTTCTTCTTCTTCTTCTTCTTCTTCCTCTTCTTCTTCTTCTTCTTCTTCTTCTTCTTCTTCTTCTTCCTCTTCTTCTTCTTCTTCTTCTTCTTCTTCTTCTTCTTCTTCTTCTTCTTCTTCTTCTTCTTCTTCTTCTTCTTCTTCTTCTTCTTCTTCTTCTTCTTCTTCTTCTTCTTCTTGTCATCGTAATTGCTGTTGTAGCTGTTGCTGTTGATACTGCTGATGCTGTTGTTGTTTCTTTCTGAGAGAAAACGTAGTGAGAATTGCGTTTTTAAGTACGTATTATTATTACTAATATTTACTAAGCTTAGCCTAACTTGCCAAGAGGAAAAAGCTTGCCTCGAAAAACAGCATCCGAAATCCAACTTTTCACCAACTATTATTATTATTATTATTATTATTATTATTATTATTATTATTATTATTATTATTACACATAACTTCTCGAGCAGACAGAGAGACGGAAAGAGGCAAAATCTGAATATTTTTCATAAAAGAGACCAAGGAAAATGGGAAAGAAAATTAATATGAAAGAAATGTGGATAGAGAAAGGTGGGGAGGAATGCTTACGACAGGAAAGCTAAGCAGTTCGTCGGAGTTGGAAAGAAAAAGGCAAGGAAGGAAGAAGAAAAAATGAAGTAAAGATAAAGAGAAAAAAAGAAAGGGAGAAAAAAGGACGGAAGAAGAAAAGAAAAGGAGTTAAAGAGAAAAAAGAAATGGAGAAAGAAGAAAGGAAAAAAGGAAGTAAAGATGAAAAGGAAAAAAAGAAGAAATAATGAAAGAAAGAAAGAAAGAGAAAAGTGAAGTTAAGATAGAGAAAAAAGAAAAGAGGAACAAGAAAGGAAAAAAGGATGAAAAGAAAGAAAAAAGAAGAAATTATGAAAGAAAGAGAGAAAGAAAGAAAAAAAGAAAGAAAGAAAGAAAGAGAGGGAAAGTAAGGTTTGTATACAGAGAAATTAAGAAAAACAGGGAAAAGGAAGTTAAGATGAAGAAAAAGAGAGGAAGTAAGTAAGTAAGAAAGAAAGCAAGAAAAAGAAAGGAAGGAAAAAGAGGAAAGGAAGGGAGAATGAAAGAAAGGAAGTTAAGAAATAAACACGTAAAGAAAGGAAGAAAGAAAGAGAGAAAGAAAGAATGAAAGAAAGAAATTAAGTAAGAAAGAGAGAAATATAGAAGAAAGGAGAAGAGGAAAAATGAAAGGAAGGAAATTAAGTGAAAGGGAGAAGGACAGCAAGGAAGGAACAAAGTAGGAAAGAAAGAAAAAAGAAAGAAAGTATGAAATACAGAAAAAAGAAAGAATGAGAGACAGAAGAAAAAAGGGACGGAGAGTTAAGATACAGCGAGAAAGAATGGAACAAAAAAAGGAAATAGAGAAAAAAATAAAGAAGGAAAGAAAGAATAAGTAATGAGAGACGAGGTGAGTTTGTTTACCAATATGAACAACAGATCTTAAACCAATTCAACTTTGCAACATTTAATTCTTTGAGAAAATGTTAATGGTAACTTGGTACTTTTTGTTTATCCGTCTCACATGTTATCACAAATGTAATTCAATCTTTATATGGAAGTGAAATACCAAAAAGATCCCACTTTTTCGTGAATGGTTCCAGTTTTTAATTTTTAATGTTTCCATAAAAAACATCAATCAAACATGTTACCATTTTCCTTAAATCAAAGCAATTCAAAAATGCCAGAGCGAAAAAAAGCCTCACGCGTGTTCGTCAAACCCAAATATAATTCTTAAAAAAAGGGGGAAGAGAGTAAAGGGAGCAATGATTATATTTGAAATTTACTTACTTGAAAATTACGTCTTGAAAACTGATTAACCAGTTTTGTAACTTATACGGTAAAACTTATGATTAATTTTCTCTGATGGAAAAACATCAAAATTAAAAACTGTAGCCATTAACGAAGTTTCTGTGTTCTTATGCGTTCATGATTTCTAATATATTAATTTAATAAAAAATACATTTATCAGAAAGGAAATTAAAGTTTTTAAAAAATAAACTGATTCATTTTAAACATACAAAATTAGGTGTCGGACAAATTTCTATAAAATGAAAAGAAGAAAGAAAGAAAGAAGTAAAAGAAAAAAAAAGAAGTTAAGATTTATTGAGAAAATATGGTTGGAATTAATACCCCTATCCCTAATGGGAAACGGGGTCGATAGATTGGCACAGTTTGGGATCGAGGAAAAGGGGGAAGAAAGAAAGTCTCGTAGTGTCTGAGTGGGTGGGAAGAGATAGAGGGAGGAAAAGAAAAGTTAGGTAGTTTATAAAGAGGTAGGGGGAGAGAGAGGGCAGTAACTAAAGTTAGGTAGTTTATTGAAGAGTATGAAAATTTTTGTCTATGCGTTTGTGTGTTCACACCAGATGTCTGGGTGTCATCGATGGACACTGCGAGACAGCAAGTCGTCAGCCTCCTTCTCGGCATTCCCACAGTCCATGACAGTGCTGTGGTCTGATTTTTCTCACTAGGGGTCTCGTCGTAATCGCTGAATGATGACAGTGAACTCAGGACTCCGGCCCTCCTCTCAGCTTCCTTGCAGGCCACAACAGTGCTGTTTTGTAATGTCTAAACCTTATTGGAGGTCGTAATCATTTTTTTTTCAAAAGGTGAGACAGTAATACGTCTTGATTTATTCAAATATTATTTTGAATTATGAAGCTTTTCTTTTTATCTCTTTTTTTGGAGTGTCCTTAAACGTTTATTCTAGAATCGTTCTTGTAATTAGAAAAAAAATTCAATTTTATCTTTTTTAGAAATTCAAATTTTAACGAACGTGGGTCGGTCTTGAGTATTTCTTGCTTTTTTTCCTATCAATGGATGCCTTTGATGTATACGTTATGTCTGCTAATGCCATTTTCAGCATCCCATTTGTCAAACCGTCAGTATTTAGTATGCTTTTGTTGACTTGAACAAAGTTTCACGAATTCACTTCCGATTGGCTAAAAGCATCTCTGTTAGAACCAATAAAAACTCATAACTTGAATCGTTCGAAACGCTGCAACACTTCTCAGTCTTCGATTCCCTGGCGTAGTCCTGATATTTTCTCAATTTCCCACTTTCTTTTGTCTCCCCCTGTGATTCGATGGTAGAGTCATATCTACAATATGGCATGTCAGATCTACCTTTCCTTTTTTTTACTTCTATCAGATCTAGGCTTTTCTTTTGAATAAGATGCTCGGTATTGATATCTTCTCTTTGTGATCTGCTAGCAGAACCACGTCTACTATGCGACAAACTTTTTGTTTATTATTCTTCATCTGATTTAATATTATTACTAGGTACACCTGTGTAAATCCTGGGGGTCGTACAACTAAGGTAATAATAATGTTCTCATATATTTCGGCAATTAGATTATACTATTTTGCTGAAGTAAATTATTTCTTATGATATGGCGTGCGAAAGGACGTTGAGTATCCAACGAAGACGAGGAAGGAAGAAAAATATGAGAAGAATTTGAATTTATTGTTGTGATATACTAGGATTTAGTCCCAGTAATTGACTCCTCACCTTCTTTACCCACTATAAGTAGTGGTACTCCAATGGAGGAAAGGTGTAATAAAACACAGGAACATGTTAAAACAAATAAATCAACAAGTTTTATTGGTGTGAGAAGACGCCAAAAAATAAATGGATAACAAGCAAAAGGCGTAACGGTCGTACATACAAAACAATTAGAATAATAATATAGATTATTCTTACATTTTGAGGTTTCACACCAAGGATAACTGATACCATTCACTGAACATCAAGTCTCGTCAGTACTCCGGCACTATCCTCAGTATTCTAGCTGTTTTTAGTAATGCCACCACCTAGTTTCTTCGTAGGATTTCAAGTTCTTCCAAACTCGTTACAAGACGTGTCAGGAATGTTCCAAGTGCTCTTTTAATGATGAGTATGACCGCCATTATCTGATTTCGCATTTTCAGTTCTCTTGCAATGTATATTTTCCAGCTTTTCAATTCCTTTTGGTTTTATTCTGCGTTGTAATCAGTTTGGCTTATATTAGTGTGCTACAAATGAAGCCTTTTTTTTCAAACGAAGTCAACACTTCTTTGAATGCAAAAAGTTTTTCGTTAAGACCAAATTTGAACCGGTTTGTAGCGTTCATACGGAAGGATAAGCAAAGAGAAAGTTGACTATACTATGTTTATAACTATTGTATACGCTTCATATATATATATATATATATATATACTTGACTTGTTAATTTCCCAATGAATCATATTGCATTGCGGATGATATTTTTTGTTATATTTTTGGTGCGATGATTATTTAGTTTTGATGTTTTAATTGGGAATAACTTGAACAATCGATAGGAAAAAATATTTTTCAAACAAATGTTGACAAATGCTGTCAAACATTTTATAAACAACGTCACAAGTTTTGGATAGACCCTGTCCTTTTTCTCTACACACCACGCAATCATATATATATACACACACACACACACACACACACATATATATATATATATATATATAAGCTAAAGACTATCTAACAAGACAATACACACACACCGAGACACGCATGCCAGTATGAAATGGCACTTACTTCCTCCTAAACATACATGCACACACACACACACACACACACACATATATATATATATATATATATATATATACACACACACACACTGCATAGCTGGGTACTTATTACAATTCTCTGTAGGGTGTGGACATTGTTTTGAATTACCAAAGAAAATACTGTAATGGACAAATTTTAATTCCCCTTTTCTGTAAAAGTAAATACAAAATTTGTAGATATAATAAAAACACATACGAAATTGACATCCGGACTTCTGTTTCTCTCACTTCAATTATACAAATTAAATAAAGAAAAAAAACATCTAAACAAGATTATTTGATGTTTGAATGGCGTGTTCATTTATTTTCTTTCATTTTTTTAATTCACTGAACCCTTCCTTCTTTCCTTACTTCTTCCCTTCCTTTCTCCTTCTTTCTTTCCTTCCCCTTCTCCCTTTTTTTTCTTTCTCCCTGTGCTTCATCCATTGCATCAGGTTGTTACATACGAATTTCTTTTCAGTGGCAAGATGAACGAGGATTTAAACAACTAGAATCTGTGAATATTTATTAAAAATATAAACCAATTGAAGATATAACCTTTTTACAACAATCCTTTATTTTACTTATGTTCACTTCTGGTCATCATAAGCAAGGCTTTTCGGCCATTTCTCACATCAGCGGCTTCGTAAGAAGAAAGTTATTTTTGTCACAGAATTGAGACCAGTTTTTTGAAATGTTAAAATTATTTATTGATGTTGAGATAATAAAAGTTGGCCACACTAAGATGTGACATGTTTGAGATGAAGATTAAATGACTAAAAAAGAAATAAAAGAGGCAAAATGATTTATAGGACTTAAAAAACACGAACATTATGAGCAATACGAGAATTGTTAATTTTTCAGATTCTATCCTAGGATGATTTAATGTAACATCATTATTGTCAATTTTGACTAGATTTCACCTCCATCCTAAATTTCATTTGTTTTCCATCACAACTTTGAATCAGACCGTAATCATAAGATAAAAACTAGTCAAAACTATTATTAATATTTTACATTTTCGTGCCAATTGCCTGGTGGTTACCGCTGGAGACAGAGTGACAACAAGTCTCATCAGGTTTCCAGCCCTCCTCTTCACACTCTCACAATCAATAGCAGTGCTGGAGATCGCAGTTTCACACCAGTTGCCTGGTGGTTATCGCTGAAGGCTGAGTGACAGTAAGTCTCCTCACGTCTCCAGCCTGGGGGTTCGTAATTTCACACTTACAGTTCTTTCCTCGGTATTCTTGCAGTTCCTAGTAGTGCTGTGGTCAGTATAGTCTCAATCCTTTCTTTTATTCACAGCTCCTCCACGTTTTCAATGTCTTTGAGACGGTTCTAAGAGCACATGGTACTGCCCTTCCTTTCATTCCACACCTCCTTCTGTTCCCTTGCCAGCAGGAGATTAGAAAAGAATGTACAAGCAAATAATGAAGACATTATAAAAGGTGCCCTAACCAGTGCAATAAACAACAAAAAGATATTTCCTTTTGGACAAAGTCTTCTATTCTGAAGAGTCCTCTACCGTCTTCTTTCCTTTTCACATACAATCTATATGTGACATCTCTGGGGTATAAAGCCTTGTGCATTGTCATAAACTTTCTAGTTTGCCAGTTAGTTCCTTCTTTGTCAATCCTAGGAATAGACCTATCTATCTTACTACCAATACTACCCGTGTGTTCATTCCTCTAATCAGATTTCTGCTATTTAGCTTAGTCTCTAATATTTTCTCATCCTTCTGGGGTATTCTTTTTTTTCATTTTCTCTTTCATTTCTATTTCTTCCCGTATTATCGTCTCTCATTCGGGACCTTCCACGTATTTATGACAGTCCTGTGTGGACAATGCTCTGATTTTTTTTTTTTGGGGGGGGGGGTAGTCCACTGATTCGATTCCTTCTGCTGCTGTGGGCCTTCTTTCTTGCACTACCATTAGTACGCATTTTCCTATTCCGAACTCCATCCCTATGTCGTCACTGTATTCTTTCACTTCGTTGAACAATGTTTTGAGCTTTTCTTTTTCTTTGCAAATCATTATTATTATTATTATTATTATTATTATTATTATTATTATTATTATTATTAGGAATGTCACACCAGTTACCTGGTGGTAACCGCTGGAGTTTGAGTGACAGCAAGTCTTCTCAAGTCTCCAGCCCTCCTCTCCTAGTATTCATAGGTCACAGTAATTCTGCGATTCACAGTTTCACACCGGTTGCCCAGTGGTTATCGCTGAAGGCTGAGTGACAATAAGTCTCCTCAGGTCTTCAGCTAACGTCTCCTTTCTCTCTTTCACCTATTATGTCAGGGCTAAAATTCGCTGCAGTATTTATATCTCTAGCACCTTCCCCAGTATCTGTGCAGTTCCCAGTAGTGCTGTGGTCTGTACGGTTTCAATCCTTCCCCTAATTTTATTATTATCATTATTATTATTATCATTATTATTATCATCATTATTATTACTATTTTTCTATTACTATTAATATTATTACTATTAGTATTATTACTACTGCTACTACTGCTGCTTGTATAAGGTTCATAACACCGTGAAGAACAATAATGATTATAATTATAATTTTTTTGCTATAACTGTTTCCTTTTACCATACCTTAACACATAATAATAGTACTAAAACGGTTATCATAACAACAACAACCACAACAACAACAACAACAACAACAACAACAACAACAACAACAACCACAACAACAACAACAACAACAATAATAATAATAATAATAATAATAATAATAATAATAATAATAATAATAATGATGATGATGATGATGATGATGTTCATTATTAGTGTTATGATACTGCCGTTCTCATCATTTCTCTTTTCAGCTGACTCGTTGCTTGTCAGGCCGACCTTCTCCGACCTGTCGGTCTGGGGCCCCTTGTCCCGGATTCGTCACGGTATGGTTCGTGAGAACAACTTCCTTTTGCTAATAACATCAACTCAGTCGGTGGCCCTTGAAATCCACCCTCAGGCTGCATTGTTTTAATGGAAACACAAAATCTTGCAATCTTACAAAAGTAAATTAGATACTTTTATTTTAGGACAAAAAGTTATACTGCGGGTACATATGTGTGTGTGTGTGTGTGTGTGTGTGTGTGTGTGTGTGTGTGTGTGTAAGAGTTATAGTGTGTAAAAGAGAGTGTGTGTTGAAGAAAGAGAGTGTGTATGTGCGTTAGAGAGTGTGTTTGAGATAGGGAGTGTGTGTGTGTTAGAGAGAGATATATAGTGTGTGAGAGATAGAGAGTGAGAGAGAGAGAGTGAGAGTGAGAGAGAGAGAGAGAGATCCTAACGGACCATTTTTACAAACTTGATATTTTCGATATTCTAGAGCTACGATGCCCCAATTTTTTTGTTCGAGGGCTATTCTGGATGTGTGTGTGTGTGTGTGTGTGTGAAAGAGAGAGAGGGTGTGCATAATAGAGAGTGTGCGTAAGGGAGAGTGAGAGAGGGTGAGCGTGTTAGAGAGAGAGAGAGAGTGTGTATGAGAAAGTGTGTGATTGAAAGAGAGAGAGAGTATGTGAAAGAGAATCTGCGTGTTAGAGAGAGAGTATGTGCGTG
This sequence comes from Thysanoteuthis rhombus, assembly GCA_963457665.1. NCBI lineage: Eukaryota > Metazoa > Mollusca > Cephalopoda > Oegopsida > Thysanoteuthidae > Thysanoteuthis > Thysanoteuthis major. Next base: position 5,499,538 of record OY735230.1, read on the forward strand.
AAACAGAGTGTTTGTGAGTTGGAGAGAAAGTGTGTGTTGGACAGAGTGCGTGTGAGAGAGCAAGTGAGTATGAGAGAGAGTGGGTGTGTTAGAGAAACAGAGTGTGAGTGTTAGAGAGAGAGTGTGTGATAGAATGTGCATGAGAGAGACGGAGAGACAGTGTGTGTGCTGGAGAGAGAGAGAGAGAGAGACCTATGGACCATTTTTACATACTTGATATCTCCGTTGTTTGTAGAGCTACAACGCGCACATTTCCTTGTTCTTAAGCTGGAATATTCTGCTTTATGATCTATAAAATGTTCAAGCTTCACAATTAACTAAAAAACAAGATTAATAAGTATGAAAATACCAGAAATCTCAACTCTTGAAAAAATCGTCTCGTGTGTATTTATCATGCGCCTGCAAATATATATATATATATATATATATATATATATATATATATATATATATATATATATATATATATATATATATATATATATATAGTCTAGAAAGCTTTATAGCGTTACACTCAAAACAGTAAAAAGCTTTTTCAAAAATTTTGTTGTGTCACTTCAGTCACTTATTATTCAATATCTGTCAATGCAATTTACTTAATTTTCCAAAGTGTTTTTTCCCTTTTTTTGCATATAATATATTGTTATAGTACAATGTATGAATTCTCTCTTCCTGGGATCATCAGTTGTTTATCATAAAAACATTTCGGGGAATTTTTCAAAAGAAGCAGTTATATTAACGTAGTATCCCAGCAGTGTTGATCAAACACCACCTCCCATTCAGCTATATCTTGATATATAGCTTATATTATACATGCTGTTTGTTATTTCATAGACGGTATCATCATGTGGATTGTATATTGATATCATTTTACATCATATATTTATTCTTCGGAACAGGGCTTACTTACGTAGGATATATATATATATACATATGTATACATATATACGCATATATGATCTGACTTTGATTACAATTTTTCATGATATTACATTGAAACTATATTTGAAATTATCTCCCGATGTTACACGATTTTTTTTTTCATTTTTGCTCTGAAAAGAAGCGAATAGACCGAGAATAAACAAGATGAGAATTTGGGTTGAAAACAGTTATTTGGGCCTTTACATAATCGGCGGCTGTTTAGCTCAATGGTAAAAGCGTCATTATGTTGAAACGAGTACCTTATCGGTATCCCAATTTTCGTTAGTCGTTTAATCTATTTACGTTCTCTTGATCAAATTCAACGTGTGATAACGGCAGATCGTTTAAAATATAGTTTCAGGATAATATAACGGATATTTAATGTCCCCCCTCCACATTAGGGTTGAGCACTCTTAGGTAGGACACCCGTCTGCAATAAGCAAATATGCAACGCTCTTCTAACTCTTGAATTGGGCACTTTGGTAGATTGCAAATCTCTTCACTCAGTTATGCGTTAGGGCAGGGGTAGAACATTGGATCAGGAGCAAAGGTTTCAATCCTACCTCGCAGGACTAGATGGGCATCACTCAAGAGTTGTAATACGACGAAACAGGTGCCCGTGGATGACTTTATAGTTAATCATTACATATATATATATATATATATATATATATATATATATATATATATATATATATATATACCCTTCCCTGATTTTATGACTGGGATGAGTTCTTAGAGGTGGCATAAATGATATTGGTGCAAAATAGATTATGATCGTATGTTGATATAATATTTTACTGATTATAATAATATTAATTTGTTGTCCTAATATATAAAACAAATGAACAAATAATTACTTAATTGATATAGTAGAATCTGAACTAACAAAAAAAATTCTTAACTAGTGTTGCTCTTAAACGGCGTAAATCTAACTGACGTAAAATCAAGGTATCCCACGCATGTGCGCGCACACGCACACACACACACACATATATATATATATATATGTATATATATATATATATATATAGGATAAAGGATTTTTTCAATGGATCATAACAGATTCAACCCATATAAAAATCTTCCAAGTGAAACAGAATGTACAATCTCTAATCAATAGTTGAAAAATATTTTCACTCATTTTGTAACCCCTCAACCGATGGTATCAATCACTTCGTTAAAGTGATTGATAACTCAATACATAAACACATTTGCACTTTTTTAATTATTGTTCTTATATATATGTATATATATATATATATATATATATATATATATATATATATATATATATGTTGTTAAAAATCTACTGATTTAAAGCGTATCTTTCCCAAAACTCGTCATTGTCACTTGGCACTCTGTGACTTCTTTTCGAAATGAAAAAACAAGTTAAAAACTGAGGCTTTGATAGTTCCAGTCTGGATGGCATATGGAAGATGTTTCAGTTGGAGAAAAAAAAAGGGGGGAACAGAAGAAAGGTGGGAAGAAAACGAGTGGTTGTTGGAAAGAATGTGGCCCAAATGTTGTTTCCTTAGTCACTTAGGAAAATGTCAGGGACTTTGTTTATTTTCTCACCTTCAATATTAAAGAGCGAGACATGTGGCATACGGGATTGGGAACGGGAGAGAAAAAATAAACGCTGACCGGTCGGAAAGGAAGGCGAAAGGGCGAGAGATAGATAGATTGATAAGGTATGTAGTTAGATAGGTGTGGAGAGACTGAGGGATAGATAGATAGATAGATAGATAGATAGATAGATAGATAGATAGATACGAACGAACTTATATAGATAGATGCTGAGAGACTGAGTTAGATAGATAGATAGATAGATAGATATATGTGTGTGTGTGCATGTGTGTGTGTGTGTGTGTGTGTGTGTGTGTGTGTGTGTGCATGTGTGTGCGTGTGTGTGTGTATGGATACGAACAGACAGAGACATAGATACGAACAGACTGAGATAGATAGATAGATAGATAGATAGATAGATAGATAGATAGATAGATAGAAATGGAAATAGACAGCAGGGTGGTGAGGAATAGTATGAAATAGAAAAAAAAAACGACGGAGATTTATTGACGAAAATAGGTTGTGTGGGAATAAAGATATAAAACTGAAGTAGGCAGATCACTGAAGAGAGAGAGGGAAAAAAGCGTGAGACAGACAGAGAGACAGAGATACGGGCAGGCAGGGAAAAAGGAAAGGGCTCATGGGAGTATAGAAAAACATGGATAGATTTGAATGACAATATAGACAGATAGATAGATAGATAGATAGATAGATAGATATAGATATGTATGTATACGAATGGGATAAGATAGATACATTGATATGAACAGACCGATATAGATAGATAGATAGATAGATAGATAGATAGATAGATAGATAGATAGATAGATAGAGAGCGGGTAGAAATAGAAGGGTGAATGGTCTGAGATTGATACACATTGGAGGAGATCCCCGATTAAACACCAAATCGATCAAGATAGATAAAAACGTTTCATCGGGTACGCATCCGTTATTCATTTTATTATTTGTTTCTTGGGTGTAAATGCCTGCCTGTCTTCAGCACAATTTGAGTCCTATAAATTCTCTCGATATACACGTGTTCCCTAATTAGGGTCTCTGCTTATTCTTCACAAATGGAAGCAACAAAGCTACGAAAAGAAGCGGGGAAATAAGACTAATAAACAAATACAGATCGTGGCTGGCCTTTTCACCAATGAACATTTTAACACAGCCAACAAAATGTTTTTTCATCGCCTGGCCAAGTTATGTCTATTTTTCCTCTTTCCGACGACAGAGTCAAAAAGAGGGTCTGTGTCTGTTCTACAAATGCCTCATTATTTCGGGGGATATTGTGGATTGTAAAAGGGGGGAGGCAGCGGTACCCTCTTGTGAGAGTTTGGTTTGTTATTTTCCAATTAAAACACTCGGTGTTTAGAAAACAAAAGAATAAAAATGTTTCTCAAAAAGCCGGAGAAAGAGAGAGAGAGAGAGAGAGAGAGAGAGAGAGAGAGAGAGAAATATAACTGAGAGAAACATGAGAGGTATGGAAAAGAAAGGGTGGGAAAGGAAGTTACAAGAGACAAGAGGAGACAAATATGAGAAAAAAAGAAAGAGATGAATATAAGAAAAAAAGAAAGAGGAAGAAACAAATTAAGAAGAAAAAGAAAAGGAGAAAGAGACAAACGTAAGAAGAAAAAAGGAAGAAGGCAGAAGGAAGAAAGAAAAAAGAAAAAGGGAAAGAGATGAATATAAGAGAAAAAGATAATAGAAAGAAACAAAAATATGAAGAACAGGAAAGGAGAAAGAGACAAATGCAAGATGAAAAAAAGAAAGAAGACAGAAAGTAAGGAAGAAAGAAAAAAAGAAAAAGAGATAAATATGAGAAACAATGAAAGGAAGGAAGAGATAAATAGAACAAAAAGGGAAAAGAGAATGGAGGTATAAAAGAGGAAGAGAGAGAGAGAAAGAAAGAAAATGGAAGAGACAAATATGGGACAGAAAGAAAGAACAAAAGAAAGAAAGAGACAAATAGAAAAAAGGAAAAAAGAAAGAATGACAAGAGGAAAGAAAGGAAGAAAAAAAGAGAAAAATAAAAGAATGAATGAAGGACGGAAGGAAAGAAAGAAACAAAGAATGAAGGCAGAGAGAAATGAAAGGAATCACATTTAAAGTGAAAAATACAAAACAGAAAACCCGGTAGAAGCTTATACATGGCTCTCCTCATACCAACATACGTATGTGTGTGTGTATGCGTGCACGTACGTGTGTATGTATGTGTGTGTGTGTGTGTGTTAATTAGCAAATTGAGCAGTTGCATATTCAGCGAGCCCGAATCACACGAATGAATGAAGAATAGAGCGCGTGTGGGGATCGAACCCGCGTCCGCCAGACAGAAGATTATACGCTGCCCTGCTCTTCATAACTTACGCGATTTGTGGCAGCTCGATTAGCTACAGGGTAACACCGGTGTCGAACAAAACATAGTTCAAACTAAAATGCATTTATAAATATCACACTCGGTTGTATACTAATTGCCCATCAACACACGCGCACGCACGCACGCACGCACACACACACACACACACATATATATATATATATATATATATATACATATATATATACACACACACACACACACACACATATATATATATATATATATATATACATATATATATATATATATATATATATATATATATATATGTGTGTGTGTGTGTGTGTGGAAAGACAGGATATTGATGCATGCATACATAGGAAACTAGATATAAAGATTCTGATGCAAGGTCACAACGTTGGAGCACTCATGATGATGAAACACTTTAAACTAGCGAAATGGTCGGCAACATGATCTTGCAAAATTATACGCCAAATACTTAGAAAATTATGAACTGAGCTTAACCTAATCAGGTACAGGGCCTCAGTTGTCAGAATCCACCCACTGAGTTTCTCATTGAACTGGTTGATTGGTTGACGAGACATCCTTGTTAGGTAATCTACCTCAGGAGTAACCTGAAGTGACTTTCCTCAATGCATATTTAAAGATACAGACCTAGGGATAGATAGATATGAACAAATAGATAGATAGATAATTAGATAGATAGGTAGACATGAACAAATTGAAATAGATAGATAGATGTGGACGTTTGTTCAAAATCGTCTATGTATCTATGTTAATCTATCTCTGGGTGACCTCTCACTGTTCATATCTATCCGTCTTCCTATCTCATTCCATCAAGATCTCTATATTTTTATTTATCAAACTCAGTCATTTAATGTATATCTATCTATCTCTAAATCTGTTTGTCAATCTATCTATCCATCTATCTATCTATCTATCTATCTATCCATCTATGTTAACAATATCCGGACTGTTTGTTTGTGGCACCTTCTTGTTATCTTTCTTTCTCCCCATATAAGGAAATTATTCAAGTTGTTCGATTGAAGTGATGGCGGCGGCCATTTAACTTTGGTCGTCAACTGACAGTTGGCAAATATTTGGTGAGCAAATCACCAGCGACAAATGTCAATATTCCAACCACCCATCGACCTGGCTATCCGTCCACTTGGAAGTATCTATGTACTTATGTCCCTATTTATCCATATCTATCTATCTCCGTACATTCATATCTATCAACCAGTATATATTCCTACGCACGACTCAGTATCTCTCACTTGATGTGTGCGTGAATATTCCTTGCCAACAGACAAATATACACACAGACATACACACACACACATATATACATATCTATCTATCTATATATATATATATATGTGTGTGTGTGTATGTGCGTGTGTGCGTGTGAGTGAATATTTCATGCTAACAGACAAGCACGCACATGCATATATATATATATATATATATATATATATATATATATATATATATATATAGGAATAGAGCATTCTGGTTGATGGGGAATTTCTGTGTAAATGGATATATCGCTTGAATTCAGCCTTACTGACCGTTCAATTCCGGGTCTGAAGTGAAAGTTTCAATCTTGACTCGTGATACTGGATGGGATAACGGAAAGTCTATAGCCACACTGAAGAGATGTGATATATCGAAACAGCTATCTGTGGATGACATAATATATATGTATATATATATATATATATATATATATATATATATATATATATATATGTGTGTGTGTGTGTGTGTGTGTATACGTGTGTGTGTATTCTGTTAGAAATGCAACGAGAATAGAGTACTTTTGTCGAGATATATGCCAAAAAAGAAAGCTGCTAGGAGGAGAAGATCCATAGCCTTCCCAAGGGTATTAGTGCTTAGTGAACAGTAACACGTGTAATCTTAGCTGAAATTTGAACTCAGATTACCTATTACGTTTCTCGTTACGCTGCCTCGCACCTGCGCTCTTCCAGAGTATTTCTGAATCATAAATTACAAACGTGAATGATTTATAGTTTGGAAAATTACCCGAATTGGTACAACATGGTCGTAAATAATTTACTCAATGATAACGTTGGTTGAATTGCACTGTGACAAATGTTACGTGATCTCGTCCTAGAGGCTATTTTGTAATGAGATTGATTCCTCAAGTATACCTCAGTATGCTGACCTTGCGCCAGACAGCTCTAATCCAAGTAAATATATTCAATGTTTTACCCGCTGATGATCTCATCTCACCTCACAGGCCGTTGAAACACAGTGAGAGAAACTGGTTTGGAACGCGAAGAAAAACTACACACACCGACACCGTGAAAACACAGAAAATCTACACGCCAACACAGATGCGTACACACGACTGAACACAGCAGAGGGCTCGGGGTTGATGGGGGGGGCTTCTTCGCCGTTGCGCTCAACAATAGAGGGACGTTGAGCGGGGGTCTGGGACAAAAATGTCTACCTCCCTTCGCCTTGATTTTCCACCCACTGCCGCCTCGTGCAGCCATTCAGATGGAAATGTTAGCGACATGACTCATCTTTCTCTTTCAAAATCTTTCTTTACTTTCGTTTCTTCTTTCATTCATTCGTACGTTCGTACCTTTTGTCCTTGGCACTTTTATTTTGTCCCAACGAGCACCCCCCCTGCAACCCTATCTGCGATGCCCCACTCTTCTTCACGCCGCTTGCAGAGAGGTTTCGATGTTTGCTTCGACTAAAATTTTCAGCCATCTTCAGGATGACTTCATTGCTTGCTCCGGAGAGTGTCCGCTTATAGACTGAGCTGATTACTTTATTTATTCATCTCTGCCTGTTGCTTTCTGTCTATCCATCTATCTATCTATCTATATATATATATATATATATATATATATGCAAAGACCAAAGTAACTGTCTCAAACCCGAATTCTCACTTAGCCCATTCATGGTTTATATATGCTCCAGTTGCTACTTTCAACACGACAATCACCTTATTAGGAAATGGATATATGATCCGACAGAATGGTTATACACTGCGTTATATTATACAGAAACTCTACCTGAAATTATCACCCGTTATTACACAGGAATCGAACCAGAGACTGATAGGGTAGCCGCTTCAACGTAGTCAAAATTTGGGTTTGAAACAGCTTTACTAGCCCTTGTATTACCAGAGACTGTTTAGCTCAATAGTAAAAGCAACGATATATATATATATATATATATATATATATATATATATATATATATATATATACATATGCCTTTTGATTCGTATCTGTTGCTATATGTATCTATAAATATTAGATTTTACACTTTTTATAGGTCTAATAATATCTATTTATCGATATACATGCTTGTTTGTCTGTCTGTCTGTCTGTATCTATCCCAGCCTGTTGCTATCTATGTATTTGTAATATTGAATACATCATCTTTTAAATTCATATCTATCTATGGATCTATCTAATTTCATATCTACGTATCTCAATTTATTCCTATTTTGTTCTCATCAAAATATATATATTTGGATTACATATATATATATATATATCATTATAATTAACGCTCCCTTATTGAGGGTTAAGCACTCTTTAAGTAAGGTAACTTGTTCATTATAAACTTATGTAATGCACTTCCAACTTAGGAATAGAGTACTCTGGCGGATGGGGAATCCATGCATGAGTAAATATATCGCTTAAATTCAACGTAACTTACCGTCCAGTTCAGCCCAGGGCAGATGCCATAAGATGCCAGCCACTAGGTATGAAACGAAGGTTTCGATCCTACCTTGCGGTACTGGATGGTCTATTTATTCGCTGTCCCACCACAGCAAAATGTGACACAAGGTCGAGGTTTTACATAGGGAAAATAGGACACGTCTGGACTAACCCGACCTGTTACATTAAGTGCAATTGAACAGTACTGCCCCGGTGTGCCTTATTCCCCGCAGCTGGACCAGATAAAGGGTAATGGACGGGATATTGGATCTATAACCATACTGAAGAGTTGTAATACAAGGAAACAGCTGTCTGTGGATGACACAATTATTCATATATATATATATATATATATATATATATATATCAGCCTGTTTATCTCTTTCAATTTCCTCATACCTATCTATCTATTTATTCATCAGCTGAAATCTCAAGATGACTTCCCAAACCCCTCAAGCTACAGTCACACCAATAAGCAAAAGGACGATTTCCAGTGTAGGTTTTTAACTATTACCAACGTAATAAACTTGATATCAATCTTTTCAAAGACTGATAAAAAAAAAAATTCAATCTGGTACCAATCGGTTCGACAACAGCAATCAGAACAATAGATCACAGTGCATCCTAACATTGGAGAGCAACCTGAAGCATTAGAAATGACAGATAGGAAACATTTTTTAATTTGTACAAATCTCTTCTCGTTTTTGCTCAAGTGAACGGATCTTTGGTTTTAATGCGTACAGATATGTTCCAAAAGAGAGAGCGCTTTCGACAACACCTTCTGCCATTTTCAGTATCAGGATGGAAAACTGTTCTGTTTTACCTTGTTCGATGATGTTTAATGCTTACCGTTGTGGCAGTATGTCGTATGTATTTGTCGGTTACTATCAGTGTTCCAGCGACCTGATCATATGTACAAAAACGAGAAAATATTAGTAAAAATTCAAAAAGATACTCTTTGTCTGTCATTCTTAATATTTCTCTATGAACTTATTACTTATATATATATATATATATATATATATATATATATATATATATATATATATATATATATATGTATCCATCCTATTCCTCCTCTAAATCTCGTTCACTCTCCTTAATACAACAAAAAATTCTATTGAAACCTTCTCAAAAATTTTGACTCAAACGCTGTAGCCTTAAAATAGAAAAAAAAAATAATAATTTGCTATTATCACAAACTTAAAACTTTTCCGGAAAATTCCTTGATTCTCTTTTCCCCCTCCCTTGAAATCTCCAACCAGTCTCAACCATCGGTCCTGGGGACATATTTATTTGCCTAACTATCATGGCTGTCTGTCTTAATCAAAAAAGTTAATCACAAACCAATAGGAGTTAGAGCTTAAACAGGAGTCGGAAAGACGCCATGTTTCTTTTCTTTGTTGTTTTTTTTTCTTTCTCAAGTGCGGTCAACACAGCAGAAAGAAACTTTAATAGGATTTTTCCCAATTCGTCAATCAAAACAGTTCAATGGTTGTTCATACGGAACCATCTGGTTGGCAGCAAAGTCCACTTGAATGGAGACAGCTCAGGACATTCTGCTTATATGTATATCTTCTTCCAATTTTTAAAGAATAACATGTTTTCTCTTTTTTTTTTTGATAAAATAATTTATTTTTCTATCTTGGGTGTTTTATATTTATTCTCTCCTTACCTTCCGACTTTTTTTTCGCGATAGAAAATTTTCATTTATAAACTTGTATAATTCGTTTCAACCACTTATCCCCTCTCCAAACCATCTTTTTCCCCCTTAAAAATATAATTTACTTATATTTTCCTATCAAATCGTAATTTTATTTTACGTTTTATTTGCTAAGCAACTTATCGCTATCGACTTTTCAAAGATTTACCCAAAGTCTGATGTTTTATCATTTGATAAGTTCCTATTAGCTACATATCTAACCCATAATGGAGATGCGTAGTTGGTGAAGGCGCGGTCGATGAAAACCGGCGACCCGATTTCAAACTGCAGTCACGGCTGTTTATGATCACTTCGCACTGACGTCTTCAGGGAAAAAACATGAATCCATCTGCTCCCCTCTCCCAGTAGGATAGATCGGCCTCTCTAGCATTTGAAAGGTGGCCAGTCTAGGAGAAGGACATCTCTGATTTCCAATCAAAGAGTGGAATGCCCCTCCTAAGGCAGTTTGATACCCAATTTGACGCCCGTCCGGGACTTTTGCAATGAAGCTGAGGCCAAATGTATCACTCTCTGCTTTTACTCGGACTACATCAGCGAGGCCGAGAGGCGAGGGTCTGACGATTGGAAATGGCAGGATCTCCATATGCTTCACCTAGGCATGAGCCCAGGAGAGGATGTTCCATTGTCTGTAAATCGTGATGTCAAGAAGATTCATCAAACAAATACAGGTATCCTCACTTTACAAAAATTAGTTCACACGATTTTTTGCTTTTACGAAAAAAAGCAGAGAAAGGGTTTGTTTTGAAGTGAGCCGTTATAATGACCCTCTGCCACCCAGCCTCTGATTCATCCCACTATCTCAATACTTTAAGTCTCAGCCTAACATACCATCATCACCAAATTGTTTGTTTTGATAACTTCCCATTGATCTACTAGTTACAGTTTGAACACTCAAAAAATATCCAATATAAATATACATATAAATATATAAATTGCAAATAAATATAAATTGAAAGTAATTGTTTCTTTGCTTAACACAATATCGGCTTACGAAAGTTTTTTTTTTTATTAAGATGTCCCAGTTTCATATTGGAGAATCTGTACATGAAAATCTTGCTTAAAGTTCATGTCTTGATTCCAATACTTCTCTCTTGTGACTGTAGAATAAAAAAAGGCTGAAATAAGATGGAAAGAAAAGAGCTCATCGTTGATATGATTGGTTAGTTTCCGTTTGATGGATATAGCTCACGTTATAAAACGTTGATTTTATCAAATTCTAGTCCAAGTCAACAATATGAACAATCCTCACCTAATCCAGGGACGTAAATTCATCACTGTTTGTCCGTTCAGTTACTTTAATCCAAACCGATACATAAACTTAATATGTCCCTACCGTGATTTGAAATCATGACCAAGTGATCAGTAGGCGGTTCGCTAACTGCATGAGCCAAACTGAAACATCATACATTTTCACGATGATATATGTTAGAAATAACAAAAGGGCTTATTTCATTCTATTAAATAAATACATTTGTACTGAAAATACATACATTTGTTTTATTCATTATACATATAATACAAACGTTGCAATAATCATGTTCTGCTAGGATTGAGGTTGGAGTAGGCTTTGATCTTGCAGCAGCCAGGCCTGGTCTCGACCATTGTCTTGATTATGGATTAATAAAAGAAAATAATCCAATTTTCTAAACATTCAAAGGTACGATGCTGGTATGATAGCTGCCACAGAACAGTCAAATGCGATCGTTTTAAAGTAGGTTAAAACTAAACGCTTACGATGATATCTAACAACAAGCACTGAACGCAATTTCCGACCAATGCCATAAAATGCACGACGATATGACATCTGTCACAATATCGGTCAAAAGGACTCGATTAGAATGAAATTAAAACTAAACGCTCCAAGTGCCATCTAGCTACAAACACAGAACTAAGTTTTCAGTTGCCTAAATGGAAATTTATATGACAGTTGTCACAGTACAGTCAATAGCAATCTTTTTGAATGAATTTAGGTGGAGAGATGAATTTGACAGATTCCGGAAATACTGGCTCCGCGATGCCCATGTTATGGAATTGTGGCGAATCCTTGGGAAGGTCTATGTCCAACGATGGACGTTGAAAGACTGATGATGATGATGATGATGATGATGATGATGATGATGATGATGATGATGATGATGATGAATAACAACTTGTCTAGCAATAACCGGTCGGGTGAGGTACGAGCATTTTCCACGACTTTCACTACAAAAACAAGTCACAAGAAAACACACAATACTCTCTCTCTCTCTCTCTCTCTCTCTATCACACACACACACACACACACACATAGAGACAAAACAGTGGTCCGAAAGAATCAAAATCCAAGACTTATTTTTCGCCGACCTGTATTTGTTTCATGTCAAGTAGTTAACTATGTGTATTGATCCGTTGATCTTGTGGCCTTATGTGCGATGCTATAACCATTGAGCTCAGGTACAGAATTTTCTTTCTTTTTTTTTGTCTCTGTAGGAAAATAAAATGTTTGTTTCACAAATCATAATTTAGAAAATATATGACATTTAGACAAGGGAAAAAACGAATGACTTAAAATAGAATTTCCATTTTTTCAGTTCAATCGATTTGCTCATTTCTGTGTATTTGAATCAACGTCTTTCCCCCCTTCTCCTTCTTAGCCTCAGCCTTAAACTCTCTTTTTTCATTTGTTTCCTTCTTACTTCTCTTTCATTCTTCTTCCTCTCATACCTTTTCTCTTTCTTTCAAACCTTTGCAGATTCTTTCCTTTTTTTCCCCCATCTCTTCCATCCCTTCTTCCAAACGTACTTCATCTCAGTCACATACACCCCTTACCTTCGTTTCCTTCTTTCATTTTTCATTCCACCTCACTCTTTTTCTCCTCCTATCTTTCTTTTCATTCTCTCTTAACATCTCGATTTTTCTTCCCTTTCCTTCGTCTTACTTTTAGTTCATATTATTCTCCTTCCTTTCCCCTACTCGTAACTTCTTTTCCTCCTCTCATGTTCTCTTTTTTTCTTTCTCATTTCTTACTTTTTTCCTACCTTTCTTTCATTTCCTTTACCCTTCCCTTCTTTTCATTCATCCATTTCTCCTCCCCTCCCTATTCCATCTTTCCTTTCCTTCTTCTCACTCCTTCTTTCTCCCCTCACTTTCTCACTCAGGTGTACCATCTCTCTCTCCACCCTGTTTCCCAACGACTTTTCTTTCTACGTTGGTTTTTACTTTCCTTCTTTACCAGATTCCACTTTCTTCCTCAACTCCTTTATTCAGACATATCATTCTTTCCCCATTCCATCTTTCTTTTTTCTCTTCCTTTTTTCTCCTTTCTTTTTCTTCTTCCCTTCGCTGTTACTTTCCTCCCTAATCAGGCTTCAACCTCCTTTTTAGCATCTTTCACCTATTTCTCTTTTCTCTCTCTTCTTTTTTAATTCAATGTTTATTCTCATTGGTTTTTTTTTCTCTATATTTCTTTTAACATATTCTTTCTTTCCTTTTCGCGTCTAACTCATTCATTCACTCAT
>OY735230.1:5518298-5573298 GCA_963457665.1 Thysanoteuthis rhombus
TACTTTTCCTCCCCTTCTTAGTGTCCCTATCACTTCCTTCCTTTTTTCCTTCTTTCACATCTCCCTTCCTTCATTCTCCCTCCTTCCGTCATCCATTCTCTCTTTCTCTTTTCATTCATTTCCTTTTTTGTCACTTGCTCTTCCTGGTTTTCTTTCCTTTCTTTCAACGTTCCTTTTATTCTTCCTTCCTTTCTTTCCTTCCTTCTTCCTTCTTTTTTAACTTCTATCAACCTTTTCTTTCACCCTATCCTTCTTTCGTTCATTTTCTTTTCTTTCAATCTTTTCCTATCCCTTCTTCCTACTCCGTACTGCTTTTTATCTTTTCATTCGTATTTCTTACTTCCTTTGTTTTCTTCATCTCCTTCTTTTTCTCCCATCATTTACCAGCTTTTTTTTCTTCTTCCAGCCATCCTTCTCTTCCTCCCTTATTCAATTGACTATTTTCTCCTATTTTTCTACTTTCCTCCATTTTTTCCTTCTTTTCTTCTCTTCCTGCTGTCTTTTTTTTCTCTCTTCTTTCATTTTTCCCTTCCTTTCTACAGTTCATCTTGACTCCCTTCTTTTCTTTTCCCTTTCCTTCATTTCCTTTTCTTTCCCTTCTTTCGTTTATTTTATTTTCTTTCCCCTCTTTCCTTCATTGTTTCATTTTTTCCCTTTTCGATCTTCTTCCCATTACTCCATCATTTCTTTATATTCCTTCCTTTTTCCCTTTTCTCTTCTTTTCTTTCGTCTTTCCTTCCCATACTTTTCTCTGTTCTCTATTCTTGATACGATCTCCAAATTTGTAATAGCCTGCAAATATCTTTGGTTCTCGTGTTTTTTTAAATTATGCACAAACAGTAATGTTTCCTCGAAATACGCAGAACCAAAATGACCACACTGGGAGAAAAAGATTTTTAATTCCACATTCCAAAAACAGTTACACTTTTGGTTCCAAAGTCAAAATTACACACTAAATACCGGCTTGGTGACACCTGTGACTACATTATTGCAAACATTTTAATCATAGTATTTCTAGAAGAAACCGTCAACCCACACCGTCTCCCAAACTGTCAAAATACTTCACCTTCGGTCCGCACCGAGCTGAATGGTGGACATTTTTGACATTTACCCCCTTATTATGTCAAGGAAAGAAAGGGTTTTCTGAAGATTTCGTCTGAATAGGTTTTAAGTAGGGGTTCATTTTGCTATGTAACTTTATGCTAAACCGATCCCTTAGTTTTTACCCAGCAGCACTAACGTTCGATTTTTGAAAATTCAGACTTTATAGTGATCGATTCCTAACAAAAAGCGAGAGAGGTAACTTATTCATTGATCTCCACTTCTTCCAATTTTTTTTCAATTGATCATCCCAAACATGGCACGCTACCAAAAGACCTTGGTCAATTGACGGTTTCTATTGAGTGACTAACCAGACCTGTTGATAAATGATCTTTCTTCCTTGTGAGATGATGATTATTCACTAAATTCGCAAAATTTCTGTTGTGAATAGAAAATACCAAACCCATGTTCACCCTAATACGCACGAGTTGCCTATCAGGGTCATCGTATCTTTCTAATTCGGTAAATGGAATGGACAGTCTTAAATTTGTACAGGATAATAGATGATTAAGAGATCACCAGATATCAGATTAGATCCGGTTCTGATCTTATTAGAGATCGGTTCTGAAGTAAGAGAAGTAAATTATTACAGCCTCTGGTTCTAGAGAGCATTAACTATCATAAACAATAGTACAAGCAAACCAAATATGAAATGTCAACCCAGATATAATAAAGGTCCCACTTACAGTAGATTACCAGAAGCACTGCTAAAGACAAGTTTTCAAATTCACACTAATATATGATATATTCCACTATAGATACTTATTTCTGCAGTATAGCCAAGTCTGATACAAGGACAACATTATTGAGTACTTGACACTGAAACGACTGCAAAAGAAAGAAAGAAAGGGGACATGGTAATTAAAGAGTGATGAGAGTGCAGTTGTCCAAAACACTCTCAGCAATCAGTGATTGATACTTTTTGCAATATATCGTGTGTTTGTATGCGCACACGCACCAATGTAAGTATGCATGTCCCTGTGAGTATGCATGTGTGTGTGTTGGCGTCCTCTTGAAAATAAACAAATGTTTAACCAAGTAAACAAAGAGAAGGAGGCGAAATAATGGAAATATGTAAAATATCCACGATGGTGACTTTATTGGAAAAAAAAAAGCAGAACCTTTTATTCAAAATTTATTTATTTAAATAAAACGGAATTTTAGAAAACAACGACTTAATATTTCTTTTTTTTTTTTTCCTGTTATTTTCCCTACACAGTTATTTCAGCTAATGTAATTCTCAAACACCCCCTTCGACCCCCGAACCAGTTATTCTAAATAACCGAGGAGTCAACCTGGCGTAATATCAGCGTGGCGGTGAGCGTGGCCATTTTAAATTCAACTTGTTTTTAGGAATTTAATTTCTACTTTAAAAAGTTGACAGAAACGTATTCAATATACAGATGTAGAAAGGCTGAAAAAAAATCCCAAATTCGATTCAATAAAAGCTTTATTACATTATGTTATAAAATCATTTCGGATATTCTTATTTCAAATCTCATTTTCCTTTGTCTTTAGGTGACTTTATGATTTCTTTAATATAGTGTTTCTTCTTGTCAGTTGGTGACAATATGGCGGGAGTACACTTAGGACCAAGATAGATGCAAAAGTCAAGAAAGAGGGTGATATATATATATATATATACATATATATATATATATATATATATATATATATATATATATATTCTTTTTCAGCATCAGAAGATGAAAAGTTCACTAAATTATAAGTGTGTACATCTGTGTGTGAACATTGTGTGTGTGTGTGTGTGTGTGTGTGTGTGTGTGTGTGTGTGTGTGTGTGTGTGTGCGTGTTTATATATATATTTATAGAAAGAGAGACGCGGAAAGAGTTAGCTGACAAGTGATAGAAAGAGAGAGAGGTAGGAAGTCGCTGAAGGAGAGAGAGAGAGAGAGGAAAAGAGAGGTAAGGAAGCGTAGAGAGAGAGAGACAGGGAGAGTTGATAAAAAAGGGGAGTGATGTGAGAGAAGTTCTTATTCGAGGAACTTAATAATATTGTGTCTTTAAAAACAAAACAATATATTTAGAATGAAAGAGAGGCGGACTCTCTCCGTGGAGACTTCACGCGAGGAATAGAAAGATAGAGAGAAAGACGGAGAAATCGACAAGTATAGGGAGAAAGGAAAGGAACGAATGGCAAAAAGAAAAAAAGAAGGAAAGAAAGAGAGAAAGAAAGAAAGAAAGAAAGACAGAGAGAAAGATAAAAGTACGAAAGAAGAGAAGAAAATAGAGAAATCATTTTGTATGCTTGGGTACAATAAGTTTGCAGCCCAATGAGGAAATAGTATTTATTTCACACAACAAATATTCCTTTTTAACATAATCTCCTTCTTTGTCAATGCACTTAATTTAGTGGTAGGTATTAACTACTTGGATCAAACATTATACAATGTAAATTTATGATCAATGAATTTGACAACTTCGTGTCAGGCTACAGATTTATTGATATTCATCCAGGTAAATAATGCGATAGACCTAGGCAGAGGAAGAAACAGACAGACACATCGACAGATAAAGAAATAAGGGGGGGAATAAAGAGACTAGGTTATGCAGATCTACACATAAAAGAGAAGAATAAAGACATGAATAAAGAAAGAGATATTGTAAGAAAGAAAGAAAGAAAGAAACAAAGAAACAAAGAATGAAAGAAAGAAACAAAGAATATTAGTGGGTAATTAGAATGAAAAAGTTAAGCAGGTCTATAAAGACAGAAAAAAAAGAATGGAAGAAAGAAAGAAAGAAAGAAAGAACGACAAAGGAAGGAACCATAAAATGTAGATCTATTAAGACAAAGAAAGAGATTTTTACGTTAGAAAGAAAGAAAAAAATGAAGATATATATATATGTAGATAATAAGAAAGGAAGATGAGAAAGTAAGTGAGAAAGAAAAAATAACGGCGTTTTGTAGATCTATTCAGAAGAAAGAAAGAAAGTGTGACGGGAAAATGTCTATGTGTGTGTGCTTGTGAGTGTGTGTGTGTGAGAGAGAGATAGAGAGAGAGAAGAGTTGTGTATATCTAAAAGGAGAGAAAGAGTTTTCAGATCGATATCAATAAATTGTCTTCGATGTAAGATTGATAAAAACCTTCTGTGGAAGTAAGAACATAAAAGGTTTAATGAATGGAGACAGATTGAGATATATTTAAACAACCTTTAGATAAATATGAACTATTGATATATAAACAGCTGGGAGTAAAGAAAAGCAAATGATTAGATAAACAAAAAGATAGACATTATTTCTGATTGACAATTCAGGTCTCCATTCTCATAAATAAATCATATTATGATCGTGAAATTCAAACATTGAATTCGGAAATCAATTTTGCATTTTAAACAAACCTAACAATCTTACTTTCAAAAAAATCTTTGAAAACCTCACACGCACAAATGAAATTCTGTTTTAATATCAAGTGGTGTAAGTCTAATCGTATGACAAGCCGTACTTGCGACAATACACACAAGTCAATGAGCTAAATTAGGTTACTGGACATTTTTTTATAACTCAAGAAGATACGCGTGGCAGAACGTTTCACGACACAAACAAAGGAATTGGTGAGAGCCATGTTCAAACTCCAATCAAGTCTGTTTACGCTCACTTTACACTAATACCCTTCGGAAAGCCATGTATTCATTCATTGTCCACCACCCATCACCACTAGCTATTGGAAAAATAAGGAAGCAAACTTGGCTCTCCAGCCTTGGGAAGATAACCAGCCTAGCATGAGATAACTTTGATTCCAAACTAGGATTTGGAACCCCCTTAAAGTGGTTGGGTCCCAACTTTGACGTCTTTTCAAGGGCGTTACACTCCCATTTGGACTGCATTAGCAAGGTCGAGAGAGGGATTCATCTAGGGATCTCCATACGCTTCACCCAGGCTTACAGCCTGATGAGGTCACTTTAATGTTGTTCCATTGTCAATTGGGGCCCTTCTTCTATACTTGAAAAGTGTTTCGTCTTCATTTTTGAAAAGATATGTTCATGGTAGAGAGGTAGATTCTCAGCGACAATATTTGATGCTCATATGAAGTTCGGCTCGACTTGTAACTTTAAATTTATA
The DNA here is from genome assembly GCA_963457665.1 of Thysanoteuthis rhombus. NCBI lineage: Eukaryota > Metazoa > Mollusca > Cephalopoda > Oegopsida > Thysanoteuthidae > Thysanoteuthis > Thysanoteuthis major. The sequence goes on from OY735230.1 coordinate 5,523,481, forward strand.
TGTGTATTAATGAAAGAAAAATGCCCAACTCGCAGTTATTAGCTGAATTCTTATCTGAATTTTTTCAATAATCTATCTGATGAATGGTGAAGCGTTGTGTAAGGTGCATTGACGAGGAAGGAAATTGTGTTGAAAAAATATCTATTGTTAGAAGCAATTGTTGTTTTTATCTTTTCTACGGACTTGTGCCTACGTAAATATATACGTCGAAATTAGCTTGCCAGCTACTGGGATGAACAGACCGGGTAAGATATATATACATATATACATATATATATATATATATATATATATATATATATATATATATATATATATATATAGATATAGATAGATAGATAGATAGATAGATAGATAGATAGATAGATCATAAGAGACTTTGTAAAATATGAATAGACTTTTATAGATACGGAAAGATAGATAGATATGAATAGACTTGATTGATAGATAGATAGATAGATAGATAGATGAATACATACGTACATACATAGATAGGCGTTGATAGATATGAGCAACACTTTTAAACGGGCAGATAGATAGATAGATAGATAGATAGATAGTAACCATCTGGGAGGAGAGGTAGTTCGTGACCTTTTTGCCCACAACTGAAAATCATTATTTTAACCTTTTTGCCTTAGCAGTTGACTTTAAATCCTAAGAATCTCTCTTTTGCATCGAAAACCCCAACATTAAATCTAATCCAATCCCAAGAATATACCTCACTATCTTTCCCCTTCTACACTTCAATTGAAATAGTGTTCCAAGTATATATGTATTTTTATTTTTTTGTGATTTAGCTAGCCCATATATCAAAGAAGTGACAATTTTCTTAATGGACATTTAGCTTGAGAAATGAAGGCAAAAGATTTAAGTGTCATGGCCTAAAAAGGGCGGGAAAAGGTATGTTGAGGTTTGGTTGGGATGTCTTTTATGCAAATAAGAGCGCCATATTTGTTAAATTTCTTGAAGACGGAGATGCAAGGCGGGAAACGTAATGGCAGCCAACTTCAGGATTTTTTGTTTGCTTCTTTTCTATCTGATTAAGAAAGTTAAAAGGTTATTCTAATTGAACAAAAGAGCAGAAATTATATATATATATATATATATATATATATATATATATATATATATATATATCTTTATTTGAAAAGGATTTTGATAAAAAGAATTTGATAAAAAAACTAGATCAGTTGAAGTTTTAAAATTCAATTATTTTTATTGAATTAAAAGTGCTCAATATATTAATGATACAATATAGAGCTATACTTACTTAAGATTAGCCAGAAAAAACATCGGACAAATGTTAAGAGTCTTGATAAATGGATGAAATAAGAAACACGTGTCGAGTGCCTGCTCTCCCTAATCTTGAATATATATATATATATATATATATATATATATATATATATATATATATATATATATATATATATATATATATATATATACATATATATATATATATATATGTATATATGTATTCCGAAGACAATCCAAGACAATATATATGTCTCTAGGTATACTTTTATCATTCTGTTATATATATATATATATATATATATATATATATATATATATATATATATATATATATATATATATATATATATAACAGAATGATAAAAGTATACCTAGAGACATATATATTGTCTTGGATTGTCTTCGGAATGGTAAACACATTGTTGTTGGCCATTTTGTGCAAACATACAGGGAAGGAAGACGCTCACAATGACACAACAGTAAATTACAGTGCATAAGACGACATTTTTGCTTGAAGAAACCTCTCTTGTACCAGACGACAATCGGGTATTGCTGTGAACATTCGAAACGGTGGTAAACAATTTGAACGGCGTCTCTGAAATTTACTCTGCACCACTTCTTGTCCTTACAGAGGCAGAAAGAGATGATACATGTTTTTGATTATTTCATCTTGTCAATTACAGTAAACCCTCGCTGTAACGAGCCTTGAATCAACGAATTTCGGCTTTAAGGAACTCGTTGATCCATCCTTACTGTGGATTAACTGAACTAAGGTCGATAAATGCGGCGAAGGAAGAGATTTTTAACGGGCTTTTGGCAATTTCCTAATTTGGGTGAATCAAATAGAAATTTTTTTAAAATATGAAATAAAAATTAAATCTAAAATCGGGATCTCTATCATTATTTTGGTACGACAGGATTCATTGGCAAAGTTGTCATTTCGGGTAATATTTAGCTGGATTTGGATTAAGTTTTGAATTTAAACCTCAGATTTTAAAAGAAAATAATACGAGATTGAAAGTATAATCGGGAACACTGTGTCATTAAATGAGAGAATTCCTCAGCACAGGCGTTGTATCGAGTAACACTGGCAAAATACTTCACAGGGGATTTTTTTTTCGTGTTCATTCCAACCTGAGAAATCAGAAACTACCGAACTTTCTTATTTACCGAACGGAGTTCAATAAATGCTATGAACACGGAAGGTGAGGTCGAAGATAGAAAGAGGGGCAACCGAACTGCCTTTGGATTTACCGAACGATGTTCATCAAATGCAGAGAACTACCGAATTTTTATTTACCGGATGAGGGTTGACCATCGGGTATAACGACCCTGCTCCCCATCTGATTAATTCATAAAAAGTATATATAACTATATAATTTCTGTGATTATTTCCTGACCTCAGACAATACCTTCCTTCATGATTTTCAATGCATTTCTATGGTAAAAATCAATAGCATTATAGCTACATTATACGTACAATAGTCCTATCCTCGGAGTAACACTTACATTGATTCTTGACCGATGGCAAATCCGTACTTCCTGATTCTCGATGGAACTTTTAAGTGAAATCTTTATGATTTGAATTGTTGGTATAATCGCTCTGTTCCGTCAGTAACGTTTGCATTAATTCTTGCACACTGCAAATATTTCTTCCTCGTTTTGATGGATTTCGATAGTACAATCCTTTATGAATTTCAATCATTTGCATTATAACATTTGAGTTAATTTCTGACCACTTGCATTTCCTTTATTCATAATTTTCAGTGCAAATATAACTCTATGAGCAACAGATGTACGCATAGTATGGATATAATTGAAGTATACTGACTGTAATGCTTGTATCAATTCCTGACCCCTGACAATTCCGTTGTACACCATCTCTAAAAGAATATAGCATTGGAACAAATATTGAATTTTTCAAACTTTTCCACGGAACAGAAAATTCTGTCGATTTGGATGGAACGGACGGAATTCGCGGAAAATTACTAATTAAGATATTGAATAAAGTGTAGAGGACAACAACGTTGTTTTGAAAAACATTTTTAACATTCTTGAAATGCATATTAGAAATCACTTCTAAATTGACATTTTATTATTTCTCTCAAACAGAAGTTTATGAGCTAACATAAACACGTTTTCTTCGTTTTTCTCTCTTTTCTATCAATTTGGCTTATATCGATTTAATTCATTCATTCTGTCCATCCATATATCTTACTATCCTTCTATCTACTTTCAGTGAATACGTGTCAAGGTCCAGCCACCCTCTCTCTTTCTCACTCTCTCTCTCTCTCTCTCTCTCTCTCTCTCTCTCTCTCTCTCAATTGATATTTCTCTCCATGTATTCCCAGTCTCTTCACATTTGTCTTCCCAGATTTACCTGTCCTTTCATATCTATCTATCTTTCAGTTTATAGGTGTCTATCTCACAAGGCTAAGCCGTGTGTGTTTGTCTCTTTCTCTCCCCACCTCCCTCTCACTCTTTTACTCTTTCTCTCTTTCACTTTCTCTCTCTCATTTTCACTCTTTCTTTTTCTCCATATATCTATCTCAGTTTCTAACTTTCCTGATTCATCCAAGTCTTCATATCTCTCTCTCTCTCTCTCCCCCCTCTCTCTCTCTCTCTCTCTCTCTCTCTCTCTCTCTCTCTCTCTCTCTCTCTTCGTATCTATCTCACTCACCGTATCGATCAATCTATTTTCGTTATTCGTCAGACATCACCTTTCTCACTCAAAAATCTCACTGGGAAAGTCAAAAAGATGAAACATAAAAACGTCAACCATCTATTTTTTTTGTTTCCAGGTTTCAATGACATTATGTCAGGATAGAGACAATGCGAGTTCACGAATGAAGGGAGATAAAAAAAAAACAATAAACGTTAAGAGTATTAAAAAAAAAAAGTAGAGAAGAATTATCTATATAATTTTAGCGTTTTTTAGAATTATCTTATAGCGGCTATTTCTCGGGTCCAATAAATTCATTCTTAGTGTCCTTCAAGTGATCTTCTGGGAAGCATTCTTCAAGACCACTGTTACAATGGAAAATGATAGCCGCTAACGTTCCGATTATCGCTTGAATACCAGCAAGTAGGAATCTTTGGGGTTTTTGGGGGGTTTTTTTGCTATTGTCGCAGAGTGGTGAATTTAAAGCATTAAACGCGCTTACAATCTATACGCACTGGTTCCATTCAGCCTACTATTCTTTTTACAGTTTTATAGACACAGCCAACACCCAAGAATTATGCTATTATATGTACAACATAAATACATTGCAAATGGTTTTACTAATTAATTACATTGAAAATCAGGAAGAAAAACAGTGTCAATGGTCAGGTGTTAAGGTAGGTGTAATGGACACATCAGACCATATATGGTTAACATATCAATTTAGACAACGTAAGTAGAATAAACAATTGAAGAAAATGAGGCTGCTGTGGGAATCGAACCTGCCACCGATAGGGTAGCCTCTTCAACGTCGATGCTCAAAGATTAATTTATATATAACATAAAACAATTTATGAATTATATATATAACACAATATGAATAAGGAATACTACAATATGATATGATACAATATCCGATGTGAGATGGTTTTATATGATGGATTGCTCCATTCATTTGACATTAAACATTAAGTTGATTTAAAGTAGAGCTTAACACATAATGAATTTGAATTTGTGTTCTGTTTGGGCTTCTCCAAGCGGAGATTTCAAGCTTATAATGACAGAGTCGATTAATATATATATATATATATATATATATATATATATATATATATATATATATATATATATATATATATGCTTATATATATATATATATATATATATATATATATATATATATATATATATATATGCTTATATATATATGTATATATATATGTATATATATATATATATATATATATATATATATATATATATATATATATATATATATATATACATGTTTAAGAAGTTTCCGAAATTCATGTTGACTTCAAAAATCAAACACCAATAAGTACAAAAAACATAGAAAAATGACAAGAGATGTCAATACTTTTCAATAATACTTGCTTGAAAGAGAGGATGCTGAACAAATATACAATTCACGAATAGGAGTGTTGATAAAGCGGTCTATTTAGGACATCATTTAGGGGCATTTTTGGGGGTGGAAAAAGTCTACCTTATTTTATCTATATTTCCTTTTTTTCTTTTTTTTCCCTGTTCAAAATTCTACTTTAACGAAATGTTGAATGTATAGAACACTTTATACTTACATTATGAAATAAACCATCATATATCGGATATTGAATTACTGATTTGTACTTTGCTATATATATATATATATATATATATATATATATATATATATATATATATATATGTATATATATATATATATATATATATAAATATATATATATATATATATATATACATATATATATATATATGTGTGTGTGTGTCTGTGTCTGTGTCTGTGTAAGTGTAATAAGAGGTATAAGCTGACTGTAAAATATTGATAGACAGACAAATTGTAGAATCATACGAATGTACTGAATTCAACGCAGGTAAAGTAAGATTGTGAAGCGCAAACATCGCAAATAATTTCTTTTTACTCGAAAATCAGTATCCAAAAAAAGCTGGCGCCTCTTCGCTATCATGTCAAGTGACATCAGGGTCCATTGAAAGTTAGATATAAAGATAGACAGACGAATAGACGGACAAAAGAGAACGTGCCTTGCATACAGTGGAAGGGAGATGTTCTCTCTTTAATTCAATGCTACCACACCAAATTTTTTGACACCATTCTTCAATGATTTGTTTGCCTGGATTTCAAGGGCTACCGCCTCCCCCCCTTCCAAAACAGTGTCCGTTTTCTTCTGGGCAGTTGAAGAGCAGAGATTAAAGAGGGGGGTCAGGCAACACCTGCTAAGTAAGTGTAGATGAAGGACTAACAAAAGAATACTTAATGGTCACAAAGAGAACATATTATTTTAGTCTACACTGACGCCGAGATGACTGCCGTCGAAACAGTCACTCCTGCTATATGTGAGCATGTGTACATGTATATACAATCACATATCTACACCCCCCGCACATATATATATATATATATATATATATATATATATATATATATATATATATATATATATATATATATATATAACTATGCATATTTATGAGTTGGTGTGCATCTATCTATCTATCTATCTATCTATCTATCTATCTATTGATCCAGCCAGCCATCTCAATATATGCGTGTGTGCGTGTGTGAGTGTGTGTAAAAATAGATAGATAGGTAGACATTTGCAATTTTACCGATACTGATTAGTTTCACGCAACCATTGTGATCGATGGACGACTGTTGTTTTTTTCCTGTTTACATCTCTTCTCTTTATATAACTAGAAACCGTATATATATATATATATATATATATATATATATATATATATATATATTTCTATTGTGTGTGTGTATGTGTGTGTGCATGCACACGTGTCTGCACAATATTTGTCTATGTATGTGGTTGCAATTTACGTAAGTGAAGTGCTCAATATCCTTGTTGATAGGTCTATTATAATGATGATAATACAAGTGTGTGTATGTATGTAATTATGTTTCAACTAATCTAGGTATCAACATTGGAACGTATGCTCGTGTTCATTAATAATTAAATAATGAGGGAATATACACATTCAATACATTTGATACTTACATCTTTAAAAGTCCGTGTAATTAGTTTTCTTAAAGATGATATCATGAGTTGGTTTGCATGCAGTCTGAGATTAAAACCGATGCAATGGAAACAATATTCACATGGGTGAACATTCAATAGAAACGATACGAACAGCAAGTCACGTCAATCATTATACTTACTGATCCCTCATCGTCAAATAGGTTTTTAGGGTAACCTACGGGAGTAAGCCCTGTTTCAAGAAATAAATATGAAGTATAAAATAATATTAAAGCATAATACATATAATACCTTATATAAAATGGCAAACATGTCTGATATAAACTATATAGTAATGAAGGGAGGTGGTATTTTATTAACTCTGCTGGGGTGCCATGTTAATATAAGTGTTTTGTCTTTAAATCTCCGAAACTGACACAACTAAACAACTGATGATCCCGACAATGATCCCAACAAGGGAATATTTACACGTTGTACCATTACAACAAAGTATATGTGAAAAAGGGTGAAAAACACAAAAGGAAAATCATATAAATTGCATTGACAGATATTGGGAGATAGGTGACTGATGAGACACGAATAAACGTGGGAAAAAGTTTTTTTATTGTCAAGTGTTTAAAGCTGTGGAGCTTTCTAGAATATATACATATATATATATATATATATATATATATATATATATATATATATATATATGCTTGTGTGTGTATATATATATGTGTATATATATCGCATGATTCTAAATCATATATTCATTATAGAAGGTGGTAACATTTTAATTAACTTTATATTTTTTTAAACAATTTATTGTGTAGAGATCATAATTTCAGCAGTTCTTCCTAAATAAATTATCTTGTTGTCAGACTAGAGCCTTTTTCAATTATCAAAATACATGATCAGCGGGAAAAAAAGGGTTCCAGTAACATGTGTTTCACCTTATTATGATTAAGCATTGTTCCAAAAATATATCATATTTTCGAAGTATTCGATTTATTGTGTTGTTTCTTCGATTGAAGGACTGTTTTTCGATCCAGTTAGACTGAGATATGTAATAAGTAGTAGCTTTTTTTCCAGTAATAAATTTAGTATGTTGTTGTAATTATGGGATGACCCTCTTGTGCAAAGTATCTTCCTAGACTTTCTGCGACCTTCCTTTCAGTTGATTTTTTTTATTCCCACATGAAAGAACGATTCTACTTTTGGTTCGGTGAACTTTCGAAGAAACTTTTCGAAATATTGAATTTGCTGGGACTGCTGACCATACTAGGTGTTTGCATTGAGTGAAACAAATATCATTCAGAAATAAATATATGTGGAGTAAGGTGAAGTATATCGACGGCAGTCTATCTAAATAAAACTCGTGAGGTTACCATATATTTATTCAACCTCATATTTGTGAATGTAGTGGACAGAGGAAAATAATTATTTATACATACATATATTTATATATATTATGTCTATGTTGTTAGACACGAGTACGTCTCGAAAATGTTCCACAAACACACTTATATCAAAGAATAACAAAAACATGAAACACTTGCTGTTATATATATATATATATATATATATATATATATATATATATATATATATATATATATATATATGTATGTATGTATATATAGTTTCAGTTTCATGAAAGAAAGCATCACCTGTTGAGGGAAGAAAAATGTCGACATTTCATCAAAATAACAAAAACTCCTTGACGCGTCCATTTTTGTCGAGAAATTCAAAATGGCGCCTTGTCTCTATACTAATATCTATCAGTCCATTTCGGGCACACAAATGCCTTTCTGGGCCGCCAATTCAATTCACTTTGCAGCCAATAGATTCCCAGATTGTGTTCTGTTGATTTTTTACGTTTCTCTTCGTTCCTTTTAATATTCACCCTTGTAGTTTTCTCTTTCGGCTTATTGGTCTCCTTTTTAGAAACCGTCAGCTAAAACTGTCACCAGAACTGGCTGGCTGGCTGGCTGGCTATGTTATGTGTGTATCACGTGTACAGGCTGGAACCAATGGAGCTAGAGGGATGAAATTTTAAACATTCGCTCCTTATCATGTCAAGAAAAAAACGGTTTCTATATTTTAAAACCTCGTACGTTTTGAGTGAAGGGTCAAATTGCAATGTAAATTTATGTTAAATTGATCCCCTATTTTTTTTGATAATCACCGCCTTAAAAATGCAAGAGAAGTAACTTTTCAATTGGTCACCCCCTTTATCCAATGTTTTAATTGGTCACCCCCAATACTGCATGCTGTCAAAAGATGCTGGTCGCTTGATGATTTCTATCGGGCGACTAACCAGACCTGTTTTTTTGTTTGATTTTTTAATTCTTTCTTCTAATATATTCACTGAAGATTTCGGGCTACATGTATCAATTTCTGGAAGTTTTTCTTTTAAAGCGGTTTCTCCTCTCTAGTGACTGGTGGCTTTCACTTGAGATCAAATGACATCTTCATTATTTATTTGAACATTTATTTTACACTGGTAGTATCAAGTTATTTTCACAGGAGATCAAGTGAAAGCAAGTATTCTAAAGCACCCTTTAATCAAATATTTAGAGGTTTTCACAGTATATCAAGTGACAGAAAGTATTCCCAAGTACCCAGGTTTCTCTTCAATATTCGGTCTGATTTTAGTAATGCTGTCTTCTGGACGGTTTCAGTTCTTACTCAGGTTTCCAATTCTCTCAATTTCTTTGAAATTAACCCCAGAGCTATTCCAAGTACGCCAATCATGATGGTTACGATTGTGAGCCCCCCTGTCACAAAACTTCCTCTGGTATTCCAGTTTTATTCGTCTCTCTCCCCTTTCTTTTTTGTCAAACTCCAGTCTAAGGCTATTCCTACCGTAACAAGAAAAGCAAGAACAAGAACATTCTTCACCAAATCTAGGCGTATAAACATCGTCACGTTAAACCAAGCCGATGAGTAAAATTAACTTTTACCTACAGCGATCATAATCGTGTGACTGGAAGGCGGCTATCTAGCCAACTGAGCTAAACTGGCCAGTCTTATACACTTTCGAATCAATTAGATAGAAAATGAAAAATTTGCAGTAATCATCTTCAGTTGGAGTGGCAGTAGGAGTAGGCCAGACTTTTATTTCTTTTTATCCCTTCCTTCGTCTTTGTTTAATTCTCCTTTTGCTCATGAGCAACTTTGGACTTTTTCGGGGTCTTGGGATGCTCACAAACGTTTTAGGTCTGGGAACGTTCAGAACATTTTCCTATGTAAGTTTATTGAAATTGATTCCTCGCTTTACGCCATTTCATCTTAAGGAACGTTCTTGTAGGGACGCTTTACTTGCAGATCACGAAGCAAACCGGCATTCTCTTGTCTCTCATCTAGTTCTTTGCTTTTTCCTGCTCCTTTTTTTCTCATTTTTTATTCATAACACCTTCTTTGCTCGTTCCCTCTTCTTCTTCTTCTTCTTCTTCTTCTTCTTCTTCTTCTTCTTCTTCTTCTTCTTCTTCTTCTTCTTCTTCTTCTAACCCCTTCCTTCCCCTTTGTTTCATTCTCCTCTCTTCCCATAAACATATTTCAACTTTAACAGCTTTGTCGCACGAAGTTCAGAATAAACATTTGCTTAATACGATTACCGACAATACATAGCGCGTACGGCGACGAAGGCAGAAGAAAGCAATGATAAGGGGGGGACCCCAGACTAATTATTACCACGCCCAGAGACACACCTGTCAAAAAGAATTTGTAATAAGAAGTGGTCGGCTTTAAACGGAATGAAAGAATAAGCCTCTTGTCCGTTGCTACAGCGAATGGTCGAAGAGCAGACTTTTATTGGTTTTCACCGATTGTTTGGTTTACGTTACGATTCTCATAAAATGATTTTGTAACCAAACTTATATATATATATATATATATATATCATAAAATGATTTTGTAGCCAAACTTATATATATATATATATCATAAAATGATTTTGCAGCCAAACTTATATATATATATATTTATGTATGTATTAGCTACAAAATCTTTTTATGAGAATTGTAACGTAAACTGAACAATATATATATATATATATATATATATATATATATATATATATATATATATATATATATAGTTTCATATATATCTCAAGATTGTTATTGTTAATAGGCTACAGAACCTTAAGAGTGGAAGAAATATTGAAAATAACACAATGAAGAATCGAAGGAGTAGTCGAAAATATGAAAGGACGAAAGACAGAAAAAATGAAGAAATTAAAGAAAGAAAAAAAAAGAAAGAAAGAAAGTGAAAAGCGATTGCAAAAAAGAAAAAAAGAAGAGGAGAAAAAAGGAAAAACGGAAAATAAAAAAGAAGAAGAAAGAATATGAGAGAGGTAGAAAGGAAGGAAGAAAGAAAAAATAGATAAGAAGGAAGAAAGCAAAAAGAAAGAAAGAAAGAGAAAGAGAAAGAAAGAGAGAAAGAAAGCTCCTTTCATCAATGATGCTATTTTCTTTTCGTTTGTGTCTCTCAACTGATTAATGTTCAGATGCTCAACTCGCAAGCGATGGACAATGAGTTGGTTCATCATTGTGCACTCAGTGCGAATGGATTTGTGACAAAATTCAGTACCTACATACATTTCAAAAAGTTCATTTTTCTAAAAGGTTTCTCAAGGTTGAGCATTGCAAAGTTACATTCAAAAATCAGAGATCTTTGGTCCAAATTCTGTCAATTTTGTAGCTGTACAAGGATGTCAAAATAAACCTTTTGAAATGTATTATATAGTTTCTACTAACCGTACTTAACAGGCACGAAACAGTCAACACCAGGGAGTATGGAAGGAAGTGCAAAGGTACATCACGCCTGGGTCTAGGGGTCTTAAGGGAATCATGAAACCAAAGACGGACCAGGAATTTTCATGGAATCTCAGAAAACGTTTGCATATATCAAAGCGCATGAAAATAGGATAACTAATGATGAATAGAGAGAAACTTAACACCCCTGATAAAAATTCTCCTCAGACATCTTGGGCCACACAGATACCTACTGTAATAAACTTTCTTTTTTTAACGGCACTATTTGTTGACACACACGTTATTACGGCACGTTTGTTTTTATATTCTCGAAAGACTATTGTCGGAGATTAGTTCGCAGCAACAAAGCATGACGACTTCATTGCATTATTTTCAAAAACGAGAATTAGTAAGCCCTTTGAACAATGCCGTCTAAAGTAACATGTGGCATTTTAGACCGTGAAAGCATCATTAAAAAGTAATTTTTATCAATACTGCTTGGTTTCTCATTATTAATAGACTTTGTAAAAAACTATCCATCCATTATAACAGCAAAACCGTTATAACGGCACTCTTAAATCCTCTAGGGTGTCGTAATAACAAGAGTCTTCTTTATTAAAGAGAATATTTTTACATATCTCAACTGGGAATTCCCATGTTCCTGATAGGAATTTAATCGTTCATCAATTTCCGATGGTTGTTTTTTCTGGTATTGATTGAGGTGATGATGGCTGACCATACCAGTAGTGATAATGGTTAGTATCAGAATTTGAAAAGATGTGGAACTGATGGTATGGCTCCAGTCTGGACAGTACATTGATTAGTAGTACTATTGCTGACCAGCAGGGGGCGTTTATGTCGGAAAATGGCTCTGACAAACGATGTTCTCAGGAACAAAAGGGGAGCTAGTGTGGGGAGAGGGTAAATGCAGGAGGTGCGTAAGTGAAATTTGTGAAGTGGTTATTCAGGTGAAGATGAGGAGTGGTGTGGGTCTAGGGAGGGTCAGGAAAATGAGTTGCTGTTGAAAAGAGGAGATGAGGGTGATCGAAGAGGACAGTGGAAAGGGACTGGTGTTGGGGATTCAGAAATGTAGATTTATTGGCGAAATAGAAGGAAGTACGAAGGCATGAACCTAAAAAGGGAAGGAAGGTGGAAAGAAGAAGGGAATAAGAAAAAGAAGGAACAGGGAACAGGAAAAGAAGAGCAAAAGATAGAGAGAAAATATATATATATATCATAGATAGATAGATAGATAGATAGAGAAAGAGAGAAAAAGAGAGAGAGAGAAAAGGTAAAGAGCAGAAAGCAGTGAAGGTGCGAATAAGAGAAGGAAGGAAAACTAGTATAAGGTAGAAATAAAGGAAAGGGGAAGATTAGAAGGAAAGTATGGTGAAAGAAAGGAAAGAAGGGGGGAAGGGTGGAAGGAAGGGAGAATGAAAGGGGAGGAGGAGGGGAAAGAAGTAGAAAGAAAATCCAGAGGAAAAGTATGAAGGGGAAGGAGGAAGGAAAGGGGGAAGGAGAGAAAGGCCAATTAAAAATAAGGAAGGTGGGTTGCATGAAGAATAAAGGAAAGAGTGTCTAAAAATAATTAACGAACGAAAGCCGTAAATATAGAGAAGGAAAAAAGAACAGAGAAATAAAAGAAGGGAAGGAGGAACGAAGAAGAGCTACTGGCAGCGAAAGAGAAACAAAAGAGTCAAAAATTAAATGTGGGAATAAAAGAGAGAAGTACACCGGCAAAGGAAGGAGAAAAGGATTAAAAGAAGAAATGTTGAAATAGAGGAATAAAAAAGAAATTGGAAATAAAGAATAAAGGAAGAATAAACATGCTGAAGGATGGAAAGAAAGAGGGGAGGACTGAAAGAAAGTAAGAAGGAGCTGATGATGATGAAGAAGGAAAGGTGAACGAAAGATGAAGGAAACAAACCTTAAAAAAGGGTAAGGAGTGGCGAAAAAAAGGTTGTAAAAAGAAAAAAGGCTCGTGGATGAAAGAAAAAAGGGAAGGAGAAAGAAAGATGCAAATGAAAAGAAGGAATGAGAGAAGTGAAAAATGAAGGAAAGAAATTAGAGAAGGTATAAAGGAAACCAAAAATATATAAAATGAGGAAGGAAAGGAATAAAAACGAAGGATGTTTATTCTTCATTTTTTCATAATTCTTCTTCTCTTTTGCCTTCCTTCTTTCCTTTTGTCATCCCGTCTCTAATCTCTCTCCTTGCCCTAAAACCGTCGACCAAAACTGTCAGCAAAATCATCATCAAGTTTCTTTAGTTTTCATGTTATTCTGGCTACCTGTCTGTATATATCATGCATAAATACTGCTCCACTGTTCGGGGGAGGGAATTACCCCCATAATAGGTTTTTAGAGGGGGTCCCAATTTGCAATGTAAGCTAATACTAAATCCCTTAGTTTGTTTTCGGCAGCATCCACGCTTCTTTATTGAAAATTTGGACATTTTGGTGATCACTGCCCAACAAATGACAAGGGGGATAACTAATTCTTCCATCACCCATTTTTCAATTTATCAGCCCCAGCACGGCATGCCACCAAAAGATTATGATCATGTAACGGTTTCTATTGAATGACTAACCAGACTTCTTTTCTCTTTCCTCTCTTTCAGTTTCTCCTTCATTGATAGAACGATGGAAAGATATGAAAGAGTTTATCAGAGAGGCACGACTGAGATGCGAACACCTTTCCCCAAAAGGTGAGTCAAGTGGAAAATTAATTAACGAAATATTTAATTTCAATGTTCAAGACATGTTTCTCTGGAAGTTGTTTGCTCTAATTACTCGACTTTTCTTCTTCTTCTTCTTCTTCTTCTTCTTCTTCTTCTTCTTCTTATTCTTCTTATTCTTATTCTCCTTCTTCCTTTTTTTCTTCTTGTTCTTGTTCTTGTTCTCCTCCTCCTCCTCCTCCTCCTCCTCGATCTTCTTCTTCTTCTTCTTCTTCTTCTTCTTCTTCTTCTTCTTCTTCTTCTTCTTCTTCTTCTTCTTCTTGCCTTCCCAACCCACTATTTTTCTATCACTCTTTCTCACATCCTCCTTCGCACTTTGCCACTTCTCACTCTCACTCTCTCTCTCCATCTCTCTTTCTCTCCTGTCTCCTGTCTCCCTCACTACCTCAACCCACCCCTTCCCCTTCCTCAGTTCCCAGTCCTTTCCATCTCTGCATCTTTGCTTTGATTATTTCTCACGAATAATTGTCCAAATTGAAGTGTTGGTCAGTCTATCGGTCAGAGGGATTTGTCAGGTGGACAGAAGGCCTCAATTAGTCCAGCCCAGTAATTTGGTAGACTTGCTACTTAAGGGCTCACTGCCGCTAACAGGTGTTCGCCGTGACCAATTCGCCTTTATGGATGGACAAACACGTGCCCCACGATTCGTGCTCACTTTTATCCAAATTAAGGATGCGTCAAAGAATTAAGATAGAAATGCAAATACAAATGCACTTCGCGTTTCATTATTCATTATTTCAGTTTCTTACGAACTTCTCGCATCCGTGAATAACAGAAATTTTGTAGGAAACACACTCAGCTTCAGATATAAGTTATAAGCGATGATAGCAAAGTTTGGTCAAAGGAAATTTGGTGTAAGAAAGTTTGGTCAGAGAAAATTTGGTCTGAAAAAATTTGGTCGAAGAAAATTTTGTCTGAAAAAATTTGAACTAAGAAAATTTGGTCTAAGAAAATCTAATCCAAAAAATTCGATCCAAGAAAATTTGATCACAGAAAATTCGGTCTGAGAAAAAGTCGGTCCGAGGAAATTTGATCCAAGAAAAGTCAGTCTGAAAAAATTCGTTCCAAGAAAATTTAATTCAAGAAAAGTCAGTCATCAAAAATTTGGTCTAAAAAGTTATTTGAACATTATTAAATAGTGTATGGCTTCTGTTCTTTGTCACCTTCGATGCAGTCACGACGTTCCAGCCTATTCATTTACACTGCCCTCTTCAGGTGAATAATGTCCCCAATCAGTCTTTCCTTCTGGTGGTCCCAACTCTTTCTTTGACTGATTGACTGACAATCTGACATACCAAATAACTCCGACCACTTTGCATTTCTCCTTTCCTTCAGTATATATATATATATATATATATATATATATATGTGTGTGTGTGTGTGTGTGTGTGTGTGTGCGCGCGCGCGCATGCGTGCCAGAAAGAGTGAGCTTGAGCATCTGTGGTCTAACTTACAGGCTTGTTCATAAAAAAAACAGAAAATGAAAGGACTAGAATCGATGGAAGACCATTACAGAATTTTTTTGTAATCAGAAAAAGTTTGAGGGGGATGCAAGACCAGCATAATATTAGATTTTGGTAAAAATAGTAATTCAAAACAAAGAATTCGTTCTAAAAAAAATGGTCCCAGAAAGTTTGGTCTTATATATTATACAAAACAAACTGACTTTTCCAGAGCAACTTTTTATCGTTTTATCACCAAAATAAACAATGACAATAGGATACAATTATAGGGTTATATTTCAGTCACTGTAACCGTTGGTTCTCGTAGTTCAATCAATAGAGTAACTGTTCAATCAGTAGCGTAGCTGTTGCGCTAAGACAGACAAAGAGGGAAAGAAATGCAAGTTTGAGTCTACCCAAAATCTATCTTTCCTATCCTCACTGTTGTATAACGGCCGCCGAATTGTTGTTAAAATAAAAAAGCAACTGAAATCAAGATTTTAAAATAATACTATTCCAAAGTTATTGATAAGACTAACTTAAGTATGGTATTTTATCATTATTGCTCCCCTCGCAGGGGAAAAATATAAGTGTTTCTTTTCGATTGAGTAACCTCACCGGGGAGCGTCTGTTCATACATGCGTGGTAAGGTCCTCTCTGATCGACTGACTGCCAAGTTACAACAAATTTTCACAGTCGGTTCTCTATATATTCAAAATCATTGGATACTGTCCGGATATCTTCCTAACTCAACAGAATAATCGAAACACCTATTCAAAAAAAATAAATGATATAAATAAAAGCCTGTATCTAAGGACGTGAGTTTTGGCAGGTACAACTGGGAGTGACATTCCCCACCCCACCAAGATTGCTCTCGTCAAGCATCGCCTTTCTCTGACTGGTGCTGCCACCTACAGAGACGGATTGAAAGCATGGGAAGATAATTAATAATGAGGTTCGGGTAGAAAGAACTGAAGGTGAAGAGGTGTAGGGTCGTGAAACCTAAGTGAATAGCTGGGGTTTCATCAATGGGAACTGGGCTGATGGAGAGGGACGTTGTTGAAATCGGGAATGAAACACGGTGGGGTCTTGAATGGAATTACGAATTCAGTTGGACGAATAACTTCGGAATTATTAGTTGATGAATTATAATTTCTCATCAACAGAGCTCTCTTTCTCTATCCCCTCTTTCTCTCTTTTCTCCTCTCTCTCTCTCTCTCTCTCTCTCTCTCTTTGTTCCCTCTCTCCCTCTATCTCTCTCTAATGATTTCTCTTTCACTCACACTGTCACTAATTCTCATACTCTCTATCACTGTCCCCCTCTCTCTCTCTCTCCTCACACTTTCTTTAATTCTCTCTCTCTTTCTCTGATATTGTCTTTAATTTCACTCTCTCTCCCCCTCTTTCTCTCTTTCTCTCCCTCACTTATTCTGTGTATCTCTCTTCCCCTCACTATCTTTCCAGCATATGTGCACGTACACATACACATTCATGTATATCAGAAACCGTCCATCAAAACTGTCAAAACCTAACTAAAGTATTTTTCAGTTTCTAAGTGATTCTATCTGGCTTACTATCTAGCTATTGTCTTTAGTTCTCTCTTAGCTTCATTGGTGCAGCCTATACGGATGAAATATATATAGATATATTTCATCCGCACAGGCCACATCAATGGAGCCAGAAGGCTTTATATTTCAAGGTTGAGCGCGCTTCAACTCGTTCGTTGTAAGCTTATGCAATGCTCTTCCAACTTGGAATGAAGCACTCTGGTGGATGGGGAATTTATGCATAAATAAATCTGTCGCTCAAATTCAACCTTACTGACCGTCCAGTTCCGTAGTGCAGCGGTAGGGTACCGCCCCCCGGGCCTAAAGCGAAGGTTTCGATCCTACCTCGTGGCACTGGATGGGATGATGGATAGTCTATAGCCACACTGAAGAGTTGTAATACAACGAAACAGCTGTCTGCAGATGACATAATAGTAATATATATATATATATATATATATATATTGTATAAATGCGATTCATTACTCTGAGAGCCTCTTTGAAATGATCTACCCTTATTACAATGTGAATGTATCATTCAACGTGTAATAACAGGAGATCATTCCGAATAGAGTTTCAAAGTAATAAACGTATTTTTAATTATTTCTGTCGGATTGTACATCCATTTCTTAATAATATATATCTGTGTGTATATACATGCAAGAGTGTGTGAGAGAGAGATGTCTTGAAAAGAAGATTACCCTTCAACTGGCAAGAATCGGTAATCATATTCGGCAATATGACATTAAGACACTTTTACGAGCAGAAAACATTCAGAAGAATATTATGTGCCTAGAGAAACGAGTACCGTATGAACTGTCTATGATACGTTCGTCACTTCTTCACACCAAAAGAATAAACCGTTTCCAGTCAATTACTGATAAAAATTGATCCTATACAACAACCAAAAACCTCATAGGCTCCGGGTTATCTACAAGGGAGACTTGATCAGAAACTCGAAAACTGATATTGTGTGTGCTATGGAATAATTTAGGTAACTATTCATAACGAGGTGTTGCAACCTGGAGCAACAATCACAGACGAAGTATTTGCTTCACAACTCAAAGAGTGCAAAATATTTGGATCTGAAAACACTCAATGCATGTCAAAGAAATTTCTTTCATGGCAATAAGGACTTCATATCATTCGTATTCTTACAATGTTTTGGTTTTGGAGTACTACATCACCCTTCATGTTTCATTTCTGATTTCTACCGTTTTGGTCTCTTGATAATCATATGTTGAAGCAGCCCAATTTTCTTTAATTGTTTATTCTATCAACGTTGTCAGGGGTCATCGTGTAATAATGGGAGATCATTTCAAATTGGTGTTCCAGTGAAATATAACGCATTTTATAATCATTCTGTCGGATTATATATCTATTTCTTGATAACATGATTTTCGGGTTAAAAGAAACAAATAGAGCAGACATAGACCGTGAATAAACAAGATGAGAACAAACAGCCGGAAAAATTAGTAATTGAAAAACAATCGAACTGGCTCCTCACAATCTTTTTCTCGTTTCAAAGTCAAAAGATTTCCATTCAAAAGGCATCTATACGGGAATATGTCCGTACTTGATTTCATCATCATCATTGTTGGACATAGATCTTCCCCAGGATTCACTACAACTCTCTATCATGGGTTTCGCAGAGCCAATATTTTCTGAACTTGTTCGTCTCTCAATCTTGTATTATGTTGGCCTCGGTTTCCCATGTGATAACTGAGGATCTGGGTATGGGATTGTGAGTCGTGATGTCCATCGGTTGTCTGCCATTTTTGCAACATGACCAGCCCATTGCCTTTTGATTTTTTAAATTGTTTTATGATATTTCAGCCTCCTGTTTTTGTCTAATATATTGTGCTGGCTTATGATCTATCCATGTGACGTTGAGCATGATTTTTTGAAGTGAGCGTATCATGGTTCTCAGTTTTCGGGTCAGTCTATTGGTTAGGTTCCATGTTTCAGCTCCATAGGTGACTATTGGGTGGATGCGTTGGTTGTATAGACCACTACATCTACCGAGGACAACGAATCTCCATGAAATACTGAAGAGAAGATGAAATCAAACGAAGAATCTCCCAAGGATGGCAAAGCTAGTTCAACCTTCAAGAACAAGAAAATCCCATTTGTCCTGAAAAAGATCTCGACTTACTGTTTCTTCCCTGTTGATTTTTTTACTACCATCTCAGTCAAATGAGAAATGTACGAAGATTTACGGTGGCCAAATATATCTTACGTTTTTCGTATCTCTCCATTTATCTCTTTCGCAAAACTGGTAATTCACTCGCCCTTACTATTGCAGGAAATGGTACACGTTACATTAACAGATTTTGGGGAATATTTTCAAAACCTTAGTTAATGCTTATTGTTTAAAGTTCTAAGGCTTTGTAGACTATATATATATATATATATATATATATATATATATATATATTACGTGGATTATGTATGCTATCATTTGAAGGTGATTCCAGTTTTTATCTGAAGATTTTTCGATATTTTCAATTCGTTGAAATCCGAGATTATAAACTGTGAGGGCGAAACAATAGTAAGTGTAAAGAAAAGAAGTCTGCAGAATACACTGAAGATGTGGAAGAACTTCAACCAAACGGAGAATATTTTTTCTCATATAGATTCCGATGCAAACGAGTTTTTTGAAGGCCGTCTAGTCAGATTTTCTTCGTTTCAAGAAAGACAAAAGTTTATACGCAGACTCGTGTCCGTTTCTATAAGCTCATGTTGAAACTACTTTCCTAAGGCTTTTTCTCGAGGCTTTCCAGATGAACTACAGGAATATCTGTCCATCTTTTTATCTACCTCAAATCGATAATATTTCAATTTATTCATCACAGATTCTGTTAATTATTCCCTTCTCGGATAAATCGCTCCATCTTTCTTCATTCGTTTATACCTATCTATCTATCTATCCATCTATCTATCTATATATATATATGTGTGTGTGTGTGTGTGTGTGTGTGTGTGTGCGAGCATGTGTGTGCGTGCGTGCGTATGCGTGTGTGTGTTTGCATATCCATATCTATCTATCTATCTATCTATCTATCTATCAAAACCTTTTATCTTTGTTTATATCTACACCAGTATTCATATCTATCCCAGTCTGTTCATATCCAAATCTGTTCATATCTATCTATCTCAGTCAGTACTTATCAATCTACTTATCCATATAACGTCGTCTGCTGTAATGAGATGGTTGAATATACACGAGATAGATGGATAGATAAATCCTAGTATGATGATATATCACAGGTAAGTTTCCCAGATCAGCTTGTATGGTGAGATCGAACCTCATTAGGTCTGCCACGCTTGTGGCCTTGTAACAAACTCAGTCAAATACATAGAATGATTTTTTTTTAAATTTGGTGAAAACTTTTTGACACGCTCTTTTTCTTTCCTTCTTTCTTTCTTTTATTTTTTTGTTAGAGTTCTCTTTCCTTCTTTTCCTTCTTTTATTTTTTTCATTCTTTCTCTCTCTTTATTTTCTTTTACCTTTTTCACTTTCTCTCTCTCTCCTTTTATTTTTTAAATATTTCTTACGCCATCTCTCCCCTTTTCTTTTTTCTCTTCTTTTTTTTCTTCTCTCACTCTCTCTCTCCCTCTCTCTCTCTCTCTCTCTCTCTCTCTCTCTCTCTCTCTCTCTCTCTCTCTCTCTCTCTCTCTTTCTCCTTTCTTTTCCTTGTTTTCCTTTTTGTTTTGCTCGGTCTCCTCTTTCCCTATCTTTCTTTCGTTTTCTCTCTTTTCCCCTTCCATTCAGCCTATCTTTCATCGTCTTCCATGTTTTTCTCTCTTCCACCTCTCTCCCTTTATTTACTACCTTTCTTTCCTCTTTGCCTTCACTGCATCCCAGTCCTTTTTCCGTTCGTTCGTTTATTGGTTTACCTCCTCCGTCTTTTACTTTTTTGTTTCTTTCTTTCTTTCTCACCTTCTCATTTGATATACATTCCTTTCCCCAAATGCTCTCCTTCACCTTCTCTTATACAAGTCCCGAAGCTCCTCCTTCGTCTTATCTCTCTATTCCCCACTTCCTTGCCCCCCTCATACAAACCTTCTCCTTTTTCCTCTCCCCTTTTATTTTAGCATGTTCCATTTCCTTTCTCAACGGCCCCAGCTCCCAAACGCCTTTCTTCGGTACCCCCTCTTTCCCACGGGAATTTATTATTTTACAGACAAGACAGCCAGATAAGCCGGACCTGGACAATGCGTACACATTTCAATAAATAATGACTAAAGATGAGATTTCTTGTTGATGGACAGACAAGTCATAATATACTCACCTATTGCAGTTCTTTCTCAACAGAATGGACAATGGTCAATTGAATCGGGTAACTCTAAGAAACTTTCGTTAATGTCCACAAAACCGTCTGCAGAATAGATCAACTGGTCAGTGTATAGATAAAATTCTACGCAAATACACCGATAGTCAAAAGCGATGATCAGCCTAGAAAAATCAGATGTTTTGACCTTTTATTTGAACGTTAGTTCAACGTCCTATTTCTGATTTTTTTTTTTTTTTTTTTTTGGTAGGGGTATCTGAGTTCTTGTTTGCTTTTGTTTGAGTTTTTTGTGGGTTTTTTTTTGGGGGGGGGAATGAAGTATAAAAAATGTTTTGTTTTTTTTTAGAACAACGGGGAAAAGCATTAAATTTGTGACTGCCAGAATATGAATAAACATGGCTACGATCCGATTGAAATATGGGTTTGACGGTGTTATTTGAATTTCTGTTTCCGGTTGAAGTCTTGGTGGCTTTATTGGTAGAGCGTGGCAGGCCAGATAGTGCGTCAACTTACTACGGGGATGTGGATTTGGATCCACCTAAAGGATTATTCTTTACTTTACTCACTGTGGGGGTTTATGGGTCTGAGCAAAAAGTTGTGATAAAGAGCATAAAATAAAATTGAGATGTATATAAAAGGAAGGGAAAAAACATAAAATAAATACATTTTTTTAAATTAATGAATAATAACAAAAACAATAAAGATTGGAAATAATTAGAAAAATAATGAAAATAAAGATAATGATAAAAATAAAAACGATAGAAAAAACAATTAAAAAAATAACAATAAAAATAAAGATGATAATATTAAAAACAATAATGATGATGATGATGATGATGACCGTTGTTGTAGCTGTGGGTTGTTCGTTCGACGTATAAATTTCCTCCAAACCCTCAAAAGCATCTAATAGTATAACCCAAACCTGCGAAATGGTAATTAATTCATTTGTCGTAATTTTAGACTTGTTGGTGCGCGTTTTGTATGCCTGATGACCCTACCTTGTTTCTACGATGGGGACATACCACCTGGAAGAGAGATACACAGGAACCAAGCAACCCGTAAGTAAATAAGAATAGTGTCGGTTTTACGCTTTATTTGCGAATCTCTTTGTCACATGACCATATATTAACATACATCTAATTATAAATGCGTTATTTTTAATGCCTTTAAAGCTATTCTGTCCGATTATACATCCATTTCTTTATGATATAATTGACTGCGTTGGGAAACATACGGAGCAGACATGGACAGAAAATGAACAAGACGAATTTTGGGTATAAAGTAGTTATTCGACTCATTAACTGGCTGTTTAGCTATGATGGTAAGAGCGGCGTCGCATTAAAACATTCTTCTGTTCAATGCTGGGTCGATTCCTGCTGCAGCTCATTTTTTTTAATTGTGTTCAATTCCACGGTCTGACCAATTGGCATATTCACAGTGTAAAAACAGCATGTCGGTTCAAGTAGGGCTTTAGATTTTTCAAATATCGTATTTAAGATTATCCCGTCGGATTCAATCTCCATCTCTTCATAATATGTATATAATTGAGAAAGAGAGGAGGGAGATAGACAATCGTTATCGTCCCTGGGGATGGGTGTACTGATAGTAGACCTTTTTTCAAATGGGATCTTCTTGTTCTTGGTGTCAAACAAGGGTCTACCACCAATTCACCCTCCGAATCACTGAATGGTAACAATAATAATCACTGAAGCTGAAACATGGAACTTGACCAAAAGATTAGCTCTCAAACCAAGAACTAACAGAGAATGCTAAACAGAGAGATCAGAAGAGAGCACAGTATACAAGAAAGCAAAGGGGAAACTAAAATGGAAATGGACTGGCCATTCTACCATAATATCAGACAACTGCTTGACATCGTAACTCACAATGTTGATACCCCAAGATCATTTGCGAAATAGTGGCTGGCAAAAAAAAAAATAAGATAGCAAGTTTGGCAAGTTGAAATGTATTGGTACCGTGATGCTCGGGAGTGACAAGATGACAGACCTTGGGGAAAGCCTATATCCAATAACGGACTTTATGGTATGATGATGATGATGATGATGTCAGCCTCGACAGTCCCATCTCCGTCATTTCGAGACACAGACGTGCGTCAGCCTACCTAACACGTCGATAAGTGTCAGGAGTCAGGACCATTCGTAGCCGAGATGCATAGACAACATCAACCCCTGATGACGGGAGGATGCCGCGGTCATCACACCCCAAACAACAGTTACACCGAGACTAAGTGATAAATGACGCATTCTCTCTGACCAGTGGTCAGTTTGGATCTTAGAATTACAGATCAAGAGCATATGATTTATTAATCCTTTTTTTCAAATGGCGAAATCTCGGTGCAGACAGGGCGCTTAACCCCCCACCCCCTGGCGTCATTCAGACCACAATTATTTCTACAGTCATCTTTTGGACACCTATAGCCGGACAGGCCATTGGATAGAAAGAAGCGACACTTGGAGTTCGATCCCTAGCAAAATTATCATCGCCACCACGTGGTAATTGAATTACGCTTTGATCATTTGTATTAGGTTGTAACGCATGAAATGTCGTTTTCACGCCACGGACAATAATTCTGGAAGTGAACGATATAGTAACGTAATTGCATTTTTGCTGATTAAATGTAAATACAGATATGCTTTGTTGTCATTAGTAGTCATTATGCTCTCGACATGAATGGCGTCTACCCAAAAAATTAGTCTTATAATCGTGTACGATTTCAAATTAGGATATGATATTGCTCGAGCTGTTGATGACGTTAACAAAGGATTTAGAGAGCGTGCTAAACCTAGAGATTTGATCGAGATGGCAGGTAGGTAGTGAGAATTATTTTATAATTGCTTATGTGTAAAAAAAAAAAAAGAAATGGGTTTGTTTTTGTGACTGGGATAAAAAAAATGCAAATTGGTAAATTTCAAATGATCCCTGCCCTAGTCGCAAAATCAAAGTTTGAAAGGAATAATTGATATTTTCTATACTTCTTAGACATTATCAATGGGAAAATAACACTTATTACCCAAGAACAAAAAAAATTTAAGAAACGGAGGATGAAAAAATATGTTGAACAGTGTTATCATTCGATGGCTGTCGAAACATCGTTATTGCTTCAAATTAGTCATATCTTAAACAGTAAGAAGAACGCACATCTATCAATATAATTGTGAAAACTCGAAAAATAATGAACAAGAATATTTTTGCAGTGACACACAATACCTGTTTATAGTGGTATGGACCCACATGTGACTAAACTTTGTAAATCAAAATTGTTTAATTTGGCCACTGCATTAATATTTTTCTTCTGTTTTATCTTAGAATAATATTGTTAATTATTTCTTTCAAGTTTTTACAATAATATTTACATATTGTGCTGGTATGACTTATTCTTACTTTTACTATATTGATATGTACGCATGACGTCTTTTATCAAAACTACTATTGTTTAAAAAATTGTATCTCGTAGTTGAATTCGAACTACCAATCATTTGATTTGAAAATGAACACACCAACCAAATGCCCTATGGAGATATAAGAACCACAGATAATTTTTTGATATAAATCTTTAGTTCCTGACTTCTGAAATCTTTCTCAATTTTGATTGCGTGGTCAATTTAAGTCTATATGGGAAGTTCGGTGTAATTCAATTCTACGGCTTAGGCGTGTGTTGCGTTATATCGAAGTTCTGTAAAAAATCATATCTAGCGTTTTATCATATAAAATTTCATGGGTCGATGTAATCAAAAGAGATCTCTACTAGATGTCATAAATTCTATTAGAATTGGTTCTGTTCTACGAAAGTTACTACAAAACTAAAGTCATGATGTGTGAAAACTTAATAGTAATAATCAACGAGACTAATTTGCGAACAAATACTCCTCAGCAAAACGCCCCCATAAGACTGAGATCAAGACCGACATTACAAGCGATTACAATTACGTGTCATTTCTAAAGAAACGAAAGCAGACAGACAGAGATATTAGAATTGTGTGATGTTTCACGGTCTTTTGTAGAATAGAAGATGATCTACAGATTAAATCTTGTTTGATATCTCTGATCGAATTCACATTCAAAGACGAGAAAATGACGTTAGGAAATTATAGGCAAATCTCCGCTGTTCATAATATCGTCTGCAAGCTTCGATTTTGCCTAATGTGTGCAGTTATAATCTACGACGGGCCGGGTGTTTCTTATTACCTTGACTATTTGATCGCGACTGCAGCAAGAAATTGAAGAGTCAGCGGTCAATCGTAAATGTCCGCTTTTGAGAAAACTGAACTGCTCATTTCCGGACCGAGACCATAGCTTGGATAAACGGACAGGAAGTGACCAGTAGGTAAATAGACTAGTTTCTCTTTCTTTCCCCCCGTTTTTTCTTCTTCTTCTTCTATTAGAGGTTTGGGTGGCCAAGCGGGTAATGGCGGTGAGGATCAACTTTGTAAGCCAAGTTCAGACAACGGCTAGGGCAGTTAGTGTTCGATCCGTACTGATGCCCTTGGAGAAGGTATGAATCTCCCCGGCTATGGTTTGATAGTAAGGCAATTCAAGCCCTTTACCCTTCTGAAGCAGCCTATGTTGGATGTCAAGTTAACGCTCAAGCCATGTGAAAACCCACAATTAGTGCAAAGTTGATGGGTCTTCATGGATTGATCGGGAAACAAAGACAAAATCATCACCTCATGTATCGTTCGATACGAGAGCATCCGTGTCAAAGGATATATCCCTTCTTTTATGTGCTTACTTTTGCACGTTTATGTGATCCAGCGCTCTTGGCCTCACCGGTTTGTCTACAGACTTGACAATTCGCATCAGTAATTTACTTTGCCCGTTCCGAAAAGAAATTTTAATTTGGAGAAAAAGGACTTTGGGGGCCTTATTCTGACAAGTCCAATATTAATGTGTAGATTATTTAGAATCTAGATACTTCCAGATATTTGTTCAATATTTTTTATGTTTTCCGTTCTTTTTTTCAAAATTTCAGTTTACAGAAGTACATTTTGATGTCTATATTCTTTTTAGACCTCAAGTTTAAGCAAAAAAAAAAGCAGATTTGATTAGAACCACCAGTTTGATAACAGGGATGAAATGTAATTATAGAATCATCAATTTCTATAAACAATAGATTACTCACAAAAAAAATATTCTTCATCAAGTGTGCCTCGTTGGAATTTCTACAGTAGACTAAAAAAAACATTTCTTTTGTTCTCATTTACCCGTGCCCCCTTCTCTTCTACACTACAGAGGCCGATCAAAGAATTGATCGGCTAAAATGGGTTAAAAATAACCAAGATGTAAACCTTAGTCTGCCTTTAACAAATGGACATTTTGATCCGACAGAATGAATTATAAATTGCGTTATATTATATAGAAACCTATCTGAAATGATTTCCTGTCGTTAATGTCGCGTTGAAAGGAACGTAAAAGATCGGGGATAAACGAGATGAGAGTTTGTGTTGAAAGCAGTTATTCGGCCTTTGCTTTATCGGCGGGCTGTTTCGCACAATGTTAAGAGCATCGTTTCGTTGAAGCAGCTATCTAACCACTACAACTGCTTGAGACAACGGATCTCCCAGAAACTTTTGAGATAAGAAGAAATCAAGCGAAGAATCATGATAGTTTGGCAAGCTTTCGGTAGCACCAGCTCAACCTTCAAGAACAAGGAAATCCAATTAGTCCTGAAAAGAAGAGTATTCCACGAATGCTTTCTTCTGATAGTCACCTAGGGAGCACAAACATGGAATCCAACCAAGAAACTGACCTGCAAACTGAGAATCATGCAACGCGCACGAGATTGAATAATGCTCAACATCACATGGGGAGATCATAAAACAACACAGAGTATTAGAGAGAAAAACAGAAGTTAGAGATATCATCGAAACCATTTTTTTTTTAAACTCAAATGATAATGAGCTGGTCACGTCGCAAGAATAATGGACAACCTCTGGACATCACAATTAACATCGTCAAACCCAAGAGATCATATTCGAAACTGTGACCAACAAAATATAAGATGGCTAGACAAACTAAACAAGTTCAGAAAGTATTGGTTACGCGGCGGTCACGATAGTGAGTACTAGCAAATCTTCGGGAATCGGTCTAGGAGAGTAATAATGCTGATTTCAAAACTAGGCGTTGAGTCTCCAATGTAGACTAATAACATTTATTTTTGTAGGCCGGGGTTCACTCCTAGGCACTGGTACCATGTTACCCAATACAACCTGTTTCGTGGCACAAGATCAGGGAATGGGTACTGCCGTTATCCTGAGTAATGTCATGAAGTTGAAGAACACAGTATGACATCCCAACGATTAATTTATTCGTTTCTCTTCCGTCACTCGCAACTAGGCCAGCCATTTTAAAGCGTTCTATAGAGATCGGTCCCCACTTTAGGATGATTTACGGGAATACTACGGGAGGCTTTCTACATTATTCGGCATCTGGTATTCTTAAACAGTCACTGATCTAGGCACTGACCAGGCTTGATGTTGCTTAACTTCGGTGATCATATGAAAACCGATAAGTCTAACGCTATTTGATCATACCCCGACGATCCTTTAGGTCATAGGTTGAACAGGAACTAGAACGGAAATAATTGATGTTTTTGAATCCGTGGCTTTTTTTCTTTTTTTTGTGGGGGGGGGTCATTTTTTTCCCTTGCTTTCTCGGTGATTATCGTCAATAATTCCGGATCATATCGACAATATTTTTGCATCTTCGTTTTTTTTTTCCTCCTACGATTACCTATTCCCTTATCGTTAAAGACTATCATAGAGGCGAGAGTGATCAGTCCGACCGCATCACTACCACGGAAGGAGATATTGTTAAGTACGAATCGACCTGATTACACCAAGTTCCGACCATTTGATTACTGGGCACTGGATTCGTTACGAAAAATACGCAAGTGTGATTTTTGTTGATATGAGTCCATTTTTACCTGAAATGTATGGGGGGAAAAAAGAAAATACAAGTCAAGTTGAAGTAGGCGTTAGAGAAATTCTGTGTACAGCAGGACTTGGTTACATTTTGAGATATTCTTATCTAACTATCTATCTAATGATATTTAATTAGGGGAGCTCGGTTGAGCACAAGGCCAAACAGGTGGAAATTGCGGGCAGGGAGATTTCCAAGTGGGTAGAGCCTACCTGCCTTGTATATCAACATCAACCTTACCCATCAGACTGCCCATGTGTATATATATATATATATATATATATATATATATATATATATATATATATATATATATGGGGGGGTATTTGTATTTATCTATCTCTCTGTCTATCTATTCATCTATCAACCTGTCGATCTATCTCTCTATTTTTCTATATCAGTTTATTCATAGATGTCTCAATCACGTTATATCTATCTGTTGAACTATACCTATGACAATAAGTCCAAATCTATATACTTATTCATATCAATCACTTCATAACTATCTATTTATCCGTCGACCTCAATTACTTCATATCAATTTAGATACAGATATGTATATACATGCATGATTGTGAGCAAATCTGTATTTTTACTTTTGTGTATGTCTGTGTGTGTTTATGTTGATTCATTTTGTGTTACTTGTGTGGATTGATGTATTATTTTTTTTCAGCGTTGTGAAAAAATATATCAAGATAACTTTCTAATCGTAATGCAGGTCCGCTGATGGCTGATGAGGTCAATACGCACAGCTATATCCTGCTACGATATCTGAATAGTTGAGATTCAAGAAATACAACAAGGATGACTTTCCATTGAAATACAGGTTTAGTCTTCTCCTCAACACTGGTGTTGAAGTTTATGGATGACTAAATTTTTGCTCTGTTTTGGGCTTTTGATGGCATATGGGTGGTTTGTTTTTTTTTAACATCATTCAAAAAGATCGTAGTTGTATTCTGACCCAGCGTGTATTTCATGGAAACTTTTGTCCTAATTGTCGTATTTTTGTTGATTTTTTCGAATATGGAAGATGGAGAAAAAAAACCAACACATTTCCGTCATTTTATGCTTTTATTTAAAGACAAAATGGAAACACTAGACCATTCTTTTTGTGTGTATGAGACTAGAAAGTTCAAACAAATAAAGATAGCTTCATACATAGCATGATTGAGGCGTGAACAAATTGAATAATACTAGCATTCTAAGGGAAATTAACAATCACCGGCACCTATATATGCTATATTAAGGGTGATCAATTAAAAAAGTTGGGAAAAGGGATGCTCAATGAATAAATCAATTCTCTAGACTTTTGCTGACTGTGTGAGTTTTCAAAAAACAAATGGGTACAAACTACTGACCAATCTAGCTTGAATTTACATTGCTTTGTGACCCCGTCCATCCTAAGACCTACACGAATAACATAAACCAAGGAACAGTGATGAAACCAGTCTATTGTGGGTAGTGGTGATTAATTTTGAGGCAAACACGATAAAGAAATAAACGTTGGTTATCGGGAAGATAAATATGAACAAAGATGAATGTGAAGAAATAATGACAGGTATGTATAGACTGAGATATGGAAATATATAGACTGATTGAGATAGATATGATGACATATATATACGTGATGTGGGTGCGTGTGGGTGCGTTGAGGAACAGAAAGAAGAAGCGGTGAAAATAGAGAGGGATAGAGACAAACAGACAGAGAAAGAGACAGAGAGAGAGAGATAGAAAGGGAGAGATAGAGAGTAGGAGAGAAAGAACAACAATACAGAAAAAAGGTGGGCATATTTGTTTTTCGTAAAATGGCGTCAGTTACCGTCGTGCAATTCTGATTTGGGTCATTTTTGTGCCAAAATTGCTGTTATTAGGGGTCTTCTACAGACAGCGTCCGAGTTTCACTGCAGGCAATGATAGGTGTGTGCTTTTTTCTCTGTTCTTCATATCAGAGTTCATTTCAATCTTAATTATATACTCTTTCTTTGCCTTCCTCTCTCACGTTGCTCTATCTTTAATATATATATATATATATATATATATATATATATATATATATATATATATATATATATATATATATATTGCTGGTCGAAGTGCTTATTTTCCCGTAGACAAAAATGCATCATTTTCACTTCCTCCGCCTTTTTTGTTCATTGGCTTCTTGTTTTCTTCGGGTAAACACGAACCGATGACAACACAGTTGCTATTTTGTATGGTATTACACCCACGATAATCTGACCGAGAGGTCTGGAGAAGGAAAGAGGGGCGATAATGGTCAAAAATAAAGATGGAAAAGAATATAAGAGTAGAAGTTAATGGAGGTTAAACAACAAAACAAATTATTTGTGCTCAAATGAGATCAATAATAGTGTCTCTCTCTCTCTCTCTCTCTATATATATATATATATATATATATATATAGTTCACTTTTTCGAAATTGAGTTATTTCATTTTAAACCCTTTTAAAACTTCAAAGATGTAAACAGTAGCACATATTCTTACGCAACCAACATTCTCACTGGTCTTTGAATTGAATATCACAATATCTGACTCGCTAAGGAGACGAATTTTCACCATCTTTCGGTTTCTTGTTAATGTTAGTACACTTCTCTTTAATATTCTCAATTTTTTTCAATTTCATCCCTACTTAAGGAGGTATATTTCAGATAAACTTTCTCTATTCCGGGGACTGAAATCTTCACAAGATCCCATGATGTCAACATTGGACGAACACACCAATTAGTCACCACTGAAAGAGTGACTTAATTATAGCATTTCAATGATTAAGACACCCCAAGGTAAGTTGAAGAACCGATCGTTCAAAACGTTCGTCTGAAAATAATGGTCCGAAAATATAAATGGATTAATGGAAATACTTTATCTTCAGTAAACTAAATATCAGCGATAAAAACATTATTCTTCTCAGAAGTAAACTTCGTATGGTACTGAAAAAGCCAAAGAAAATAGCGTCCAACTAGTTGTTCTCGAAGCAACAAAATTCTTTCCAGATTGGGCGAAAAATTTAAGTAATGATGAGAAATAGCTGGACCGTGGAAAATCCACGGGTGTTGATAGCTGAGATATAGTCATGATTCTTGCGTACATGTTTTTGAATATAAGTTTGTTAACGTAATTTATTACCTATACAACGTATCTATATTAACTATGATAACAAGTAAAACCAAATAAAACTAACTCATTGTTGTTGTTGCTTTTCATCTAAATATTCATGCGTTCTACCACTCTTATAGTTTAGTATGAAAGATATGAAGAGAAGAAGAAGAAGAAGAAGAAGAAGAAGAAGAAGAAGAATAAGAAGAATAAGAATAAGAATAATAATAATAATAATAATAATAATAATAATAATAATAATAATAATAATAATAATAATTTTTAAAAAAGAGAGGGAAAGAGGAGACGTTAGCTGAAGACCTGAGGAGACTTATTGTCACTCAGCCTTCAGCGATGACCACTGGACAATCGGTGTGAAACTGTAAATCGCAGTATTACTGCGACCTATGAGTACTAGGAGAGGAGGGCTGGAGACTTGAGGAGACTTACTGTCACTCAAACTCCAGCGGTTACCACCAGGCAACTGGTGTAAGATTCCAAATAATAATAATAATAATAATAATAATAATAATAATAATAATAATAATGATCAACGTAACAGTCGAACATACAAACAAGCAGAATAATAGCATAATAATTTATCTCAGAACTTCAGGCAGAACTCGGAAGGTCGAAGAACATTTCACCCGATCAGTTTTTTTTTTCTGAAAGCAAAAAAGATAAAAACAATAGTTCGAAAAAACTATAAGCAATGCCGGGAATCCTTTATCGCAGAAAGTTGAGAAAACAAGCAGAGCAAAACAAAGTACAAAACCATGTGAAGACAAAGGAAAACTTGTCGAAGACAAGCAACACGAAAGAAAAACTGAGACGAACGATAACAACGTGGAAAGAAAGGCAAATAAAAGCAAAGAATCTCGAAGGGTTTGTAGAAGATTTCGGAAATCAAAGTCGGCATTTATCAAGCTTCAAGATTCACCAAACACTGCGAGAAACGTCAACAACAATAACAACGCCAAGTAGAACAATATATGTTGACTCGGCATAACGCCTTCTCGGGTTGGTGGTCGGGATTGTTGGTGTTTTTGTTGTCTTCTCTGGTATCTTGCTCTTTATTCTATTTTTTATTTATTTATTTTTTTGTATTTTGGAATATGAGAAATCATGTTGCTCTCCTAAAGACAAAAAAAAGAAGAAAGGAAAGAAAAGATTCTGTAGAATAATTTGTTATAGACGAAAGAGAAAAGAAAAAAAATGTCACCATCTTGGGTTCGTCGGGATTGTTCTTGTTTATATTGTCTTGTACGACATCTTGCTTTTCCGTTTATGCTATTTCTTTAATATGAGAAAATCATGTTGCTCTCTAAGAGAACACAAGAAAAAGGAAAAGGAAAGTTTCTGTAAAATGGCTTGTATAAAGCGAGAAAGAAAGGAAGAAGATATCGAAAATCTATATTTGGTGCCTGGTGAAAGGAGAGTAAAGCCGTCGAGATTAGGAGACAAGTATCAAAAAGAAAGAAATCTTCCATTTTTTTTGTAACT
This sequence comes from Thysanoteuthis rhombus, assembly GCA_963457665.1. NCBI lineage: Eukaryota > Metazoa > Mollusca > Cephalopoda > Oegopsida > Thysanoteuthidae > Thysanoteuthis > Thysanoteuthis major. The sequence continues at coordinate 5,556,741 of OY735230.1, forward strand.
TTCATTTTTTTTCTCTCTTCATTGCAAGTAAAACAGGCCAATGAAAACAAAAGGAAAAAATTGAATCAAGTGATGAATTGGAAAAGACGTATACATAATAGAAAAAAAAGTAAATTTCTGATATTAACAATATTTTTTTCTCAAAATACCCAAAGGATGAAGAGATATAGTTTCCTGAATGAAAGACCAATAAATTTTATTGGAATTTTTCTTAAAAAAAACCGATATTTTAAAGGGGTACCTTTTTTACATTTTGGCAGCTTAAACGGTCTTCTGGTAACTAAAAGAAAAATAAACACATATTTGAAAGTTTATTATTAACAGATTGAAACTGACTAATAATTATCTAACTTTTGAGAATAAAACTACTAAAAAGTGAAAAAAATATTGTTTTTTTATTTAAAAAACAAGTGTATTTTTGCATGTGGCGGGGGAGGCAATATTTTCAATGTTGTTTTTTTTCTCTTTACTTGCTCGAAAAAATTAGTTACCTCCCTTGTTTCATTTTGCAGAAAAAAAACAATTTTATCAGATATTTTCTAAAGAAAATTTTCTGTATTTTTTTTAGGGGGGGGGATTTGATCTGAAATATTTTAAGTTTGATCCAGAGATTTGCTCTGGATTGAAATCCTTCAAATCTGCGGGAGGAAAATGAAAACGAATTCAAAAGAATTTATGAGAGGCGTCAAATAAAGACAGAAGATTTGTTCAATATTTTTATGTTCTTTCTAAACACCAGATAATACGTTGTGACGTTCAGGCATATTGCCTATTTACAAATACAAACACCCAAAGCAACGACGCCTGGCACTGAGTTCTTGGGTTAAAACTGCTTTATCAAAGAACGAAACCTCAATGAACTTACTCAAAACTAAAAAGTTTATTTTTTAAAGTATAATAAAATGAAAGCTACAAAATAGCAACCTTACCAAATGATAATGGTGCTAACGTAATTATATCGTAATTAAAACAAGGGAAAGATAACTCGTGTCTTCGTTATTTTAATGGAGTTCATGTAAGTATATGTAACCAGAGTTATGCATACACAACTCGTGTCTTATTTTTAATCTGGCGAATAACTCGTCAGGCGGGTATTCAACTAGTATAATATAATCTTTAAAGCATATCAACAGCATCATCATAAACAAGTTATTTCTTCTTAAGATGCCAGTGTAATATACAGCTTCATCAGACTTCTTCATAGGCTAGTGATCCTCATCTTAGTGGTAGGACCGTCCATACACAATTCAAACATCTCCCCTTTTTTATAGTTGAGTTCTTGCATCATTTAGAAATAAGGCAGTGTCCGTTCAAAAAGTGCATGCTTTGACGGGGCCAGACTTATGGTGTTTTGATCGGCCTATCGTAATTGTAAGGTAAGATAATTTTCCCTCTGTTGTACGAAACTGCAGCTCTGAAGTATTTCGGTTACATCTGATAAGTGTCGCCAATCTATATCTAAATCTAGGTAAATCTGAATATCTATTAGATTTCTCGAGAACCACTGACCCAAGCAACTTATAAATGCGCTGCTTCGAGCGCGGACTAATACATCTATCGAATGTCAACTTCGTACAATGGTCAGTTAATCGAGTGCATTCACACAGATTGATTCAATTGTGGTTAGATTTGGATTTGAGAAAGAAAGGTACTTTGAACATTGGGCAAAGTTTCTTTACACTTCGTCGGATTGTTTCGACTGCATGGAAATGCTACCTGAGCTACAATGCTCTCTTGTTGGGTGCACAACTAGGGATATCTGTCTTCCAAGGGCAATGTACTTCATTCTTTCCCCGTGTCAGTCTCTCACTGCTCTAGATGGGGTGACCAAGCAACGATAACGACCTGTTATCATCGTCATCAGCAGAAGCAGCCTATTAGCGTCCGTCGTTGGACATAAACCTTCCCCAGGATTCACCTGACCTCTCTATCGTGAGCATTGCAAAGCTAATATTTATTGAACGTATCTAGTTTGTCGCGCCATCTTATCTTTTGCCACCCACAGATTCGCATATGATCTTTGGGGATCCACGTTGTGAGTCGTGATGTCTAGCAGTTGTCAGATATCTATGCACTACGGCCAGACCATTGCCATTTGAGTTTTGTGATAGATTCTATCTTTTCTAATATAACGTGCACGTTGGATGGTTTTCAGTTTGCAGGCTAATCTTTTGGTTTGCTTCCATGTTCCAGCTCCATAGGTGACTATCGGGAGGGTACATTAGACTAATGGGATTTTCTTTCTTTTTTTTTTTCACTTCTCCATACTCTTCCTCTAAATCTCAGTTTCTATTTTTCAAACTTTGTATTTCTCCTCTAGTCCCCACTTTCTCTCACTTTCATCTCACTACTCTCTCGTCTTCCCTTTTCTTTTATATACATCTCTCTTTCTTTCTTTTTATTGCACTCACGCTCTCTATTTCCATCCTTTAGTCTCCTCTCTATTTCTGATCTCCCTCTTCTTTCTTCAAGCTTATCACCCACTCGCTCTAAAAACTTCTTTCTTTTTATTTCCATCTCTTTGTTCTCCACTCTTTGTCATTAATTGTTTCACCTTCCTCTTTCTTTTATTCGGGTGCCTCAACGGGTGGAATACTTAGTAAACTTGAGTCATCGTTCATTCCTTGCAAGTTCGACCCTCACTGAGTATCTAAAACTAAGCTATGCTTAGTATATATAACTTCATTCTTCCCTCTATATTTTTCTCTCTCTATCTCTCCCCCTTCTCGCTTCTTACCTCTTGTCCCTCTATTTCACCCCTCCGCCCACTTTTTCTCAATCTGACTCCCTTTCTTCTCTCTTTTATTTATTTCTCCAATTTCCCTTTATTTTTACACTTTTTCGATATCTAATACTTCTTTCTTTCTTTCTTTCTTTCTTTCTTTCTTTCTTTCTTTCTTTCTTTCTTTTGAGTTTCTCATTTATTCGTCCAAATTATCTTAATCCTTTCTTTCCTATTTTTTCTTACTTTTTCCAGTTGGATATCAACAATTTTCACTTTCTTTCCTGATTTGAAGCCGTCAACCAAAACTGTCACTAAAAATGGGTTTCTTTCAGTTTTCATGTTAGTCTGTCTGGCTAGCCTTATATGTATCACCCGTAAAGGTCGTATCGATAGAGCTAGATGGCTGAAAGTTTGAACATTCACTTTACTCCTTATCATGTTTGCTTTTTTCTTCAGTTTCTTTCACATATCTAAAAAAGTTTTTTAGAAGTGGGTCCATTTGCAATATAGGTTTATGCTGAATCGATCCCTTTGTTTCTGTCCAGCAGTAATCACGTGTTTATGAAAATTCAGACTTTTTTCAATGATCACCAGCCGACAAAATGTGAGATAAGTAACACTTATTGATCATCCCTTTTTCCAGTTTTTTTAATTGATCACCTAAAGCAAAGCATATTGCCAAAAGATGTTGGTCATGCAACAGTTTCTATTGAGTGACTAACCAGACTGATCTCTTTCTTAGCCCCTTTCTTTCTCCACGATTTTTTTTCTTTCTGGCTTTTGTATCATTCTCTCATTCACTTCCACCTTTCCTGATTTCTTTCTTTCTTTCGCTTTCTCTTTCTCACCTCTCTCTTCCCCTTTCCCCCTAGCCCTCATTTCCTCAACCCGACCCACTATGACATGTTGTTGCACAATGTAACGAACAACAAAACAATTTCTCCATCTCCTTCTCGACAGACAACTTTTCCCGCGTCTGACGCCAGATTTTCGCGCTCTTTTCATTGTTTCCCGCCAAAAGGCGACGTCCTCGCATCCGATAAAATAAACACGCTGCACGTCGTACGGAATATATTTTTGGATTCCCTATTGGTTTTTGATTATATATATATATATATATATATATATTGCACGTTCTTTTTGTTTATATGTTTTGCATTTTGTTGATTTACTTGTGTGTGCGAGAGAGAAAAAGAGAGAGACAGAGAGAGCAAGGAGATTTTTGCAGTTTGGGAGACAAAATCGGAAAGATTCAGAGACTAAAATATTGACCAATAAAATTGATCAAGAAATGCAAAGAGAAGTGGAAAGCGGGGGAGAAGAGGCTGAAACGGAAGAAGAAGAAGAAGAAGAAGAAGAAGAAGAAGAAGAAGAAGAAGAAGAAGAAGAAGAAGAAGAAGAAGAACGCAACGATGATGATGATGTCAAATTAATGTTAGTGAAAGAAAGCAGATTTAGGGTTAGGTGAAATTAAAGACGTACGAATGAAGGGTTGGATGAAAGAGTAGACAAATAGGAAAAAGGAGAATGAGAGAAAGAGAGAGAGAGAGTTCACTGAAAAGAAGGAAAAATTGACGAGAATGTCAATTTATGTGAAAATAGAGGGGGAAAGAAAGGGGTGAATTCGAAATGTGAATGTTTTTGAGAAGCGAAAAAGTAAATAGTGACTTTGATGGTGATTATATGGAAAGAAAGAAAGAAAGAAAGAAAGAAAGAAAGAAAGAAAGAAAGAAGAGGACGCTGATTTGGAAAGAAAGAAAGCAAAAAAGTTGAACTAAATTGAAAAGAAGAGATAAAGAAGAAACAGAAAAATAGAAATTAGAAAAGAGTCAGAAATAAAACAGGGAAGGGAGGAGGAAAGAATGAAAGATATGAAGAAAACAAGAGATAAAAAAGGAAAAGAAGAAAAAAGACGAAAAGAAAACAACATAGGAATTAATGCATGAAGAAAGGATACAAGACAGGGAGAAACAAACAAAAAAGACAAGAAAGAAGAGGAAGAAAAAAAAGAAAGAAAGAAAGAAAAAGAGATAGGAGGAAGAAAGACAAAAAATCAGAAAGTGAAAAGAAAGAAAAAGACAAAGAGAAAACAAGATGGACAGAAAAAAAGATTAAAACAAGACAGAAGTAAATGAAGAAGAAAAGATTCAAAAAAAGAGACAAAGAGAAAGCAAGTTAGAAAACAAGAGAGAAAGAAAGAAACTAATTCTGTTGTTTTATTTCGTGAGGTGCTGTCGTCATTTGGTTTATTTTGTCGATTATTTTCTGAAGTTATCTTAGTGCATAACTTTGTCAATAATCATTGGCGTTATTTTTACCTTCTCTTTGCGTATGCGTGCACAAACATGCACGCAGACACACACCCTCTCTCTCTCTCTTTATATATATATATATATATATATATATATATATATATATATATATATATATATATATATATATATGTATTCTTTTTTTCCTTATTTCTTCACCAATTGACAGTGAAAAATGAGAAGGAACTGTTCTACATGAATCTTATCTCTAGCACATTCCTTAGTACGGTTTATATTGCTCAGGGTGAATTTTTTAAAGGTGCCCAAAACCTCTCTATAAGGGGCTTTGTCCAACTGTTGGTCAGTCGGTCGGTTGGTCGGTGAATCGATCTTTGCTCATATTGTTTTTCTGCTGTTTTATGCCAGATTTACTTGAAACTTGATATAAAGTTGTCCCTTGATAAGATGCTTCTAACCTGGAAAAATCTCCAACTCGGGGTCACGGGATCTGGCAATAATGGCGTTTAAACGTTATAGTAAACGCTTTGTTGAACTTTCGGTTCTTGCTTTGAGCGCTTCTTTCCAATGAAAAGATTCCAGATTTTACGTCATTATATATATATATATATATATATATATATATATATATATATATATATATATATGTGCGTGTGTGTGTGTGTGTGTGTGTGTGTCTGTGTGTGTGTCTGTGTGTGTGTATTAGATAATGTATCAATGTACTCGATAGTAGGAATTTGTTTTCTGTGAGTTTGTGCACGTGTGTATATCTCCGAGTGAATGTTTGCAAATGTCTCTGTCATCGTCACTATGGAGCCGCTTCTTCGAGGCATAAGACTAGAAGTAACAATTCCTGAGGAATCAGTCATCGTCTAGATTTTTGGACACGAGGAAACGAAGGCAGACGGAATGACGGGAAATCAGATTTTATACAGAAGAAAGAACGCAATTAATTTTAGATGACATATCAGTTATATAATAGGGTATTGATAGATAGATAGATAGATAGATAGATAGATAGATAGATAGGTGGATAGATATTTCTATTTGTGTACATAAGTCGATGATATTAAAGTTTCATGACACGAAGGGAGAATTATTTTATATGATTTGCTTATTCGGCTTCATCAGAAATGATGTTGAAAAACGAAACTTTCAAAAAAATATCTATCTTTCTATTGATCTAACGATTTGCAGAACGTGAACTGAACGCTATTTTTCAACATTTTTTCTGAAGGCAAACCATGTTAAATGAATTTTTCTACATGTCATGTTATACTTGATAGATAGGTAGGCATGAACCAGTATTTTCATTAATTTTGATTAGCTTTTTACTCTCATTCTAACTTTCGATTGCTTTCTATTACAACTCTGAATCAGACGTAATACAACGACGACGATTAATCAGTTCAATAAAAAAATCAAGAGCGAGCCCACGGTGAGTATCGTACTCACACATTAGCCAGAGGGGCCCGGTATACGCCTAAGCCAGTTCTTAACAGTCAGCCACGGTAACTTCATAATTAAACGGAAGCTGATTTTATATCTTAAACTTTACTTCTTACAACTGATACTCAGCGTTTGATGATGTTTATAATTGAGACATCGTTTATTCTATTTACGCTGTCTAAATTGAGTGATATAAAAACCGTGTAACGACGGGAGATCATTTCAAATTGATGTCTATGTAATATAATGCAATTTATAATTCAATTGAGACATTGTAGTCTTTTCAATGCAATATTTATTTTCAGATATGAGCTGGTTGTGACTTTAGCAGTGACTCTCGATTTTTATTTGTTTCATATCTCCTTCTTTCCTTACTTTCGCTCCTCTCCCTTTTCTTTCCCTCTTCTCTCTTTTCTTTCCTCCTTCTCTCTTTCTTTTCTTCTATCCTTCTCCCTCTCCATTCTATCGCCCTTTTCTCCTTTCTCATTTTCTTCTGCTTTTCTTCCTCCATTTTTTCCAATCTCTCACTGTCTATATCTTATCTCTTTCTTCCTTTCTCACCTTTTTTCCTTTTCCCCTCTCCCTTCTATTTCTTCAACTCTTCTATCCTACCTCACTTTCTTCTTTCATTCTTTCTACAGTTTCCTTCTTTTTCCGCCCTGCTACTTTGCCTTTTGCCAAACGCCAGTCCAAATCTAAGAAAAACAACAAAAACAATCCTCACCAAATTCAGGGGAATAAAAACAAATTACACTCCTCTACCATGATTTGAAATCACAGCCTTCATGAATGGTAATTATGTCTCTCACTGGCTAATCTAAATTGACAAGTCTCACATGTATGCAAAGATTAATGGTCGATATACGGAAGGGCTTATTTCATTCATCAATTATTAAATAAAAATTTCTCAACTGAGAAATCATGACCAAGTGATTGGTAGTCGGCTCACTTTGCGAATGAGCCAAACTGTCAAATCTTATGTATCTAAAACATTTACAATAAAGATACTGAAGGGAATATTTCATTCTAATGAATAAATACATATATACTAAAGAAATATATTTCATGATATTTATATATATATATATATATATATATATATATATATATATATATATATATATATATGTATGTATGTGTGTGTGTGTGTGTGTGTGTGTGTGTGTAGTACAAAAGTCAGAATGGAAGTTGGAGAGGAATTTGACCCTGCACTTTACCTCTTTCTGCTATACTCCCCTTCCTCCCTCTCCCTCCTGCTCTTATACACTTTCTTCTGTTCTTCCTTCCACTCCTTTACGCTTATTCTTTTTCTTCTTTTCCTTCTTCCATCATTCAACCCATTCTTTCTTTATTTCTTTCTTCAAACGTTTTCCCTTCCTTTCTCTTTTCCTCACTTTCTTCCTTCCCTCCCTCTCCCTTCCCTTCCGTTGGCCTTACTACCTTTCTTTTCTATTATTTCTTCTACCTATTACCCCATGTTTACTTTCTTCTAACCCTCACTCTTTCCTCTCCTTCTTTCATTATCTCTCTCTTTTTTCTTCCATTTAGCCCTTCTCTTCCTCTCTTTTCCCACTTCCTTCTGTCTATCCCTCTGTCCTTCCTTCATTCCTTCCTTCCTTCTGTCCTACCCCCTTTCAACAATATTCCTCACGCCTCTCGCCTTACTTCTCTCTTAACTTCCTTGTATCTTCCGGCCCCCTCTCTCTTCGTCTCTCTCTCTCTCTTTCTCCCCTCCTCCCCTTCCTTCCTTTCTTCTCCCTGTCTTTCTCTACCCCTTTACTTCGTTTACTCATTCTGTCCCTCTCTCCTCCTTCTCCTTTCCCTCAACTTTTCTTCTCCTCCTTCCTTCCCATTTTAGAAGTAGATGTGATGAGGACTACGGGACGGGCCTCGGGGTAGGGAAGAAGTGTGACAATGTTATCCCAAGTTGTCCACACCTAACTGGGGAACACATTAACTGGGCAGGGCGAGCTGCGCTGTTGTGTTTTTAGCCCCGATGCATATTTTCAAGAAGGTAGAAGAGACCTGGGATAATAAAAACAACATGTGCGTGTACACACACATACACGTCTATCTATCAGTCTATCTATCTATCTATCTATCTATCTATCTATCTATCTATCTATCTACCTATCTATCTACATCAATAAATACATATATATATATATATATATATTCTTACATGAAAACATATATATATATGTGTGTGTGTGCGCGTGTGTGTGTGTGTGTAAATATCTATATCTATATCTATCTATCGATATATATATATATATATATATATATATATATATATATATATATATATATATATGTATGTATATATACATCAGTTGAAGAATGAAAACTAAAAACATGTATTGAGACATCGCTTTATATGTTTGCGCGTATGTATTTGTGTGTGTGTGTGTGTGTGTGTGTGTGTGTGTAAATAATTAATTGTACTGAAAAATCTTTTGATGGTGCAAAATCTTAAAATTGCTGAAACTAGGAGATACAATTGAATTTGATTGAATTAACCAGGTTCTCCCCCTTTGCATTGTTTAATGCTTTATAAACTGTATAAACGTTGTTGTCCGCCTCTCCACACACACACACACTCGCGCACACACACACACACATGCACACGCACACACACTGTGAACTGTTAGGCAGGTGACAATAGAGATGGATTCTCGAAAAATCATTAGCGGAAGCAGTGGGGTTAATAAGAGCGGGTAGGGTTAATATGAACTTGGAATATGGCATTTTCCACAGAGCAAAGCGGACGGGGGTGGCGATTATGTCTCCAAGAATATACAATGAATCATTTTGTTTCAAGTTGATATCTAAGTTATTTCAGATGTTCAATGAGTTCACCTCAATTCGAAGTTTGAACACTCTGTGATTGATAAAGCAAGGCGTTTAAGCTCCCAAATAAGTAAAAATTAAGTATCTCAGCGTGAAAAATATCAACTTTTTTTAAAAAATCGTCTGTTTGGCACTTATCATGCACACCCATTTATTTCTAGTAAGGCCAACTGATACCATCTTCACAAGGGTTTGAAAATTCATAACCTTTCAGCCGTTTTCCTCCTGGCTAGACCACCCACAACTTAAAAGTGCATAAACATTTATTTATTTATTCTTTTTTTGTTGAAAGCTAAACTCTAAATCCCACGAAATAGATACGTGGTAATATTTTCAAATTCTCGAAATTTTTGTCATTCACCATACTAAAGAGATCTTTTTTTTTTTTTTGTCAACGATATGGAGAGAAGCTGAAGAGGGCAGATGTTTACTGTTTTTAAAGACCCATCTGCAGTAGGGTGGGTCAATGTAAGTGTCGAGGGCATCGTTAGTGCTTCTGAGTAAACATGTGATTATTTTGCTTATACCTAATCCAGGGATATATCGGGTATTACCCACACCCTAACCTCGAAGTACTGATTTTAACAATTTCACCGGTTCAAGTCGAATTCGTTTTATTGCCCAATTAAGAACGAAATCTTTGTGTTGTTAACTTCAATAACAACAAGTCATTTTCTCGTAAAAACATAAAGACCACCGTAAATGGTGACAATTTTACAAGAAAACACCCGTAAATGGCGTCTATTTCATCAGATAACACCCGTTAATGGCGAAAATATTACAAAAAGCACCCGTAAACGACAACAATTTTACTAGGTAATACCCCTAAATGGCGTCTATTTTACAAGAAAGCGCCCGTAAATGGTGACTATTTTTCAAATTTTTTTTTTCGAATCCACGTTTAAGGTCTGCTGTTATATATGGACCTTCTCAAAGTGAACGCACCCTGTCTTGCTGGCCCATGAAGTGTGAGTGGAGGATGAAAAGATAAGGAGGAGGAGATAAAACGGAGTATGAATAAATGGATGCAAGCCTTTCCCAAGGACATTGGTGCAAAATGAATGCAAAACGCCCAAGAGATTGAACTCGTTCCGCCTATCCCATTCTCTGTCCTGTTAACCACTCGCATCAGCAGTTTTACAAGATACCCCCAACCCTGCTGTTAATGGCTACAATTTGTATGTATGTGATAATTGTTGAGACATTTTATTCGGAAACATATTTCGTTCAGCACCGGAGTTTATTTGCACAGTCGGTGGAGCAGAGTCGTGTGTTGAGACTGCTTCCTGGTGGACATAGTTTCGCACGAGGCTCATTTTCTTCATTTATTTACATGATCGGCTGTTCGATTTGCTATTTAGTTAAATCTGGTGATGGTCGAAATATGTTTTGTAATAAAATGTCTACAATTATCATATTACATCGGGTATAAACGGTCAAATCTAATGATATACAATTTATATGCAAATCTAATGATATACAATTTATACATATACATATTTATATGTATCATCGTTTCCTGCTAAAACTGTCATCGATGGTGTCGCAGGGTTATGTACAGAAGAGCAATTATTTGTAATACCTACTTCCAGCTTGCCAGGCCTGTCGAAGCGTCTTATGGCACATGGTAATCCTCAACGGTCATCCTTCTTGGTAATGAGCAGGCTCGATGTTGCTTAACAACATTCGGCCAGCAAATATATAAATTTGCTTTTGGTAATCGTGTTTGAAAAATACTTTCAAGAACAAGAAAATCCCACTTGTCCTAAAAAGAAGGGTATGCAACTAATGCATCTTTCCGATAGTCACCTATGGAGCAAAAATACGGAATCTAACAAAGGGACTGGCTTGTTAACTGAGAACGCAGTATATTAGGGGAAAACAGGAGTCCGATACATCATGAAAACTATAAGGAAACTCAAATGGAAATGGGCTGGTCATATTGCAAGAATGATAGACAACTGATGGACAGCACGACTCACATCATGGTTCCCCAAAGATCAAATGCAGAACCGAGGCCGACAGAATACGAGATAGCGAGACGTACTGGACAGCTTCAGAAAGTACTAGCTCCGCAATACCCATGATAGACAGGTGTTGCAAATCCTGGGGAAGGTCTATGTCCAACGACAGACGATAAAAGACTGATGGCGATTATGATGATGATGATGAATCATGTTTTTGCAGTGTGGAGAAGTTAGTTTATGTCATTATTCTCTTGTCATCATATTTACACTTGGACTCAAGGGTAGATGTTGACGAATAAGAAAAGTTAGTTTGGAGTTTTTTTTTTATTCTGCTTCGTTAAAAAAAAAAAAAACATGAGAGTAAAAATAATATCTGCATTTCAAGTGGGTTCCGTTGACCAAATTAGACTTCCTTCAAGGACCGGAAATTTACTTTTCTTTAATTTTCATTTTCTTTATTTTCTAAGCCAAATCAAAAACAAGAGGGAATCTGTACAAGGTGTAAATTGGCACGAGGTAAGGAGAGAAGCCCTCCAGCTAATATAGGCAGACTTCATGAGATTGTTTACCGTGCCGCGTGGGTTGGTAAACATCCGATGTGCTGATTGGACATTTGGCTAATCAGGTGGTCATGGCCGCCGGTTCGGCGGGTTAGGAGACGCCATGTAAGTCGACCATTGTTGCTCGAGAAATAAGGAGATGAGGTTGGGGTCAAAAACGGGCGAAACACCTGTAAATGGCGACAGTGATTTCATTCAGGATTATATGTGGAACCAAATTGTTTCCTCGTTTATTTTATTGGTCATGAGATATGCTGGGGTTTCCTGATTATCTTAAAATTAGAACAACTCAGAATAAATAAATATAAGAAAAAAAAATTTTTCTTTTCTCTCTGTATCTTCTGTCACACAGTGTATCCGTCGACTCTCTATGAAGATATGAGCACATATATATATACACACACACACACACACACACACACATATATATACATATATATATATATATATATATATGTGTGTGTGTGTGTATAGATTATAGATTATACTACTTTATTGTAAAATGATTTCAATTGGAAAAGTAGAGTAGTCGAAATCTTAGAATTTAATTAAAACTAGAAATTATCGGCTATTTTCTATCCATAATTTCGTAATTTTAGGAGTGAGCATATACATATATATATATACATATGAACATTTAAAGAAAATGAGGATGCTGCAGGAATCGAACCTACGACTGATAGGGTAGACGCTTCAACATAGCACAGAGAATTTGAAGTTGAAGCAGTTATTAGGGCCTTTGCATTACCGGTAGCCGTTTAGCTCAGTGGTAATCTATAATTTACGTTGTTTAGGCCAAATGATACATCGACCGTTTAATAACAGGAGGTCCTTTTGGATAGGGTTTCAATATAATATGGCACAATTTGTAATCATTTCTGTCGGATCATATATCCATTTCTTGATATAATTATCCACGTTGAACGAAACAAATAGAATAGATAGAGACCGTGAATGAACAAAAATGAGAATTTTGAGTTGAAGTAGTTTTTTGGGCATTTATATATACACACACACAAATACACATACACATACACACACACACACATACATACATACATACATATATATATATATATATATATATATATATATATATATATATATATATATTGATTTATATATATATATATATATATATATATATATATATATATATATATATATATACGAGGTACGCATAGAATGACGGAATTATTTACGTACGTATTATATAGTTGATTTCCGCTCCGAAATCTGAAACTCTTTTTTCGAAATTTGTAATAGAAGCTTTCTTCTCGTTCATCTCTTTCGCATTTTACTTGTGAATTCGGTAATTTTTTGATAATGAGATCCATGTCATTTCAGCATTGTGGCGATATTGCTACGGAAAATCATATCCGTAAATTTGCTTTGAAAAAACTTCATTTTCAAGAAAAGATGTGTTTGTATTTCAAGCCTGACACAGCTATAAGCTTAACTTGGAACTGGAACCTTCCTGGTATGATGTTCGATCTATGAAAGCGTCGGATTAAGTGCTTTGATAAAGAAAGAGATCATGTTGAAAAATAAATATTTGTCGTATAAAATGAATGTTCCTCCAATCACTAGGCTAATAATTTTTTGATTCGAAAAATCACGTATTTTGGAAAAAGAGATAAGATTAAATACCTGTGGAGTTTAGTTGAATAATATTTATCAATAATTTAATCACTATCATAATCAATGATATTCGTCCAACAGGAAGGCAAATTTTCGATTCCTCGTCTTTTTAAGATTAATGGGATCTTCTTATTTTTTAAGGTCCAGCTTAGGTTCGCTTAAATCTTCATTATGATCTGTATTTTCCACATAACCCTTAATCTTTCTCTCTGTTCTTCATTGCCTTCTTTCACTCTTTTTCCTTCCCGTCTTTCTTTCTTTCTTTTTAGCTGCTTCATTCTTTCTTTCATTTCGTCTTCCTTTCCTTCTTTTAATCTTCTTTTTTCTTTTTTTCATTCTTTTTATCCCCACCAACCTTCATCGTTCTTCCCTTTATTTTCATTCTAACAGTAAACTTATTCGAATCTCTTTCATTCGCCGTTCTCTTTCTTCTCTTATTCAATCTACTATTCTTAATCTTCGCTTTCGGAATCTCTTTTACGTTGTTTTTGTTTTGTTTTTTGTTTTCTCATCTACAAGTTATCCCCCTTTCTTCCCTAAAACGAACCTCAAAACTGAAAAAAAGCTACACTAACGCCCCCTTAACCTCTCTCCGAACTCTCCCCCCCTTCTCCCCCCCCCGGAACACGCACCTGTTCACCGAATTCATCCAACGATCTGGGAACTGTAATATTTTGAAAGACATTTACATACTGTAAAAAAATGAATACGGTACGAGGGGTTAAGGTTACCTCTCTTTGCTATTCATTACATATGCCAGCGCCCCGCTCCTTTCCAGAGACTCCCCCAACACCATCCATTTCTGACAGCAGGTTGACCGGGATAGATGAGAGACATGCACCGATTGACCTTGCAACGATTGGGGAGAAAAAGAAGTGAACTAATTAGTTTCCTTATTGGGAGAATACTCGTTTCTTGTTCACCAACATAAAATACATTGTCCTTGTAGGAGAGGGGACCACAGCTCCCCGGCCCCCTAACCCTACCTGCACCCGTCACTCTTCATCTAGCTCTGTCTTTTTCTCTCTTCCTTTGTCGCTTAATTATTTACCCCACTTCACAATGGACGTGTATGGTAATACCGCCCCCGCTTAATGCCACCTTTTGTTTAGCATTGATTCGATATAAAGCTGTTTTTCAGATATCTATCGTACCAAATTTTGTAATTGGGTTGGATGCCCAAAATTCCTTATAACGACAGATTTGGTTAGTCACACAAGCGAAACTGTCACATGACCGCTGTCTTATGGCAACAGGCTGTGTTGGGGATGATGAATCCAAGAAGAAAATAGAAGGGGTGATCAATGGATAAGTTATTTCTACCCCAACCCACTTTTGTAGAGCTGGGATCACGGAAAAAAGTCAGCGTGAAAGACTCAAACTGGAGGAGATTTACGGAAAACAAAAAAGAAGTTTTTCGAAGTCGTGCTGAGTAAATGTTGAAAATTTCAGCCATCTAGCACCATTTGCAAGCCCTGTATTCGTAATACATGTATACATAGCCAGACATATCAACTTAAAAACTGAAAAAACCTACAATGACAGTCTGGATCGCAATTTTGGTTGATGGTTTCTAATAAATTGACAGTCCTTAAAATACTGTACACTTTGGTTGATGTATCGTAAATATGCGGATAAAAAAATATTCATAGACTCTTATCATGTTGTGACATACATGGACATCTCGTGATATTCCACCAGCTCCTGAAAATAGCTACCAAATGAGATACACAGTTCTAATCCATTCCATCTTGCTGAGGCTCTATAATGACATCGATAACAATAATGTTGATATACTGCTTACTTTATCGAGCTCGTAAATATTGAAACGTTTCACATCAACTTAATATATTGGAATACACAATTAAGCTAAAAGGTGTTCTAAGGTCATAGGGCGCCATGGAAAATACCTTGATAGTCGAATAAGGATGCAGTGAAGAGATTTTGTCAAGATGATGCTGAAAAAATTTGCATGAAGTTGATGAAAATAGTGCAAAGTAACTTTTCGAATGAAAACCTCAATAGAATATTCTCCTCTGGATCAAAGTTGCCAAATGTCTTTAACCACACGAGACACAAATTTGAATGGTGTAGGTACCAGATTAGGTATGCTCAGAACTGAAATAATGAAATGACTCAAGATCCATCATCAAACCAAATGTTCAGGGGCTTAGGACTAAATGAGGTAACTTTAGTATCAGAATGACCAAGAATCTTAAAATCCACCATCAAACCAAATTTATATGGGCTTGAAACCAAATTAGGTAACTTCAAAACCAAAATAATCAAATAACTTGAAATCCATCATCAGACCTAATTTGTATAGGCTTGATACTGAATTTAGTAATTTCAGTAACAAAATATTCGAAAAAGTTCAAATCCATCATCAGACCAAATTCATATGGGCTTAAAACTCAATCAAATAACTTCAGTATCAAAATAATCGTATAACTTGGAGGAGAAATAGATTGAAATATATACATTTTCAGGCAATTGCTCTTCTATGTTCATGTTGTATCATATCATTCGTGTCTATTAACGAAATGAAAGAAAATGGGAAAAAGACGGAAGAAAAATACGGGCGGCCAAATGGATGAATAAAACAACCATAGGAACAGCCACCAAACTGAATGAATGAGTTCAGGAATGAATGATGACGTCGAAAAATGGCCGTCACCAACAAACAATAGCATTAAGATATGCATTTGCGCATGCTGGATGAGCAGCCTCGTTCCGAAGGTACAGTAAGAGCAAAGGTTATAAATATACATATATATATATATATACTTACAAATCTATGGCCCTGCATTTAGGCCAACGTAAATGAAAGTGCATCTTAATAAATGTATACCCATGTTTATAAGAGTGACGAGGCCACCAACATCTCAGAAAAGGGTTTGAAAAGGAAACAGAAATTCTAGCATCGATCAAACCAGACACCTTGACCGTAACGCCATCCGAGATACTTTTGACCCTTGCAGAAAGGAAGGGACGCAACTCATAATAATACCGAAAGATATGCGTCCATGTCAATTCCTGAAAAGAATTTAGATGAGCCGAGGACAAATCTAGATTTCATTTCCACTCGCTTTCAGA
>OY735230.1:5578298-5635798 GCA_963457665.1 Thysanoteuthis rhombus
ATCTGCGTGTGTGCATGTGTGTGTTTCTTGTGCATGTGCATGTGTGCGTGCAGGGATGTATATGTGTATACATGTGCGTATGTGTGTAACCGTACTTGAATATGTGCGTGCGGTTTTGCATATGTGCGTATGCAAGCGTGTGTGTAAATGTATGCTTGCACAAGCATAGGTGTGAATGTATGTACGAGTGCATGCGTGCGTGTGAGCATGTGTGTAGTTGTTGGTGTTTGTGTGTGTTATAGGCCGTGTTTTTTATTCATCTCGAAACCAATGGGTTCTCAGTCTGCCAATCCCAGTAAGTATCAGAGTAACTCAGAATGTATTTGTTATTTTCATTCAGTACCTCTCCAAATTTTTTGCTTGTCAAATTTATCTCTATGCCTATCCACCAATTCACCCCAGTCTGTTTATCTATCTGTTCGTTTCTATCTACCAGTCAGTTCCTATCTATCTATCTATCTATCTATCTATCTATCTATCTATCTATCTATCAGTCTGTTCGTATCTATCTATCAGTCTGTCAGTCTCTTCATATCTTTCTATCTATCTATCAAGCTAGTAAGCTATCTATCTATCAGTCTGTTCGTATCTATATCGATCTATCTATCTATCTATCGATCTGTTCGTATCTCTCTATCTATCAATCAGTCTGTTCATACCTTTCTATCCATCTATCTATCTATCAATCTCTTTGTATCTATCGATCTATCTATCTATCAGTCTGTTCGTATCTATCTGTCTGTCAGTTTGTTTGAATCTATCTATCTATTTATCAATCTACTTCAGTCTCTTCGTATCTTTCTATCTATCTATCTATCTCTCTATCAGTCTCTTCGTATCTATATATTTATCAATCTACTTCAGTCTGTTTGTATCTTTCTATCTATCAATCTACCTCTGCTAATATTTGCCAGCTCATATAATTCCAGCTATATATATTCATATAGATCTAAGCAGGTTCATATATATATATATATATATATATATATATATATATATATATATATATATATATATATATATATATATATATATATATATATATATGTGTGTGTGGAAGTATATTTTTGCATTAGACTCAATGCATCTTCAGTGTGTTTGTGTAAGCATTTATTATAGCTTTAATGCATCTTTAATATGTTTGCATAAGCATTTATTGCCGTGAAATGTTGAATTTGATTACTTGTCCTTTTCTTGTGTTTTTGGCCATAAAATTTTGACAAAGAAACGGAAAAAAAAACACAAATTCAAAGCCATTTCTTTTATTCTTCTGCAAAAACCACATTGAATTCACTGATCCTAAGTTTTCTGCTTCATTTCCATAAGTATTCAGAGAAAAACAAAGATAACAATTAGAAGTCATTTTGTCTTTTTTCAGGAGCAGGAGCAGAAAATAATGTTTACATTTGTTGCCTTTAATACAAGGTTTCGGCTGATACGTCATCTGGTCTTCTTCAGTTTTATGTTGGATACAATATTCAAGCAAATCAAAATTGTGGTTGGGTATGTACATATATTTGTAAGGTTGGTGACATTTGTTTATGCTACCCAAGAATCGATACTTACAAGGTCGGACCAATAAGTCTGTAGCATTGATCAGTTAATTGCTGAAGATGTTTGAGTTGGACTGAAGATCAAAGTCAACAGTTTTTTTGTGGGTGTGGGATCTTTTTGAATGTAATTTTATGCTAAATTGGATCCTTAGTTTGTGTCTGGCAGCATTGATGCCTGATTTTTAAAAAAAACCCAGACTTTTTTAGTGATCACAACTAAAAAAAAAAGACTAGAGAAGTAACTTATTCACTGATCACATCTTTCTCCATTTTTTTAATTGATCACCCTCATGACGGCATGTTTACACGTTGGTCACCTATCGGTTTTTTATTGAGTGACTAATCAGACCTGTTTCTTTTATTTCATTTCTGGTAGTTTTTTTTGGGTTTTTTTTCGTGACGCATTCTCCAATCATGAATGACGATCTGGCAGTTGCGGTAAAAGGCAAAAGAAATAAGATGAAAGGAAGACAAATAAAAGAACTAATGACAATTGACAATGCCACGACAAAAAAGGGCCAGATCCCTAAGAAAACGGCTATTGATGAAGTTAACGATGTTGTCGTATGTCGCAGGTGCAATTTCAGAAAAGTCTTTCTGTTCGACACAGTTCTCTTTATTTTGATAATGAAAAAAAAAACTCATCCAATTCTAGATGATCGCCTTTGGCTACAATATGGCTGCCCTCTCTGCATTGGTGTGAACTGCACATGCGCCAAACGACATACGTAGTACACACGGCATCTCAAATTTCAAACGAGGTGTGAAGAAGTAATTAAATCTTCCCAGGATGTTTGCGTTGGGAGAGGTGAGGCAGAAGAGTAATCACGGTTGTCATTTAGTATTTTTCGGGACCTAAATCGGGCAAATTTCGGTACTGGACATAACTATTCCAAAGTAAAGATTTGAAGGAAAATTTACAGAAAATAACAATCCCTAACACACGAATGATGTGATAAAGCAAAGATATACATGAACAATAAATAAAATATATTTATTTTCCTCCATATTCCCTGTCAGCTAACACTGATGATAGAATTGAGTCGTTTAATTATTTCTGTACTGAAGCTACTCAATTTGGTCCGAAAAGAATACACATTTGGTCTGATTGTTTATCTTTTAAATTTTTTAATCATTTTGGTAAAGAAACTACTCTATTTGGCCCGAAGACCATACCAATTTTGTCTGATACTTGATTTTAAGTTATTTTATTATTTTGGTACTGAAGCTAATTATTTGATCCCTGAGCCATACAGATTTCATCTTGTGTTGCAGAAGACATCAGTCAATCCTGGGAATAGTATCAAGCTAGTTTCACAAGCCATTATGAGTTCGATCCTCGTACAACACTTTGTGTGGTTTTTATTTGGTTGTTACGAATAAATTCTCCATTTTTTAATCGTAAGACGAAGGATAATTCAAAGTGAATATCTAATCAAAATATGACCCTTTTAAAATAACACATTTCCCACAATCCTTTATTGATAATATGCTATTTCTATAAATCTCTTTAGGTTTAGCAGTCATAAATTCATTGAAAGCACGAATTATGATTTCCTTATTACTGAGCATTTCATTACGGGTATCTAATTTTAAAAACCTTGGAAAATGATAATTTACAGGAAAAAGGTCAGGTAAATTCACCAAGTTCAGACTCAGTGAACTGAGGGGTGTGGGGTCTGATACTATTATGCGGCATTTCATTAACTTCATAAGGGACCGATTTTCTTAACCTTTCCTATTACCTTGAAATGACGTAATATGGCTATTGTCGGAAGTATATAAACTGTTGTTCAAGCGTCGTTGACTACTGTGATAGATAATACTCCATCATTAAAAGCGGGCTAAAGGTTTATTATTGGTATCTATGATTCGGAATATGAATCCATCGAACCAACGCTAAATAGTTCATATTGTTGTAGCGTTCAGTCAAAATATTTGGTTGACGTTATCAGCAATTTGAACTGCATTATGTCTTAATTTAAAATCCTACATGGAAATTAGTATCATTTGTGTAGAGCCTATTAATGTTAAGGGTTCTATAATTTCAAATAATAACGAATATATCTCCATCGATGACGAAACAAGTAAAAAAAACTGCAATTACGTTTGTAAATATTCCATTTAAAATGCGTGACATGTGTGAAAACGACATTTCATGCGTGACAAACTAATACTGGTTTTCCATATTTACTCAGCGTCTGAAAGAATTTCCGATGGTTACTGATGTAGAGAGTTTGATAGTCACAATTGTGATGCCGTAAACGATAGAAGGAATTGAAATGGGACACGAAGTTTTGGAATCATATTGTACAGAGATATGAATTCTGTTTTGTTTACCTTTCAGATATTAATGAAGCAAGGGAGTTTGACCCTATCGCAGCAAAGATTATTATTATTATTATTATTATCATTATTATTATTATTATTATTATTATTATTATTATTATTATTATTATTATCATTATTGTTGTTGTTGTTGTTGTTGTTGTTGTTATTATTATTATTATTATTAATATTATTATTATTATTATTATTATTATTATTATTATTATTATTATTATTATTATCAAAAAGCACAAAAAAAACTTCAGTTATTCATGAATCGAAACATTGAGTACATCTTACGATCTTACGTCTGACTTCATCCAGAAGATGGGAGGGGGTAAGATGCAAATGAAGCAATATATATATATATATACATATATATATATATATTGAGAGGGAGGGAAAGAGGTGAAGCTAGAAATCAGAGTGTGTTATGGCTGACAAGTAAACTCCTCAGTCCCCAGAGAGCGAAGACCTTTACATGATATCCCTGATGAGTTTGTAGCATTATGTTTAAATAAGCAGAGGCGAGACTAAAGTCCCGCTCTTGGAGCTACATCAATAAAAATGGATTTCTTCGGTGAAATTTTTTTTCTTTATTAGGAACCGTAAATGAAAACTGTCAAGCAAAACTGTCAAAATAGATTTTTCGAGTCGAACTGGATGGCTGGCTGGCTCACCCGAGACGGGCACTTGCTGCAGCCATCCGACGCACTAGCTGGTGGGCTGGCTGACTGGCTGGCTGACTGGCGGGCTGGTGGACTGGCGGGCTGGTTGACTGGCGGGCTGGTTAACTTGCAGGCTGGCTGACTGGCGGGCTGGCTGACTGGCGGGCTGGCGGGCTGGCTCACTGGCGGGCTGGCTCACTGGCGGACTGGTTGACTGGCGGGCTGGTTCACTGGCTGGTTGACTGGCGGGCTGGCTTACTGGCTGGTTGACTGGCGGGCTGGTTGGCTGGTGGGCTGGCTCACTGGCGGGCTGGCTCACTGGCTGGCTGACAAGTGGTCTGGTTGAGAGGCAGGCCGGCTCAATGGTTGGCTGACTGGCGGGCTGGTTGACTGGCGGGCTGGTTAACTGGCAGGCCATCCGACGCGCTGGCTGGCTGGCTGGCTGGCTGGTTGACTGGCGGGCTGGCTCACTGTCTGGTTGACTGGTGGGCTGGTTAACTGGCGGGCTGGCTGACTGGCAGGCTGGCTGACTGGCTGGCTGACTGGCGGGCTGGTTGACTCGCCGGCTGGTTAACTGGCAGGCTGGCTCCCTGGCGCGCTGGCTCACTGGCTGGCTCACTGGCGGGCTGGCTCACTGGCGGGCTGGCTCACTGGCTGGCTCACTGGCGAGCTGGTTGACTGGCGGGCTAGTTAACTGGCAGGCTGGCTGGCTGGTTGACTGGTGGGCTGATTAACTGGCTGGCTGGCTGACTGGCGGGCTTGCTGACTGGCTTGCTAACTGGCTGGCTTGCTGACTGGCGGGCTGGTTAACTGGCGGGCTGGTTCACTGGCGGGCTGGCGGGCTGGCTCACTGGCTGGCTGACCAACTGGCTTGTTGACCGGCAGGCTGGCTCACTGTTTGGTTGACTGGCGGGCTAGTTCACTGGCGGGCTGGCTCACTGGCTGGCTCACTGGCGGGCTTGTTGACCAGCGGGCTGGTTAACTGGTGGGCTGGCTCCCTGGCGCACTGGCTCACTGGCTGGCTCACCGGCGGGCTGGTTCACTGGCGGGCTGGCTCACTGGCTGGCTCACTGGCGAGCTGGTTGACTGGCGAGCTGGTTGACTCGCAGCCTGACTGACTGGCGGACTGGGTCACTGTCTGGTTGACTGGCAGGCTGGCTGACCGCCTGGTTGACTGATGGGCTGGTTGACTGTCGGGCTGGTTGACTGGCGGGCTGGTTAACTGGCAGGCTGGCTGAATGGCGAGCTGGTTGATTGGTGGGTTGGTTGACTTTCGGGCCGACTGACTGGCGGGCTGGCCCACTGACTGGCGGACTGGCTCACTGTCTGGTTGACTGGCGGACTGGCTGACTAGCGGGCTGGTTGACTGATGGGCTGGTTGACTAGCGGGCTGGTTAACTGGCAGGCTGGCTGACTGGCGGGCTGGTTGACAGGCGGGCTTCCTCACTGGTTGGCTGACTGGCGGGCTGGTGGACTGGCGGGCTGGTTGACTGGCGGGCTGGTTAACTTGCAGGCTGGCTGACTGGCGGGCTGGCTGACTGGCGGGCTGGCGGGCTGGCTCACTGGCGGGCTGGCTCACTGGCGGACTGGTCGACTGGCGGGCTGGTTCACTGGCTGGTTGACTGGCGGGCTGGCTTACTGGCTGGTTGACTGGCGGGCTGGTTGGCTGGTGGGCTGGCTCACTGGCGGGCTGGCTCACTGGCTGGCTGACAAGTGGTCTGGTTGAGAGGCAGGCCGGCTCAATGGTTGGCTGACTGGCGGGCTGGTTGACTGGCGGGCTGGTTAACTGGCAGGCCATCCGACGCGCTGGCTGGCTGGCTGGCTGGCTGGTTGACTGGCGGGCTGGCTCACTGTCTGGTTGACTGGTGGGCTGGTTAACTGGCGGGCTGGCTGACTGGCAGGCTGGCTGACTGGCTGGCTGACTGGCGGGCTGGTTGACTCGCCGGCTGGTTAACTGGCAGGCTGGCTCCCTGGCGCGCTGGCTCACTGGCTGGCTCACTGGCGGGCTGGCTCACTGGCGGGCTGGCTCACTGGCTGGCTCACTGGCGAGCTGGTTGACTGGCGGGCTAGTTAACTGGCAGGCTGGCTGGCTGGTTGACTGGTGGGCTGATTAACTGGCTGGCTGGCTGACTGGCGGGCTTGCTGACTGGCTTGCTAACTGGCTGGCTTGCTGACTGGCGGGCTGGTTAACTGGCGGGCTGGTTCACTGGCGGGCTGGCGGGCTGGCTCACTGGCTGGCTGACCGACTGGCTTGTTGACCGGCAGGCTGGCTCACTGTTTGGTTGACTGGCGGGCTAGTTCACTGGCGGGCTGGCTCACTGGCTGGCTCACTGGCGGGCTTGTTGACCAGCGGGCTGGTTAACTGGTGGGCTGGCTCCCTGGCGCACTGGCTCACTGGCTGGCTCACCGGCGGGCTGGTTCACTGGCGGGCTGGCTCACTGGCTGGCTCACTGGCGAGCTGGTTGACTGGCGAGCTGGTTGACTCGCAGCCTGACTGACTGGCGGACTGGGTCACTGTCTGGTTGACTGGCAGGCTGGCTGACCGCCTGGTTGACTGATGGGCTGGTTGACTGTCGGGCTGGTTGACTGGCGGGCTGGTTAACTGGCAGGCTGGCTGAATGGCGAGCTGGTTGATTGGTGGGTTGGTTGACTTTCGGGCCGACTGACTGGCGGGCTGGCCCACTGACTGGCGGACTGGCTCACTGTCTGGTTGACTGGCGGACTGGCTGACTAGCGGGCTGGTTGACTGATGGGCTGGTTGACTAGCGGGCTGGTTAACTGGCAGGCTGGCTGACTGGCGGGCTGGTTGACAGGCGGGCTTCCTCACTGGTTGGCTGACTGGCGGGCTGGCTATCTGGCGGGCTGGTTGACTGGTGGGATTGCTCACTGGCGGGCTGGCTGACTAGCTGGCTATATACATATGTACCACGCCTACAAGCTGCACAAATTGAGCTAGAGGGCTGAAATTTTAGACATTTACTCCTCGTAATGTCAAAATATATGTAGTGTGTCATGTGTGCATTTATGCTATTTCATGTTTGGGGGCTATTTTGGGGTTTGGGTGGGTTCATGCTCAATTTAGTAATACCGGACGATTGGCAATAATGAAAACCCATTAGTCCGTTAATAAGAAGGTTGTATAAATATATGTATGATTTTTTTTATATCAATACCATTACTTCATTTAGGAATGATCTTAATAAAAATAGTAATAAGATTATTAGATTAAATGAGTTCAATGTATCATTAATACAATACAGTGCAATATTTACACAAGATTAGAGGAAGGAAACACCCGACACGTGTTTCGTGGTAAATCCATTTTTCAAGTGTAGTGGATTTTATTTAGCATTAATCTAATTACGTTAAGAATCTCTGTTTGGAATCAGCACTTGGAATTATCCCAAGTATATTTTATTACTTGGATTCCGTTCATGGAAAGATCTTGCTATCGATATCCAGTGAGCTTAGCTCAGTCTGGCTCAAGGCCACTAGCGTAGGGTGCCCAGCGAGGATCAAACTCTGAGACTATTTTTTTCCTAATAACTTTTCCCTGTATTCATGGTCTCGGAGAGTAGTTTCCCCCAACACTTCTATACGGCATTTCACTTATTGATATTTAGTAAGCTTAGCTTAGTCAGGCTCAAGGCTACCAGTATTGAGCACACAATGAGGATCAATGAACTCACTACCTTGATCATTGTCCCGAGGCTTGTTTGTTAAATCCAGTTTCACAGCGAGACGCACAAGACCGCATGATTGCAATGTGCAACATGTATTTTGTTCCTGAGTTACTGGAGTCATTTCGCGATTGCTGAAGTGCAAACAATTTAGAAAAGGCCAATTTTCCCCTTTAAACTTTGCTTTTGTTACCAGAGAAGTGATATTTTGAAATCTACTCATTTCCAACTGGACAACGGGCGAAGTTAAACATTTTTAATCACATAAAGTTAGGAAAACAACTACAGACGAATATCACAGTCCTGGTCACAAACGGAACGTTCAAAGGGAATAAGAGCCATTTATATTTCTATATTTTTTTTTTTTTTTTACACACGAACAATTAGAAAATAACACTCACTACCCAGGAACAAAACTGCGTTACACGGTTTTATTACACGAATACGTAAGAATATGCGGTACATGTGCGTGATTGTAAATACACACCCACTCAAAAATATGCAAATAAATTTGCTAAAAAAAAAAGATAAAATAAAATAGAAATAAAACCGTGGAAACGACACCCTGAGAATAAACTCATTTAGCACGTTGTGACCCCAAACCTTGACATTACGCTCCCACTCATATCTCGAAAATCCCAAAATAAACATCTAAACGTGCTACGCCGCTTTGCCACAAAGATTAAAGAACATATACAGTTGTGTCACTTATCCGCGGTTTCGTTTCTTACTGCTTCACGTTCTGCAGTTTCAACTAACCGCTGTCAACTCCAGAAATGTACGATTAATACATTTTCTTTTAATAATGATCCCAAAGCACAAGAGTAAAGTAGACAAGAATACCTTACCGTAGGGCAATGGTTAGCAAACTAATTTATCAGATAATCGTTTCTGTAGTAAGTTCGATCCCTTATGGTAGCAGTTTACATGTAGCCATGAGTGTCCGGTATCCAAGCTGATATTAGGAACTGATGCTAGATATTGGTGTTCAAGTGTAAATGAAGCTATTGGACAGCTGATTTTCTAAGATGGCTAGCCACCCCCTCGAGGATGATTAGCACGATACAATATCCTAATCCCTATTTCCTCCACTTGGCCTTGTGTCAGATAAAGCTAAGCTTATTCTAACGGGTGATGTCAATCTATGCTCTTTATAACTTTATTGACGCTACATCACATAGCAAGTTCTCATGGCTTGAGATACGAGCTCAATCCTTGTCATAAATATTTCCTTAAATCCAGATGATTGCAAAAAGTCCGTAACTATGTCAGTCCTTGATATCATTTATTAGTCTGGTAAAAAAAACAGTTTGGTTAAAGAAATACCAAGGCCTGAACAGTTCATCGAAAAATGAAAGTTTAAGACCTCAGAGTTCATCTTTAATGCATTTTTATTCATACATCTCAACACAGCCGTCATGTTTGATGATCGATTTCTGGAAATTAGAACGGGTTCGAACGTGGGCGTCTGTTGCCATTTTTCTAGGGGGACAGAAGTATATATACCCGGTGGGGTGCAAAGGGATATATTTCGAATATATTTTAGTGGCAACTCGGTTTCCAGCGAGGAATAATAACATCTTTTTATACGGATGCATCAAGTTAGGGTTACACAAAACTATTGCACTTCTCCATTATCCTGTATTGACTCTAGGGTCCCAACTTTCAAAAATCCTCACCCGAGAAGGGCTGATCCAGGTGGGGGAGGGTATTGCCCTGTTTGCTCCTTCCCCAGCAGATGCCTATGCATGTGAATAGAAAGCACATTCCTATTTCAGCAAAGGATGTTTATTTTGAGATTTCAATCAAGGCTAAATAGTCCCAGAAGGGCCTCGTTTTCACTGATATGATCCAGGGAGTTTTTTCAATCATTTTTTTTTTTTAAATAAAATGCTACATATATGCCGTCAAATATAGTTCTTATTTCCAAGTTGAACGCAGATATTTCACGTTCCCTTTCTAACATAGGGTACCTTGTCATAAAGAAATGGTTTGTAAGGAAGTAAAACTTGAGTAGCGAAGCCCCCAAAAAGAATTATAGGGAGCTAGTAGTTTTACCACATTTTCACATCTTCCTCGCAAAACAATCTGGTTCCAGTTTTGTTTACATCATCATCAGCAACAGCAGCAGCAGCCTTTTAGTATTGTTGGGCACAGACCTTCCCCAAGATTCGTCAGATCACTCTATCATGGGCGTTGCAGAGCAAGTATTTCGTCTAGCTCATCGCACCATCTTATCTTCTGTCAGTTACAAAGTTGCATATGATCGGTAGGGATCGATCCACGCTGTGAGTCGTGATGTTCAGCGGTTGTCTGCTATTCTTGCATCATGACCAGCCCATTGCCATTTGATCTTGTGATCTCTCCAGGTGAGGTTAAGTATGATTCTCCCCTGTGCGCTTTGCATGGTTCTTAATCGAGGATCGGTCTTTTGGTTATACTCCATATTTCAGCTCCATAGGTGACAATCGGGAGGTTGCCTTGGTTGCAGACTTTTTTAGGACAAGTGAATTATCTACTGGCTCAGTAGGAAATATTGCACTTCTTTTTATGGACTTTATCACTAAAATTTAATCTCGACTTTGTTCAATTGACCATTACTAGTTCAGTTGACCGTAACTAATATGTCGTAAGCTTGATCTTTGCTTGCTGTCAATACCTGTAGCCTTACGGTGCTCAGTATAGAACTGTTCCCTTTCCAATAGGTGGGGAGTGGCCCAACGGTTAACTGCACGGAGAATGGACTTGGTGGGTGAGCCAAGTTCAAACTCTGGCTGAGACAGTTTGTGCACACGTTATGCTAATGCTCTCATGAAGGGCATGAATCCATTTCTTCCCTAGCTATATGTAAAATAGCACAGGATGATGTGAGTGACGCTACTCTGGGTGCTTGCGGTCTCTAAGTCTATTTCATTTATCGCGAACGGAGCGAGTAAGAATTGATTTGTCAGGTCTGGTTAGTCACTCAATGGAAACCACCTCTTGACCAACGTCTTTCAATGAATAGTTTGAGTTATTTCTTTCGCATTCTGTTGGTCAATGAACACGAAAAAAAAAAAGGCCAGAAAATAAGCGTGAATACTGCCGAGTACAGAGTAAGGGATCAATTTAGCATAAACCTACATTGCAAATAGCCCCTCCCCCAACACATACACATGCACCACCAACACAAGAAAAACATTCTGGAAGGGGATTTTCAAGAAACAACAAGATCCATTCTCTCTGGACATAAGGGAAAGAAGTTTGAATTTTAAGCCCTTTAGCTCGATTAGTGTAGCCTGTACGATTGATACATTCATGAATAGCCAGACCGGCTTTAAAATGGTAGAAACCCATGTTGACAGTTCCGGTTGACGGTTTCTAATATGTAGAGCCCAAGCAGGATTGACTGAGGTTGTATCCAGCGTAAGGGCACTGCTATACCTTCCAACAAATACGATGTTCGTGACGCCATTTCTACACCATGCTCTATTCAAATACACAGCCGACCTTTACATTGAATGATTCCAGTCCGGATTAACTATAAACCCGTCTTAAGTCCACAAAAAAAGCCACTCTCGTCTAGCCAGCATTTATACACGTGTTATTTCACTTTGCTCGTCGCTTACGTTGGGACAAATGACGCGTGTGGTGAAGACCCAAGGCAGAAGATAAAACGGTACAAAAGTCCCTCTCTGGGTGACAGGTAAATGGCGAGACCTGGTGAATTTGTTTTCACACCTAAGCCATGATGCAAGTCACGTCTGGCTTCTTACAACACGTGGGCGCCAAATAACCGGACCAATAGAAAAGAATATCAATATGAAATGCTCAAATAAGGCGGCACAGAAGTCATTTTCCTTTTTATAATTTTGATAACGTTTCGTTAATCAAGCGGTGAAGAAGCTTTCTCTTTAGACATATTTATTCTGGGCATTACAAATTACTTTGAACTAGTTATGGAATATAATATACCGTATATACCTTTCTATTCTTGCTTCACATAATAAAACCATTTCTAAACAATGATCAACATCTTGTAATGTATCAGGCTCCAATGCTTTATTCTTCGTCAAATATTATTCTTCAGTTCCAGGAGTGTTTGGAACATGTTTACGTGAACTCTTTCTTTCAGATAACCCCAAAGGAAACCACAAAACAAGCTCTAAAATCTGACGAATGTGGCAGCCAGTTGATTTACCAAGCTAAAAATATTAGGTATTTGCAGGATGATATATTTCACGATTAGTAATTTCCAAAGACCAAATAAATATATCTAAAGGGAAACAATTATTTACCTTTTGATTAAAAAGTGTTATTCAAGTTTCAAAATGGAGAGTGACTTTTGTGCCACACTATATTAGGTTTTTACATATGAAATGTCGTTTTTTGAATCGTAGGATGAAGGTCGTTATAATCGTAAAGAATCAATACTTTAATCCAAGTCAATGGTTTCGAGACTTTGAAAACTCAACGGTCCCTTCTAAAATGAGAATACCTTAGCAAACCCCTATTTTTAGCATTTTGTCTTTTGACGGATTAACGAACTCCAATAAAAAGACATTCTGACCTTTGAAAAAATCATATTCATTCAAAATAGATTACATTTATTCAGATTCCGATAAATAGTACTGATCTGTATGAAATAATTATTTCTTAGTTAGCTGTGCAATGGATGAGGTTCTTCCTCAGTCACGGGATTTGCAAGGTTTGGTTTAGAAAGAGCACTCCTGCAAATCCCCCTGGCATAATCTGACCGGACCCAATTTTCGAAAAAATTCACCCAGGCATCAGTTCAGACTATATCAGTCAGAATGTAAGCAATGTAGTACGGACTACTGCAAGTCACAATGTTGATCCTTCAAAGAGCATCAACTGAGAACGTCAACACTATAACATAGATATTTTAATGTGAATTTGTGATTTAATTTAGAGAGAAAAAAAACTCAGCTGACCAAGTTCAAACTCAGGATAGTTCACTTCAAACTAATAATATTGGGAAAGGTCAACTCTTTCATCAGCTAGGAGGGAAATGGTGCAGGCTGAAATGAGTGACGCCACCCAGGGTGCTTATCGCCTGCAAGTCTATTTCACATGTTGCAAACGGACCTATAAAGTAGAAATGTGATAAGAGGAGCTGAAGCGGGGAAAACTGAAGCGGTAGCCAGCGTAAGAGTGCTACTTACTTTATTCTTCACTCACGTAAACGTTTCCAAGGAGTGGTGAGGATTTTTTGTTGTTGTTTTTTTGTTTGTTTTTTGTTTTTTGTATAAAGAAAAAAAGTGTCTGCAATTTGGCGAGACGACTCTCACGAAAAAAAAAAGAAATAGCAAATCTGTTTGCCCAGCAGTTGGTGACTGGAACCTTTAGCGGTGACTACTTCACACATTTTCTACAGAAGAAGGCTTTTTAGATTCTGTAGAGGTGTGGAGGTTTTTTAAGAGGTCTCTGTACTCAATTGGGAGAGCAACTAATATTTTTGACGACACTTGTTGGTGCCTCAGTGGGTTGAACACTTTTCACACATCGTGTATATGTCTACTTTATTAAATCAATTGCTGGAGACGAAAGCGTCGTAACAGAGAACAGAAAACACATACACACACATACACAGAGGGG
Organism: Thysanoteuthis rhombus; assembly: GCA_963457665.1. NCBI lineage: Eukaryota > Metazoa > Mollusca > Cephalopoda > Oegopsida > Thysanoteuthidae > Thysanoteuthis > Thysanoteuthis major. The sequence goes on from OY735230.1 coordinate 5,592,126, forward strand.
TAAAATGTCTGCCTCTGGGTTTGAAGCGAAGGTTTCGATTCTACCTCATGGTACTGGATAGGATATTGGATGGTCTATAGCCACACAGAAGAGTTTTAACACAACGAAACAGCTGTCTGTAGACGATAATTATTGATTATATACATATATATATATATATATATATATATATATATATATATATATATATATATATATATATATATATATATATATATATATCAGAGAGTCTGCTGCTGGACAAAGGCTTTTCCCGTGGCCTCGATTGCCATGTCTCCCTGGCGAACCTTTCTATCTCATTTGCATCTGGTCTTCTACAGCATTTCCTGTACCATGGGCACCAGTCGGTTATCCTTTTGCTCCATTTGTTGCTATTTTTTTTTTTGCCAGGTGCCCAGCCCATCTCTGTTTTTGTCGTCTATTCTTATGTATATCTTTCGATCTGTTCCACCCACGGATCTATCTTGATTTTTTCTACCCCTAGCATTGATCTTTCCATAGCTTTTCTTGAGATTCTGAATCGGTTCTCTGTTTTTTTCGATAATTTACAAATGATTAGCATCCGTAAGCAGCTGATATCATACGAATCGTATGCTTTACGCTTTAAGCGCACCTAAGGAGAAGAAACACTTACAATGATTTTTATAGAAAATATTTCGAGTGTTCTCAGACCCCGAAAAATCTTGCCTTAGAAATAGATAAATAAATAAATAAATGAAAAATTGTTGGTTATCATGTCTCCCTGTAAGCAGCTTAAGTTGTCCAATGCTGATAGTTATTTATCATAGTTCGTCTCTCCATCTTGTAATCTACTGGCCTCGGTTACAGATGAGATCTCTCGGGGTCCAAGATATGAGTTGTGATGTTTCTCGGTTGTCTGCCATTTTTGCAACATGATCAACCCGTTGCCACTAGATTCTATGATATCTCGGACTCCCTCTTCTTCCCTGATATACTTTGCTGTTTTGTGATCTCTCCATGTGATGTTTAGCATGATTTTCTCATGTACACATTGTACGATTCGTAGATTGAGGGTCAGTCTCTTCGTAAAGGTCCTGTGTTTTAGAACCCAGCTTCACTTCTATGAATCCCTGTGAATAAAAAAACTCCAAGTTACCCTTCCCCTTTTCAAGTTATTTCCTGGTAAATCTAAATTGATTTCACGATACCCTCGGGAGGGCCTGGCCTTGATTTCATATTACACCTGCACTTTCCACATTGTCCCACTTGCTGATGGAGCTAAAAGGACACATTCTCATACATACCACTCATGAAACTTTTATTGAATAGAACTCTTGAAACATACATACGTGCCAGTAAACCATAAAATATCGTGTACCTCCCAGTGTACGATATATTTTTTCAAATAGACCTATTGAAAAATACATGTTCTCTTTTAGTAATAATTTATGTTCCCGACTTAGAGTCATTATTGATGAGCCAATCTCCGGAATTAGTTCTTTAATGTTTAATCACGAGTGACCTGAACTTATTCATATAAATCTCACCCCGTTTAGTTTGTTTTTCTTGAGTAGTCGTACTAAAGTAAGCAGATAACTAAAATAAAACCAAACGAACTATGCTGTGATTCGAACGTACGACCAGGAGATCAGTAGGTAAGTTACGTGTCCATTAGACAACCGTCCTATTGTCTATTGAAAGGTTGAGATTAACTCCGAGATACTAAATTCTTTTTTTGAAATTTTCTAATATTTTTGAATGAGTCACTTTCGAGAATAATATTGATGCATTTATCTATTTAAAAGAACAAAAAACTAAATGTGAATTCTCTTTGAATATTCATCACATTTAAAACCGCCACCCAAAAGTTTGAAATCCATCATCACTTTGATTTTTTTTCTAAATAATAATTAATTTCGTTCTTACTGGGATATTGATTTCAGTGAAGAAAAATAAGGATTGGGGAGCGAGGTTACCTTCTCACATGGAAAACGCCCTTAAAACGTTTCGGAAAACCGTGGGGTGACAAAAAAAATAATATACTCAAGTCGCCATATTTTTATAACATTGTAACGCTATCTTCCTATTTCCGTATCAGACATCATAATAATTCCAGCAAACTAAAAGAACGAACGAGACAAATGATTTGCTAAACGATAACCAAATTTACAGGTTATGGTTGTTTGGTGACCAGAAAGGGTCATAGAAAAAACAGCAATAATTTTGGTTTCAAAGCAAGGAAAAAGCCATTGAAAATATGTTTAATGAAATAAGTGATATTTTCATTCATTCATTTTAAGGTTGAAATAAAATAAATGATATTTCTATGGAATACGTGATATTTAAATTCATTTGATATTTCGTATTGAAATAATATTTTCGATTCATTTTCATAATTCTTATGGTTGATTTTTACTATCGTGAAATAATGTTTATTTTATTATGATATTACTTTCTTATCATAAATTGAATACATTGGAATATTACTTATTTCAATAAAGAGAATAATACTGATTGTATTACTATGAATTGAATGACTTTTCCTACCCAGAGACCAAAGCTTTTTTTCCTATCCAGAAACAAAAATTATAACTTTTCCCAACCAGTAACCAAAACTATGATTTCTTTCCCACCCAGAAACCAAAGTTATGATTTCTCTCCTACCCAGAAACCAAAGTTATGATTTCTCTCCTACCCAGAAACCAAAGTTATGATTTCTCTCCCTCCCAGAAACCAAAGTTATTATTTTTCTCCTACCCAGAAACTAAAGTGTGACTTTTTTCCCAACAATTGAGTTGTGATTCTCCAAAATTCATACATTCTTATTTGACTTAAAATCATAACGCTCCATGTGTTTGATGCTAGAACAGAAAGATTTGCCACTAATACTACTACTACTACTAATAATAATAATAATAATAATAATGATAATAATAATAATAATAATAATAATAAGAAGAAGAAGAAGAAGAAGAAGAAGAAGAAGAAGAAGAAGAAGAAGAAGAAGAAGAAGAAGAATACTTCTTTTCGAATGTACACTTTCAGAGAGAGATGGGCAGACAGAGAAAGAGAGAGACAGAGGGGAGAAAAGGGAAGAAAGAAAAGGAAGAACAGAGAGCAAAAAGAAATGGTGTCAAGTCATTCAGCAATTGTTGCCTCGCTAATCTCTCAGACTTTTGAAGCGAGTTCGATTCTCGTTCGGGGTTCTGCACTTATCACCCTATAGTACTAAAATTGGTAAAGACCTACATCTGGCCGCCTGTCTTAGCTCAAAGCTTGGGAAACCTGTCTTACGTGCAATTTGCCAAGGTTGTGAGTTCAATCTCCACAAATTCGTACCAAATCAGGCTAAGCTAAGCTAAATAAATCAGTATATATAAAAAGTGTACTCTCGTTGTAGCAGCACTTGTTCTAATGGCACTATTTAATGATCCATATTCTAATGGCACGTTTGATTCTAAGTTCTTGCAAGACTATTATCGGAGATTAGTTTGCAGCAACAGCACATGAAGATCTCAGTGCATTTATATAAGAAGCCTAAATTAGTGAACTGTTGAAATACTTCCGCCAAATATAATTGTTCCTATTAGCTGTTTTTAAAAATATACTATTCCTTATTTTTGCAATAAACTTTCGCTCGTCCAAGTCTTTTTTCAAGAATTTACAATCAATATACAATTAGATACAGGGATCAAATCGTCTGGGGGGTTTTCTTATTATTAATGAACGACCAATTCGCTATAACGGCACTTTTAAATCTCTTAGGGTTCTATGATAACGTAGGTCTACTGTACATGCTTTTATTCTTGTTCATCACGGACTTTGTTTTGTCGCGCATGCGCGCATTTGTACGTCAAATGACGTTCTCTTCCTTCAATTCATTCTACCTGTCTTTTAATCGCTATTCTACAACAAATAAAGACGAACAAGTACCGGAAGCGGAAATCGACCGACAGCCATGATATTAAATGACCGGATACCAGCATACCTCCCGACACAGCCCTCTCACCCTTTCCTCTGTATTGTCACTACTACTACTACAACTACTACTGTTGTAACCCCCCTTTCTTGAATTGTCCATCCACCCACCCCCCTTTCTTGCCATGTTTTTGTTTTCGGGTTTTTTTCTTGCTCATCTGAACATCTGCCGATTGAATGCGCTGGTCAAGACGACTCCGGTTGGAATGGATTCTTCTTCAAGAATAACCAGGAATTCTTGGTTGATAGACAAGAAAGAAAGGATAAAAGACCAGTAGAAAGTGAAAGAAGGGTTGCAGCATTACAAAAGAAAGGGAATAGAGGAAGGAAAGAGAGAAGGAAATAGAGAGAAGCGAAGAACGAACTGAAAGATAGAAACAAAGAATGTAGAGGGGAAAAGGGAGGAAGGAGGGAAATGGAAGAAAGTAAAGAAAGAGATGGTATAAAGAATAGAGGGTAAAAGGGAAAATTAAGATAGAAAGAATGAAAATGAGAAGAGAGGAAGTAAGACAAGAAACGAACGATAAAATGAAAGTAAGAAAGAAGGCAAGAAATAAGAAAAGAAGTGATTGGAACAAAGGAAGGATAGAAAGGAAGTAAGAGGAGAAACGAACGATAGAATGAATCGAGAGAATGAAAATAAGAAAGAAGGTAAGAAATAAGAAGAGAACTGATTGACACAAAAGGGAAAAGGAGAGAATTTCAAAATCAGGACAGAAAAAAGAAAACCGAGAGAGGGGGGGGGTATTGGGAAATAGAGGAAAAGAGGTAGTTGTGATTAAGAGAGATGATGAAAAGGCTGAATTAAAAAGGTGAAACTACGTAAACTGGACAGAAAGAAGAAAACGAAGGAAGGGGAAGAAAGGATGGAAAGAACGAAGAAAAGAATATGGAAGAAGAAAAAAGTGAAGAAAGGTAGATGGAAAGGAGAGAAGGAAACGATGGACAGGTAGATGATAGAATGGAGAGAAAAGAGAGAAGAAATAGGGGAGAAAAAAGATTGATCGAAAGAAAAGAAAGGAGGGAGAAAATGGAGGAAAACGAAAGAATGGGAAAAGCAGAGATACAAAAAGAAAGAAAGATTGGAGGGTTGGAGAGAAAATGATAAAATCATTGAAAAAAGAAAGAAAAGAAGAATAAAAGAAATAGAAAAGAGAGAAAAAGAAAACTTTGAGAGAAGAAAAAAGAATGGGTGGATAGATAGAATCATAGGTCGGTAAGAATGAAGGAAAAAAAAGGAATGATATAAGAAACGGAGAGAAAGGAAGAGAAGATATATTGGAGGAATGAAAGGCAAGAAACAAAGAAAAGATGAAAGAAGAAAACAATGAGAAAGGAAAACTAAAAAAGAAAAAATGATAGAGGGTAAAAGAGAAATATAGGAGGAAGGAAAGAGAAAGAAAGTTAGTGGAACAGAGAGAGGGAAAGGAGCGAAGTGGGAGTAAAGGGAAGAAAAAAAACAGAGGGGATGAAAGAAAAGAGAGGAGTGGCTGTCAAAATAGGAAGAAGAATAACAAAGAAATAGAGAGAAGGATATAACAGTAGGAAAGTGTGGAATGAGTGTCGTATTTGAGACAAAACATGAAAGAAATGGTAGAAGAAACAGAGAGAAGAAGATATAGGAAGAATAACAGGATGAAAGAAGGGAAGTATAGAAGCAAAAGAAAGAAAGAGATGAAAGAAAAAATAGTGGAATTAAAGTAAAGAAAAGAAGGATAGAAGAGAGGAAATGAATGGAAGATTGGAAAGAATTAAGGAGACCGGAAAGAAAAGGAAGGAAAAAGGGAATGAAAGAATGGAAACAAGGGAAGGGGCAATAGAAAGAAGAAGGCGAGGGAAAGATAGAAAGATAGAAATAAAGTAAGAAAATGAAGAAAAAGTTAGGCAGGAGGAGATTTACCGTGATTTAACGAGACCTCGTGACAGCTTACACGATATATCATCCTAGAGACGAGAACTCGGGTTCCAAGGAAGAAAGACGGAGGCTTTCGTGCGTAAAAAGGCGTCAGAGATTTGGGGACGGTTAATGCGTACACAGGCGCAAAGAAACATATACACACACACACACTCATATATCTGTGTGTGTATGTATTCATGTATGTATTTAAGAACACGTGCACATACCTAAGTACACAGTCTGCAGCTTAATAGTGAAAAAGAAAACATTATTTTAGACAAAAACATTCATTTTTCAACATAATATCTTTCCTTGTCAGTGTACTCATTACAGTAGTGAAAATTGATCACGTTGAGCAAACATTATACAGTGAAAAGTTCCGATCAAAATTATTACTAATAACTATGTTTTTTGCCACAGACTTATAGATCAACCATCGTAGGTAGGTGCTATACCATAAGTTCTGTGTACCTGGGTTGCAAAATGATATCTTCGATAAAAGAAAAAGATGACAGGTCTTATTAGTCATGCAATGAAAACCATCACTCGACCAATGCCTTTTGGTAGCATGTTGTGTTGGGGGTGATGAATTCTTAATACTTTGGTAAAAGGGCTGATCAATGAATAAGTTACATCACTCGCCTTCTTTTGGTCGATGATCACTACAAAGTCAATTTTATTTCAATAAACAAGCGTCAATGTTACGGACACAAAATAAGTAAAGTAAACAGGTCTTCTTGAAAAAGCTATGTAGGGATGAATTTAAAAGAGAACTATTTTTCTATACACAGTAAGGAGTAAATGTTTAAATTTTCAGCCCTTCAGCTCGATTAGTGCAGCATGTACGCAAAATACAAACATAGCCAGCCATCCAACCATCCATCCAGCCAGCCAGCCAGCCAGCAAGTCAGAGCAGGGGTTGTCAATGGAGATAGGATTTTTCAATTTTTCAATTCTGGGAGTCACACTTCGAAAAATTAAAAAAAATCTCAATTGGCAAATCTAGACTTTAAAACATGGAAAAAAACATCTAAATATTGTCAACTCTGAACCTACAAATCCAGAAAGAAAAACAAATAACAAGAAAGCTTGGCTGCACTATGGTCAAACTCCTTTGCTTCATTCAAATCTAAAAATCTTGAACAAAACAGAATTAATTTCTCCATACAATATTATTCCAAAACTACGTGTACCATTGCAACTCCTTCATGAATTTCCTCTTAGAAAACAAGTCGACCTGAGTTGAGAGAGTGAATCCCTCATCAGTTTTTTTTTGTGTGTGTGTACGCAACTTTTATTCATGCAGTTATGACGTCACAGTTTTTGTGAGGTCATTCTTATTATGACAAAACTCAACATTAAGAGTCTGAAAAAACACACATAAATTTGGAACCCTTGGTCGGATCAGCTAGAAAACTGAAAGAACCTAAGTTGACTGTTTTTGTCGACGGTTTGAAATATCAAAAAAATTTCGATCGAGTAGTTTCGAAACGCGTGTCAAATGTTCGGGTGGCAGATTAATAGAAAACCGTGTATTTTGAATATAAGTCGATCATGAGATTATGACAGATTCGAAATTGAGCAAATTTCAGAAAATCGACTGATTTGAGCAGTGGTTTCAAAATTAAGGCCTGTTCCCTGGGATTCCGTTAGATAATGATTGGGGTCGGAAATTGAACCTTTGAATTGATCCCATGTATTTAAAATAAGGATCACTGAGCTCGAACAAATATTGAACCTGACATTGCGAACATAGAGAAACATTATCATTCGTTGTAGAAAGATCGAAAAGCATAAATATTGTAGACATACCTATACCATATATTAGGATTTGAGGAAATATAATCTAATCGAGATGAAAAAAATGATTTTAAACATTGAAAATTGTTTATTATTATAGTGCACTAATTACTTTCCAAAAAGTAAGTGCTAAAAATAGTGGTTCGCCAGGGGTTCGATCAATAGAAAGGGACCTCAAGTTTTCAAAGTTCCCGAAACCACTGGACTAGGATGTAATCTTTGTCCGTTATTTTGCCATAATATCGTCAAGAGAGATATCTCCTCCTTATGTTAACACTGTAAATGGTACTTGGTCAGTTTTCAACAAAACATAGATTTTTATTTCATCTTCAAAATATCGATCGTTGTTTTCAAGTCGTAAAATTAAAACACTCATCAGTGATGACGGATCTTCTGATTTAAAATTATTTAAAATGGAAAGTAAACAATACGCACTGTGAACTACCTACACAGTATTTATACAAAACCATAGAAATTAAATGAGTTAAAACCAAAGGCATTATCTCCTGCTAATATGCATTGTTTCTCTAATCGCTGGATTTAAACACTCCTTGTCAAAACAATGAGCCAAAAACTTTCCATCATATTCTGTGTGATTACTCTTTTCTCTTATTGAATGGAGGTAATGGACGTGACAATGATATTTAACAAATGTGCTAGGTTTGTGCGTCGGCATATTTGAAATAATTGATAGTCTTTTCAGTCTAAATCCTGACCCAAGTTACAAAGCAATCAGCCATCCGTCATCTTCGTGGATTGTTACTGGTGTAATATTATTCTGAACCTACTTAAAATTGAGGGGGAAGTTGTTTCATAGATTATAGATTTTGAGGGTATATATTCCTAGAATTTTTATTCACCAGAAGTTTTGTTTTGAAATGTCTTTTAAAAAAAGGTTTAAATTTCATGCAACTGTTCAGATCAAAAGCTTGATTGCTGGTCGTTGTCAAGCAATAAAATCTGGATATACAGGAACTTTTAAAGTCTTGGAATACGCAGATTTCATTGTCAGATATTAAGAGAATTGGCCAAATAATCCAACTGTGGTATGGAAAGCAGGTTCAGGAAGATCTAAAGTGCTAGCAGGCCTAGATGAGAACAGGCTTGAAATGACCGTTCAGAAGCGCCGTTTAACACAGGAATTGAAAGAGGCAACTTGTTTCAAGAAGAACAATTTCTAAAAAGACTAAAGAAAACTGAATTTTCATCAAAGCAGAGTGCAAAGCCACCTTTGCTGTCCACGAAGAACCAAGCAGACTGACTCAAATAAGTGTCACTTTATGGCCACAATGATACACAGTGTTTAAAGCATGTTCTCTGTAATGATGAGTCACGCTTTGAGATGTCTACCAATGCTCCAGAACTGTCTCCGTAGATCGGACAAGAGATTTAATTCAAAATGCCTGTCTACCACAGTGACGAATGGGGGGAGATGGATTTATGGTATGGGAGTAATTTCTGCAGCTGGCATTGGTGAGCTGATACAAAGTCCATTAATGCTACGAAGTATCAAAACAATTTACAAAAGGGTTGCTTTGACAAGTTGTGCGGTGGAAATATAATGCAAAAGGCCATTTCCCACAAAATAATGTTGCAGCGAACCCAGCAAAACCTATACGATCAGGGTTTTAGAGGCAGTCTTTGTCCGTGATGTTTTGGCCTGCTCAGTCGCTAAATCTAGACCCCCTTTGAGAACATATTGTCGGGAGCTGTCATAGATGAATTGAACGACATTCGGACAGCTTAAACCACCGGACAGCTTGAACAAACGATTCAGTTCTCTAAAAAATGCAAGGGAAAAGCTATCTCATACTAAAAGGTACTCTGCACACAAACACTATATGGACTGTTATATAATATTGTTGAATATTCCGCCTATATTTGTTAGAATAAAAGAATGGTTGTGAAAGATTTGATAAGAAAAGGTTGGCTCATTTTTTTTGTCCAGTCCAGGAGTGTATAGACCAATGTATATTGGCCAGTTTTGACTGACCTGTGTATAAGTCGAACAGTTGATTTGGTCTATTTTATAATAAAAGATCAACTTAATAATATTCATGAATATATGGTATTCAAACTGTTTGAATTCTCCAAACTTTTGTATAATACACCTTACACTCTCTTTTTTCCGAAGTTTAGATGACCTTGGAAGAGGCGTATATCCACTTCTCCCCTTAGCTGAGAGTGAATAGTAGAGAAGTAAAAGGATCTTTAGCCCTATAAGACAACTTAGTGACCTTGGCCAGTCTCAAGTATCGTCGGGACTAGGACTCTATTCTTACAAGTTTTTATGACCACCCACCAGGCAGGATGCAAGTCTACTGAAAGGACACCTCCACCCTAACCACATAGCTTAGACTGTACTCAATTAACTGCTGAGTGCACAGATGGGTTTGTTCTTATGACAAGAGTTATCCAGACTCTTCGATCATACCGGGGATTGAAACCGAGACATGTGTGAGACAGACATGCACTATCTGAGTGAAACATATTTCAGTACTTGGATAAATGAAAGGAATGGAACCTTTTAACCACAAGAGATTCAAATGGTTGTTCCGTTGTTGTTTTAAAATGATCTGCCTTTGAAAAGGACTCCGTGGGGGCTACGCAAAGTATCCCTGATTTCTTTGCGTGTGCCATAGCCGTACCTAATCTCAACACGACCCCAAGAGACATTGGCTTCAAAGAGAACATTTTATTCCAGACACACAGACCTTGGCAGAATTAGGGAATGCCTCTGTGTCTCAACTGAATATTGAACTTTGATTTATCAAACCAGGAGGTGCAAATGGCCAAAAGGTTAGTAGTACAGATGATGAAATCGGCAGATCTGGTCCAAACCAGGACTGAGCCACTTTGCATTCACTTTGTACTAATGCCCTTGGAAAAGACATGGAGCCATTTCTTCTCCCCAGCTATGAGTAAAATAGTAGGGAAAGCTAGGCTTTCAGTCTTGGTAAACAATCAGTCAAGGAGATGGTCAACTCTGAATTCTAACTGGGAAAGTCCAATCCCTCATCCAGCATAAGAGGTTGACACCAGACCTTGCAGGGGCAGTCTCTCGAAATGTATGGAGTATCTAAGGAAGTTTTTGCGAGGCATAGCTTGCTGGAAGTGGACAGGGATGGATTGCTCAAATGAAATAAAGGAGAATAAAAATACAAAATAACGTGGCCGCTGTTTGCGTCAGAAGTACTAGTGCAAGTCGTTTTCAAAGAGAAAATAGGCCATAGAACAGTGTTGTCACATGTCCTCGGTCACACTGGACCAGATTTTATGGTCTCAGCCCAAATTAAATAGCTCCAGTACTTCAAATAATAAAATAATCTAAAATGCTAAGTTTACTACAAAGATAGATCTTAATACATTTCTTCTGTTCCTGTTAAGGTTCTCCCCAATTTATGACCGGGTTCCATTCTGACTAGCCGGTCAAAATGGTCGTAATTTTGGACAATTTTTCCTGAAGTGTTTTCATGCTAAGTTCCAACATAAGAAAAAATGGTGTGTTGTCACCTTACTTTCTTGTAGGCGATTTATAAGTAATTTTTCTATTTTTCGATTCTGGAAGTCACTCTCAAATATGGAAGACGGAGGAAGAAACTTCCAACAACACTGGACTTTAAATCATGAAAGTCTTTATGAAAATAAAAACATCTAAATAATGTCAACACTGGATTTACGAATACGAGATAAGAAAATAAAATACATCAAGTTGGCAGCACTGCAATACTAAATCTTAATTCTCGGAACCATATAAGCTCGTTCAGTAAAACATTCGCCCAATTTCAGTCTTGAAAAATACCAAATAGCAACCCTGGAGTCGAGTCTCAGAGCACAAAAGGCGAAACCTCCAAACACATTCCAGAATGGTTCCACATCTGTTAAAAGCAAAAGCTGGAAGACGTATTTTCACTCCACCAGATGTTCACAAGATGGATCAGTCAGAAGAATTTGAAGACAAAAGGACATTAAAGAAGCGACACGCACCGAGAGTGTTTAGAGAAATCATTGGATCCTTTTTTTATATATTGGGAATAAGAAGAAAAGTGAGAATTACAAACAGCTGAGAGAGAATTCGGTGGAGATTTATGTAACGCTTGGCTTGAGGATGTCTTTGAAGTTTTCGTCTATAATCACATAAATTTCTCCAGTGAAAGAACAAAGCGGAAGAGTTCACATGAATACATCAACAATGGGAATGAGATATCAAGTGGAACAGAACTGCATGTAGGTATATCAATAAGTTCGTAGCCTAATGATGAGAAATAGTATCTATGTTACATTTGCCAGTGGTTCTGGGGTGAAGGGTACATGGCGTAGGTGTATGCTGCTTCTATAACGGATAGGGCCGGAGAAACGCTGAAAGCCATTTCTTTTTTCGATTTTTGTTGGTTTTTTTTTGTGGGGGGGTCCCTAAAAGCGGGGAAAGGGCATGAAGCGAAGGTTTGAAAAGCGGGGAATATCTGTGTATCTGGAAAGCACAAAGAGAAGAAGAAGAAGAAGAAGAAGAAGAAGAAGAAGAAGAAGAAGAAGAAGATGAGAAAAAAGGAAAAAGGAAAGAAGGAAAGACAAGCCTACAACTTCCATATTCTATGTATAATGAATGAAATTTACATTTTTTTCTCCAGTGTAAACTTATCAATTTTTCAAAATGCAATAAGCCCTTCCGTAAAATAAATGTAATAGATGAGTAAGACATGTCAGTTTGGCTCAGTCGGTCAGGGAGCTGCCTCCCAATCAATTTTTCATTATTTCAAATCAAAGAATGGAGAATTTTGATTTTTAAAATGTATGTATTTATCAGAATGGAATAAGCCTATGTGTATTTGCAAAATAATTTTTCATAGACATGTGTGACTTGTGAATTTAGCTCAGTAAAAGACATGGCTACCAATCAGTAGGCCGGGATTTCAAATCACGGTATGAGAATATACATTTTTACTCCCTATAATTTTGGGATGGTTGTTCTTGTTTCAATAGAAAAACAAAATCAACTCTGCACAGTGACTGAGGTTTGATAAAATCAGATTTCTTTCTTCCTTTAGGGGAGAAGAGGGAAGACCTCCGTCTGTATCGGGAATGGAACGACACTGAAGTGACCCCATCCCCAGGATGAAGTGTAGAGTGATCCTTGGATGCCCAGTCGACAGAACCCTCCCCCTAGCCCCGCTTGTTGAGTCCAAAGAAAGAAAGGAGTGCGATACGTTTAGCATCAACTTAGCTACGAGAGCTGCCACAGGGGTTTCAAAGTTGGCAACCAACCACCCTAATAGCTCCCCATTTTTGGAATCAGAGTTTTGCCAAACTGGTTGCCTTCCCAACGTTTTACAGCTCAGTCTACTCTGCTATCTTATCCATGGTGGAGAAAAAGTAGAGAAAAGATATATTCATGCCTTTCACAACGGCATTTAGCGCGCGGAGAACATCTCGATCGGAGTCTGAACTCCGGTCGCCGTTTCAATTGTTCATATCATTAACGGCTTTGTCACTCGCACCTCTTTGGGATCTAGCCGAGCGATTTTGCAACCTATGTGCTTTAAAGCATTTGTGGGTGTCCTACAGAAGTATTGAAGCCGAGGGACAATGTTCCCAATATGGAAACAAAAATACGTTTTGAATACGTTTGGAAATTGCTGGAACTTATGGAACGCATTAAACTCTTTTTTTTTCTTTCTTTCCAATGATGCAATAAATAAATAAATGTGTTGTTCATTAAATTCCCGAACGAAAGTTTTGAATTCTCTTCTGAATTCCGTAGAGTTGAAGCACTGATCTCATATCATTAGTTTTAATGACTGGCATATTTTTCAATGACATCTTGTTTCAATGTGTAGTAATAACAAATATGAACAGAACTTCCAAAATCGTTTGATAACCGTGATCAACAATATACTTTAGGCAATAAAATATTTAAATTGTTAGTTTGTTCAACTAATGAACACATTATTATAATTCATTTCCTTTTAAATGATCCAATATATCCTTAGATACTAACCATTTTAATGCTGTGCTTACTGTGCCGTGAATTGGAAAAGGGTGAAAATCACTGATTGGCTGTGGCAAACGGTATGCTACATTCTGTATTTGAACCTCTGACTTTAGGGAGCGCCCGTCTGTAGGCACCCATAACGCCAGGGAATATCGTGTTCCAAAAGTGTAACTGTTGACCAAGTGTTATTTGTAACAAGTTACCCTGCCCCCTATCCTTGCTATCATGCCTGCATTGAAATGCACCAGGTAAAGACCCCGGGGGTACGGCGGGTGGTATGAAGTGGCTTCAAGATATTCGACTCGTTGTTGTTGTAATGCTTTTGCCCGGGCACCGCCTTTGGCTTTCTATGCTAGAAGATGAAAGAGGCGACAATTTATTCAGTATTATAAAAGCTTTTGGCAAAGGCTACGGGGGTTTTTACGTGAGTGCATGTGGGGTGGCGATGGTGGTCGTGGCTGGTGGGCGTGTGTGAGTGTGTGTGTGTGTGTATGTGACTGTGATCGTTCTGTAAAATGTGGGGAGAATACAAGAAGCAAGTTTGAAAGAACGGATTGAGATAAATTCGTGTGTTTGTGTGCGTGGTTTGCAAATATATATATCATGCACACATCAATTACACACAAACACATATACATATATATATATATATATATATATATATATATATATATATATATGACCTGTGTTGTATATACATATATATTTATATATCAGCAGCAGTAGTCTTTTAGCATTGATCGTTTAGCATAAACCTGAGATTTGCCCGACTCCTCTATCATGGGCGTTGCGGAATCATTACTTTCTGAACTTTCGGGTTCGTTACAGCACCAGAAACTGATACATGAATAGGAATACAAATGTGGACTTGAGAAAATAGATATAAAATTGATACATAAGGACTAACTAAGATTGAGTTCAGTATATTGAGATACAGATACACATATGCATGAACGCATGTAAACATATATATATATATATACATGTGTGTGTGTGTGTGTGTGTGTGTGTGTATGTGTGTGTGTGTATGTATGTATATATATATATATATATATATATGTATATATATATATATATAAGAAAGACAGACAAGCAGACAGAGAAGAGTTCTGTAGCGCACTGGTTAGCGATGGTGTCACTCATCAATTCACTTGTGTATGAGTTAGATTTTCATTGGGTGCCCCATAGCTGTTGATGTGCATCAGACTATGCTGAGATAGAGAGGGGGGATTAGAAAATATCAAAAAAGAGAAAGAGGAGAGAGAAGATAGGGAGAGAGGATTATAAACACAGAAAGAGAGAGGGGTGAATAAACGGGTGACAGACAGAAGTAGATATAAATGCAGAAAGAGAGAGAGAGAGAGCGAAAGAGAGAGGGAGAAAACGAAGATTATAAAAACAGATTAAGAGAGAGGAGATATAAACATAAACAGTGCGAGTGAAGGTAATGAACAAAGACAGGGGGAAGAAGGGAGAAGATGTAAGCCCAGAGAGAGAAAGATTTAGTAAAGGGAGAGATAGATGGAAGAAGACGTTAAGAGAGAGAGAGAGAGAGAGAGAGAGAGAGAGAGAATGAGAGAGAGAAAGTGAGAAAAATAGAAAAAAACTGAGAGGGGAGAGAGATAGTAGACATGAACAAGCAGAAATAGATAGATAGAAACAGAAAGAGAGAGAGATTTAGTAAAGTGAGAGATAGATGGAAGAAGGTGATAAAAGGAGAGAGAGAGAAATAACGAGATAGAAAAAGTAAGAAAAGTAGAGAAAAAAAAGAGAGATTAAACATAAACAAGCAGGAATAGATAGATAGAAACAGAGAGAGAGAGAGAGAGAGGATGAAGAGATGGGGAAAATTGATACAGAGAGAGAAAAAAACCCAAGGTAGGCGGGAAAGGCAAACTTTTTCAAAAGTGACGAATCTTGTCTGGAATGCTAATGTATAAAAGTAGTTCCCCGCGCCAACGGGCGGAAGCGGTGCTGGTGAGGAGGTTGTTATTTGTCTGATGGACAAAATACCTAATACATTATTCATTCGCGCTGGAGCTGCTTCAGCAAGGTTACTACTGATCAAAAAAAAAAAAAAGGAGGAGTTTTTATAATAACGGCCGAGACGATGAACGACGACTCCCGTGTGATCGGGACCCTGGCAAACCGGTGAAAGTTTTATAAGGCCCCAAAAGGATGGATTTGTTGGGGTGACGTCGGAGCTAGGGGAGAGGAAAAAAAAAAGGACATAGAAGGAGGGAGAGAGAAGGGTAGAGGGGATGGATGGAGAGGTAGGGAAGAGAATTTGGTGAAGATAGTCACAATAGAGGAAAACCAATTCAAAATCTCAGGTGACCCTTTGACCCTATGAGAAATGCTTCTATCAGAGATAAACGTCGGCCATTGAAATGAGTTACGTCCCCTTGCTCTCTCAATAGATCTCCACACCTCTCTCGTCCTCTCTCTCTCTCTCTTTCCCTCTCTCTCTCTCTCTCTCTTTCGTTATTCCTTTCTATTTCTCTCACTACCTCTCTCTTACTCTCTTTCTCAATCGTGTACTGTTATTTTTTTCTTTTTTCCATTCTCTTTCTTTCTTTATCAACCTCATTCTTTTTTTTATAGAATTTTTTTGGCATATTGAACCTGGTTGTAAACTTCTTTGATACATTCTGCAACTTTCTTTTTTTCTTATTTTCTCCTGATTTCTTTCTTTTTTTTTTCTTTTTTCCGGTTACTTTCATTCTTTTTTCTCTTCTTTTCTCTTTCTGTTAAGTACTTTCCTTTTGGCTCTTTTTTCTGTACCTTTTATATCATTTTCTCTCCGTCTTTTTTAAAAAAATTTTATATTGTGACCCGTCCCTTTTCCTTCCACCACTTCTTTTCTTTCAATTTCATTTTTCTTTCAATTTTGTTTGCTTCTGATTTCCTTATTCATTTCCTTCTTTCCTTCTTTCTTTTTTCCTTGTGTTGCTCTCTCTTTTACTCCCCTCTCATAATTTCTGTACTCTCTTCTAACCTATTTCTCTATTTCTTTCTGTCCTTGATTTTCCTTGGCTTTTTCTCTATTTTTCTCTTTCTGTAATTGATTTTTCTTCTTCTTCTTCTTCTTCCTCTCTTTTGCATCGTTTCTTTTCTTCTTTGTCACCTTCTTCAACTTTCTTCTTCAACCATAACTGTCAACTCAACTTCCAATGTAGGTTTCTTCAGTTTTTGAACTGGTCTGACTGGCTGACTGTCGTGGGGGCTGGCTACATATATATATATATATATATATATATATATATATATATATATATATATATATATATATATATATATATATATACACGTGTGTGTGTGTGTGTGTGTGTCTCTGTGTGTGTGTGTCACGCGTACAGGCAGCATCCATGGGGCTAGAGGATTGAAAATTAGTGATAAGGGGTTCGATTTGCAATGTAAGTTTATGGTCCATTAGTCTGTATCCAACAACATCCACCCTTTTCTTCATTGTTTTTGTTTTGTTTTGTTTTTGATTGTTTGTTTTTTTTTAAGATCTGTTGGTGGCCCCTTTTCACAATTTTTTGATTGATCACCCAAAACACAACCTGCTGCCTAAAGACATTGGTTATGTGACGGTGTCTATGGAGCGACTAGCCGGACCTTTGTTTCCTCTATCTCTTTTCCCCGCTTTCCCCTTCCAATCGTCTCATCTTCTTCGTCTCTTACTTCCTCCTCTCTTTCCTCTTTGCCGTCGAGCACAATTGTGATCGTGGTAGCAGTAATCATAGCATCACGTATAATAAAACCACTAATGATAACAATTCTAAAAAGTAATTAAGCTCATTAATATTTCATACCTTATCATTATTGTCATTGTCATTACAGCCAAATAGCGCTGGATACTCCGCCTCTGGTACGATCGCTGAAGTTAATCAAAGTCGAGTCTGCTCAGTGCCTTGATGAGTAGACAAAACAATATAGGCCAGGTGCTGTTACAAGCTGGAGAGGAGATCGTATAGAGAGGCTCCGTGACGAACCCGTTAATCATCCTAAAAAAGATACCGATCTCTAAACCACGTGCAATAATGTAAGCCTACAGGCAACCACGAACTACCACGAACGTCCTGACTGGTTGCGAGTGACTTGGATGAATAATACTGAGATTATATTCGTTGTTGTTGTGGGTATTTTTCTCCCGAATCCCCTTTACCCTCGTTTTTCTTCCCTGTCCTCCACCGTTATTCTTTGAACTGATCTCACAACCTCTTGAAAGTTAATTTCTATTAATATTTATCACATAGGGCATACGCCACTCCCTTGCAATCAGCGACAACCACCTTTTAAAATATTGCCCTCAAATGAATACAGTTTTGACTCACAGACGCAACACACGTAGAATTACATTCGTCACACATAAAGAAAAAAACTTCTCCATATTTATGCATTGTGTCTAACAGTTTCCGGCAAAGAAAACGAAATTGTTGAACCGAGTTCATATTCCAGCTGGAACAGTTGGCGTTCACTTTGGACTAATGTTTTGGGGAAAGGCATGGACCTACTACTCCCCTCTCCGGGGTAAATAGCGGGCAATTGGAGATTTTCCACCTTATAAGGCAGTCCATCTTGCTACAAACAATGCTTGGGTTTCAACGGATGGTTTTGGAAATGGAGTCAAAATCATTGCTCCGTGTGTCCTGCAACATGTAAGCAACTGTGCTGAGAGCTTCTATTCATAATACTTTCTTATGATTGAACAACCATAGCCATCAAAGGTAGCGAAAGGTCCTATCATTTTTTTATAGGTATGTATGTTTGTGTGTTCGTTTATGTGATTGTGTGTCTCTGTACTCCAGGACATACCGTTTTGTCAACAAAAAATTGAAAGTTTGCACTGTGTTCCACAAGACCCCTTTTAAACAATTTTTTTTTCAAATTTTATTTTTGGAAATAAACCTTCTGTGACCTTTTTTCGGAGGTGGGGGGCTTGTTTGGTCAAGTTTATTGATAATATCTAGATTCTCCAGAATGTAGATGTTTCTAGATTTTTTGGAATTCTATTTTAGGTGTTTATTGGGAAACGTCAGTGATGTCATAAATAGAATTTGTTCTGATCATATTTATCCTTCAATCGAATATTTTTACATGACAAGCAATGATTTTGTAATTTTGCTGATTTTACAAAAAACAGCAAAAGTGATGCAATGTTTCCTGGGAATATTTTTATATAACAGTTCCAATTCAGACATGCAGTTGGCCTAGTGGTTAAGCAACAATTGCTACGAGCACTGAGTGAGTCTCCATGGATCATTCGAGAAATAGATTTAAGGTCGTGTGACCCGGGGAGTAACTTCGCTTTGCTTTAAAATTGTGTCAAATTATCTTTCTCTCTATCTCTCTCTCTCTCTCTCTTTTCTCTTCCTCCGTCTCTCCTTCTCTCTGTGTCTGTCTGTCTGTCTCTTTCTCTCTCTCTTTCTCATACACACATTTGTAATGACCAGTGTTTGGAGATGGATTATAATTCATCCGGCAGTATTATATTGGAGAGGAAATTCGTGAAAATCAAAGTTGATGGTACAATTGAAATTTCTCCATTCAGTATGTAATCTATAATATACGTCTACGCGACATATTCTGTCTGTCAGTCAATTACAAAATCTGCTTCGTTAGAAACGAAATTATTTTGAAACTACAAGTATCAAATTTGAATTGATGGAGAGAAAGATTAACCGATTGATGTCTGTGAGGGAAAAGACCTGACACAAGATGGAGAAACGAGATAAAACATTTCTCTGGAAAGACATGGCAAAGAACTTTGTCCAACAGATGAGATTCTTTTTCAAGTATAAGTTTCCAAAGGACAGAGCGTTCCTATTAAATGACGTAAAACGAAGAAGCAATAGTCGATAATATATATTTTGGATTCTGAGACCCCCCCCCCGAAATACTGTCTTCTGTATTTGCTAGTTTCACCATAGGCGTAACGTTCTTACAAGCTCTCTGAGGCTTTTTCTGATTCCTCTGGACACATCTTGCAAACAGATGAAGAAAATAGAATGAGATTGAGCACAGGTGCTCACAGACACAGTTCAAAGCTATGGCGGCTTGGGGTATTTCAAGGAAGTGAAGCAGCTTAAAGCAGGGGGATATCTGTTCTTGAATCCCTGGGGGGATACAAGTAATGTTGTTTCAGAATTTAGGTCAGGCCCTGCGAAATTAATCATCTCTACTCTACCAGGAGGGTACATTTTTAATTCTGAAAAATATTATATGATGCAAATATATATATATATATATATATATGAAGAATTTTTTCAATGGTTCATTACAAATTGTTTACAAATTACATCCTGTTTCACTTAAAAGGGATTTTCAAATGAACCCTTTTTCAAGTGAAACAGAATGTACAATCTGTAATGAACCACTGAAAAATATCTCATTTTATAACCGCTCAACTGATGGCACTGTTATCTTTGAGTAAGATATACTTACGATCTCTGATATACGTTTTTTTTTAATTATCTCCTTATATATATCAGGTCACCCTCAAAGTAATATCCAAACGTAAAATCAGAATAAATATCAGCAAGCCTGGCTGCTGCAGGGTAAAACTCCACTCCAACGTCCATTCCGCCTGAAGATGATTACTGAAACTCTTGTATATGTATATCATGATCGTCATCATCAGTCTGTTAGTGTCTGTCGTTGGACGTTGACTTTCCCAAAGATTCAACACCTCTCTATTATGGGCATCGCGGAGCCATCATTTTCTGAATTTATCTGGCTTGTCATGCCATCCTACTTTCTATCGATCACAGCCTCGAACCTGATCTCTGAGGATCCACATTGTGATTCCCGATGTCCAACGGTTGTTTGCCATTCTTGCAACAAGTCCAGCCCATTGCCATTTGAGTTATCTAATATTTTTCTATGATGTCTCAGACTCCTTTCTTTTCTCTGATATTCTGTGCTGCGTTATGGTCTCTCCGTATGAGGTTGAGCATGGTTCTCTCGTGTCCACGTTACATGGTTCTCTAAATTTGAGGATCAATCTTTTGGTTAGGTTCAGCACCATAGGTGACTATCGATCGGATACATTGGTTGTAAACTCTTCTTTTTAGGAATAGTGAGATTTTCGTATTCTCGAAAGTCGAGCTAACTCTACCAAAAGTTTGCCAACTCAACGCTTTATTTCTTCTCCCTTCGATGACATCATGGAGACTCACTGTCCCACGTATA
Source organism: Thysanoteuthis rhombus (assembly GCA_963457665.1). Taxonomy (NCBI): domain Eukaryota; kingdom Metazoa; phylum Mollusca; class Cephalopoda; order Oegopsida; family Thysanoteuthidae; genus Thysanoteuthis; species Thysanoteuthis major. The sequence continues at coordinate 5,612,948 of OY735230.1, forward strand.
TGTAGTGGTCTACTTTCTCAAGTTCTACATTTTCGATTTCGATCGCTGTGTCTTTACCCTCAACATGTTCAACAGCTAAAAATATACCGAGGTGATTTTCCATGTATAGGGATGTGTGTTATCAAGATGATACAACACGTCTTTGTGATTGTTTAAACTGGACACCAATTCCTTCTAAATTGTGTTTGAGCCCTTAAACTGCTGATAATAGATGACAATAGATCGGTAATATTGACTGGTAGAAACAAAAGGTTGCATCCACCAATTCTACTTATAAAAACTTCCCCAAGATGAAGGTTTACTTTGGTTTGTGATTTAACCTGTTCGTCTCCACCAAGCCATTGTCTGTGTTGTCTCACGTCCTGATGAAATACAATTTCGTCATCACTAGGCACCATTGGCGTTCGCTACGGAGGAGTAAACAGGTCATTTAGCCCCCACTCCTGCAGTCAACCTGGATTAGGCTTTTTTACCTAGACTTAGGGGGGTTGAAAGTAGGAACCTTTTAGTCAATAAAGGATAATGGTGCAGCGTAACTGTTGTATGTAACTGCAAGTAAATGTAACAATGTAAAAAGATGGCATTATTAGTTGCTGGTAATAAGGGTTGCTGCTAAGATATACTCCGAAGATATAATCCCTGCCTCCTGTCCGGGAACTGGCAGTAGACATTCATGCCAGTCTCTAACCTGTCTATGAAGTGCAAGATCTACCCATGAGAGTACAGAGAAATGCAGATATCATATTTTGCTTTACGGTGGGCTTCTGTCAAATAACAGGGAAGCCATTTTCCAGGTTTATGCCCCTTTTTCAGTAGTTGCAGATGTCGGTGAATCGTTGAGTGGCTTGAATTCAGTTTTCGAGCGAATTTTTTTTCCGGCCGTAACAGCATTATTCTCTCGGATTCAGACAAAAGCAGACCACCGTTAGATTCAGAAGGACGACCTGTTCGGGACGCATCTCTCGGGCTAGAGTTGTATTTTCTAAACTTTTCAGACCACTTCGGGCATTTTTTTTTTCTTTTCAAGAATCTATCTCATAAACCCCGTTAATGTTTCCTGTTTCTCTGTTCCTTCAGTATTACTGCCTTTTCGAATATTACGGAGAATTATACGACTTATGTGCTCATTGGAGACGTCCATCCTCACGTGGGCTCAGTTAGAAACTAAATAAGTTTTATTATATTGTGAGAGAATTGCTTATTCGATTAAAACTGCACGAACCTGCACTCGAATATATTGCTATCATTTAGCTGCAAGGGCCATATAGCTGAGAAGATCAAATCTAAATACATATCTCTTTTTCACTTGAGACTTCCTAATCTCTCTCTCTCTCTCTCTCTCTCTCTCTCCAAACCCCATCTTCTGTCTCCTAATTAAACATTCAGTTCAGTACGTATCGAACAAGGCATCTACATCCCATATTTTCTAAGCCTTCACCCTGAGCGTTTGTAACATTTGAACCGAATCTTTTATCATCGACATCTCTTCTTCTATTCAAGGGTGGGACTTCGATTCAGGAATATTTCTGAAACGCTCTTCCCTCAGTACTCGTTCTTCTCTCCTCACTTCATTATTTTTTTATACCTTCGCATATCAGCTGAAGATTGGGTGACAGCAAGTCGCCAGAATCTCAAGCAGATTTATCAATATTGATCAACCATAGCCATCTTTTCTTTGTATGTGCAAGTGTTTGTTTTCATGTTTGTTTGTTTGTTTGATCATGTGATTTCGTGTTTTCTAGCACTCCTGGCCATGCTATTTTGTCTATAGACTTGAAAATCGGCCTCAGTACTTCACTAGACCTCTTCTAAAACACTTTTTTGAGGGGGGAGGAATAACTTTTGGGGGGCTGGGTGGTTTCGAGTTGAAATAATATCTGGAATTATCAGAATCTAGATGATTCTAGATGTTTTTCAATCTAATTTTTGATGTTTTCCTGGGCCAAACTCCAGTTATGTCATAAATAGAATTTATCCTAACCATATTTATTCTTCAATGACTTCAAATTTTGACACTACGGTTGTTCAATAATTGGCAGTGATGGCGAGAATTCATTCATCTCATACTTACATCATGTCTGGTGGTTCACATTGGGGATCGAATGACAGCAAGTTTGAAGACAGTTGATGCTGAGGGGTTTACCTCTTCCTTCCTTTCTTTTTACACACACACAAACACAAACACACACAAACACACACACACACACACAAACACACACACACATATATATATATATATATATATATATATATATATATATATATATATATATATGCATTTTTATTTTGTGAATAGTCATTAATTTCCTGTCCATCTATCCATCGATTCAAGTTCCCCTCTTGTCCAGCCTAGGAAGGGTCCTGGATATTCTACTATTGCATCAACATACTCATCGTTGCTGCTACGCATCTTTTTTCTTCAAAATCTTTTTTAATTGGCTTATTCCTCATTCTTTTACTCCTTTTTCTTCATCCTCTCTTTCTTTTTCTTCTTCTTCTTGCTACTCTTTCTTTTTTCTTCCCTTTTCCTTCTCTTTCACTTTTTTTTTCCTAATAGTTCCAAATTGTTGTAGGCTTCTTTTTTTTTTCATTTTTCCTCCTCCGTTTTTTTTTCTTTTTCTTTTTCCCCTTTCTTTTACTCTTTTATTCTTTGGCCCCCTTCTTCTCTTTTCTCATTCTTCTTTCTCCTTCATCCAACGCCGCGGAATAAACTGTCTGGAGGGAAAGAAAGAGATTACAACAAACAAACAAAAAAAAAACAAAGGAGAAAATCCACCCCGACTCTCTTGGAACGATTCAGTTTTATCCTCTTGGTGAACACCACTTCCCTTTCTTTGCTCCATTAAATAAAGATCTGTCATCGTGCTAATTGACCAGCGATATTTGAGTCTCTCAAATAGTGACCTTTCGCTGGCCACGGCTACAGTCATCCTAGCTTAGGCTCCACCAATCACAATACTACTCACTTAATCCTTTTGTGAAATGTGGAATAGATCCAGAGGTGACAAGTACCCGGAGCTATTCTACCCATAGATAGAGGGAAGAGATGGATTCATGCCTTCCCATGGTGTATTAGTCAATCCCTTGTGCTGTTGACTGCCTTGCCACCCAACCATGTTTTCTTTCTTTTCTTTGCTTCATTAAATAAGGATCTGTCATTGTGCTAATTGACCAGCAATATTCGAGTCTCTAAAACAGAGACCTTTTGCTGGCCACGGCTACAGTTATCCCAGCTTAGGCTCCACCTACCATAGTACTGCTCACTTAATCCGTTTGCAAAATGTGTAATAGATCAAGAAGTGACAAGTACCCGAAGCTATTCTACCCATTGATTGAGGGAAGAGATGGATCCATGCCTTTCCAAGGTGCATTAGTCAATCCCTTGTGCTGTTAACCGCCTTGCCACCCAACCATGTTTTCTTTCCTTTCTTTGTCTCTTTAAATAAGGATCTGTCATTGTGTTAATTGTCCAGCGACACCCGGGTCTCTCAAATAGTGACCTTTTGCTGGCCACGGCTACAGTCATCCCACCAATCACAATACAACTCACCTAATCCGAAATATGAAATAGATCCAGAGGTGACAAGTATCCGAAGCTATTCTACCCATAGATAGAGGGAAGAGATGGATTCATGCCTTTCCCAATTGCATTAGTCAATTCCTCGTGCCGATAACCGCTTGGCCACCCAACCGCATTTCCTCTCCTTCCTTTGCCTCATCAAATAAAGATCTGTCTTCGTGCTAATTGCCCAGCGATCTTTCCTTTCCCTCAAATCCCCGCTTATCAAGCTGTCCTTGCAGTGTAACCCTCTGATTATCGACCGGAATCCGAGTTTTTATTCAGACGGTTTTCTTGCTGTTGTCATATTCGTTCTGTTTTTTGTTTTTTTGGTTTTTTTTGTTCCTTTTTTATTTTACTTGTCATTTAGGATTTTGACAATTATTCTTTAATTTTGATTCATATTCGCTTTGATCTGATCCGTCCCGATATTTTCATTCTCTTACTCAAATTATTCATTCTCTTTCGACACTCATTCACTTTCGAAGCAAGGAGAGAAAGAAAAAGGTTCAAACATCGACCAAGGTTCTTTACAATAAGTTCATTTGGAGGTCATTTCCATCGTCATCATCATCATCATTATCATCATCATTCTAATGTCTGTCATTGGACATAGACCTTCCCAAAGATTCGCCACATCTCTCGGTCGTGGCGTCAACAACTTCTAAACTTGTGCAAATCCTCACGCCATCTTATTTTCACCGGCCACAATATCGAATATGATCTCTGTAGATGAACGTTGTGAGATGTCCAGCGGTTGTCTGTCATTCTTGCAATATGGCATACCCATTGTCATTTGAGTTTCTGATGTTTGTTTTTTTTTTCTTAATGATATCTCTGATATGTACTTGCTTTTTAAACAATGTGCTTGTGATCTCTGCATGTGATAATGAGCATGACCCTCTATCGTGCGCGACGCATTGTTCTCAGTTTGAAGGTTACTCTTTTGGTTAAGTTCCATGTTTCAGTTCCATAGGTGACTATTAAGAGAATGCATTGGTTGTAGACCTTTTTGAAACTGAAAGGATTTCCTTGTCCTCGAAGGTTGAGTTTGTTCTACCGAAAGGTTGTCAATACCGACTGATTGTTTGCTTTTTTTTTCTTTTAGGGTTACATGGTGATTTTTTTGTATCTACTTCTTTCCGTTTTTTTTTCCTAGGGTTTAATGTGTCAAAAGGGAATATATTTACGTCGTATGTAGTGTACAAGACTGTAGATCATGTGTTGTAGTGTGGATAGGTTGTTGACCATTTGCTTATTTGTTGTTTTGCTGTCGTTTTGTGGTTGTAAATGACAATTATCGACTGATGCTTGTAATTAACCGAACGGTTGTCAATTTGCAGAGGATATTCCATTGACGAAAATGCACAATAAGCCAAGGAACCTATTATTGGTATAAGATGTAGTTCATATCCTAGATTAGAAGAAAGAATCGTTTGTGTGTCGATTGCAACAGAGAGAGGGGGAGAAAGAAAGATACACAGGGAGGAGAAGTCTTAGCAGCACTTTTCTGCGCAGGGAGCACCGAGGCCAGCCGAGCAGCTTGTGTTCATTCGACAGTCTTCCTTAGTGCTATCCCCTACTTTCAAATCGTTGTCAGTATTTATATTGTTTTGAGGGCTGACCGTCACCCAATGTTATTGTATCGTCTCTTTGGGATTTTTACCTCGGACGTTTTTGGAATTCCTTAAAATGAAAAGCTTTCTCATTCATATATTTTCAACATGTGATTGGCTGATTTTGATGGCTTGAAATGACAACTACAATCTGACAAGTGATTTGTTCTCATGTTCTTTTCTGTTGTTATTGTAAAGATAGATGTCAAATTGACCCACGGCAGTATTGTTTTGAATATGACGCGTACATTTTCACCATGACAAAATGATATTCCTTTTTGTGCTCTTCAAAGAAATATCAAACTTATGAAATATACCATATACCTTCTCTTTTATCTCAGATGGACTTGTGAAGAGGTTCTTCATTAACCAATTGCACAAAAAATGAGGAGGAAATCACATTTCAAAAATAGTCCTATGATTTCTGTAACGAGCTAAAGACGTCTCTGAATTTTCGCGATAACTTGATAACAAATTCGACCATGGTTCTTGTTTTTCCTAGTCAAATGTTAATTACAAATGAGCATATGAACTAAATAAAGAAAGCAAGAAAGTCGGCCTAGACATGATCTTCAGTAAAACGAAAGTCATGTGCAACAATCACATCGACAATAAGAACATAACTGTCAAAATCGAGGATACAAAACTGGGGAAAGTAGACCATTACATCTACTTAGGACAATGAATCTCCATGAGATCCTCAAAAGAAGAGGAAATTATGCGAAGAATCACACTGAGATGACGAGTCTTCGGCAGATCCCAATAATCCTAAGGAGGAAAGTATACAACCAATGCATCCTCCTGATAGTCACCAACAGAGCTGAAACATGGTACCTAACCAAGAGACAGAACTGAGAAGCATGCAATGCACGCATGAGAGAATCAATACATCAGGGAGAAAACAGGTGTCTGAGACATCATGGAATCTTTAAAGAAAACTTAAATGGCAATGGGGAGGCCATGTTGCAAAAATGGCAGACAACCGATGGACATCACGACTCACAACATGGATCTCCAGAGATCACATTGGAAACCAATGCCGACAGAATACAAAATGGCGAGATGAACTGGACAGGTTCAGAAAATACTGGCTCCGCGACGCCAACGATAGGAAATTGTGGCGGATCCTGGAGAAGGTCTATATCCAACGACGGACGATAAAAGACTGATGATGATGATGATGATGTTTTTTTAGATTTACATTGATTTTATCAATACTCGTTTTGTAAACATAGATACAAGTTGCGTTTCGTACAAGCGGATTATTCGAGGAATGGATGTTAATGATTTCAAAATCTCTTTCCGTGGAAATTTGAACTTTACTCGTGTCGACATTTTTTTCTTCTCTTTCTTTTAATCCAATATATTTATCTTTCAGCAGTTTGTTCGGGAATCAGCTCGTTGTCCACGACAATTTCCCCAACGGGTAACTCTCCTTACCGGTCGACGACGAAATCAAGAGCAACTTCCCCCACTGCAACTTGATCTACACCCCTCCACACCATCGGTCAACCGATAGGTGGCTGGATGTGGGGAAGGCAGGGGGTGCTTTACGACCCCTACTTTCACTTCAACTCCCTCTAAATTGCGTACCCTGCACCCCCACCACCACAGTTACTCCCCGACCCTGCGTTTCCGCTGTTCTTTGGTCTGCATATTCATTGTGGCCCCGCCCTTGCGTCCTGATAATAAAAGTCTGGCAAAAGAAGAAAAGACAGAAAATAAAGAGATAAATATTAAATGATCGGGTGCAATGGTTTATTCATGAGAGACTTGGGGGGGACAGCGGCCATCTTGCCAGCCGATTGACCTTGTTATTTCTCATTCTCTCTTCCTTCATTCTTTATTTCTTCCTCTTTCTCTCCTTCTTTTTTCTCTCTACTTAATTTCTCCTTTTCCTTCCAACCTTATTCTCACCCCATCCTCTCTTCGTCGTTTTCCTCTCTTTCGTTTTTTCTGTCTTCTTATTTTTTTTTTTCTGTCTCCTTTTTCTTTTTCGATTCCATTTATCTCTCCCCTTCCCTTATTCTTCTTCCTTTCTTTTCCTTTCTCCTCTCTCTCTCTCTCTCTCTCTCTCTCTTTCTCTCTCTCTCTCTCTCTATCTATCTATCTATCTATCTATCTATCTATCTCTCGCCTCTTTTCTCTTCCTGTTATCTACACTTCCTCCAACTTTCTCCTATTCAGCTTCCTTCTTTCTTTCTTCCTTCCTTTCGCTCTCTTCTACACATTCATCTGTTATCTACGTGTTCATCTATTTCTAATATATCTCTATTTTTCTCTTTTATTCCCCCCAATTATTCATTGTCTGTCATTCTTCGTCGCTCTCCTATTTATTTATTTATTATTTTTCTTCTTCCTTTCTCTCTATTTTTCTTTTCTTTTTTTTTTGCTTCTCTTCTTCTTTCTTAATTTCTTCCTTTCTCTTTTTCCTTCATTCATCCTCATTTTTCTGTTCTTTTTCTTCTGTCTCACAGTCTATCTGTTTCTATTTCTCTCTCATTTTTCCTCCTATTTTATTCCTCTCTTTCCTCTTCTTATTCTCCTCCCCTTTATGTTTTTCTTCCTGTCTTTCTTTTTTGCTATCTTTTTTCTCTTATTTTTCCTTTCTTTCTCCCCAACATTTTCTGTTTCTTCTGTCTTATGTTTGTTCCTTCCATTTTCTTTCACTTTTAATTTTCCCCCTCTCTCTCAATATATATATATATATATATATATATATATAGATATAGATATAGATATATATATATATATATATATATATAGAGAGAGAGAGAGAGAGAGAGAGAGAGAGAGAAGGGGGAGGAGAGAAATTCAGCGATGAAAACCGTTTACACTAGCTTGGTTATGTTATTCGCTTTGATGTATAGTTTGTACAGAAATTGAACAAAAGGAAAGCTACAAGACCGTATTTCCGTGTACGATTGGCTGCTTCAAAGTTGTTCCGTTGTTTTTTTAAACAAATTGTTACGGGCAATGAAAAGTGAACACTTTACAACTAAGTGGAACGAAAGTGATTGTGGGACAAGTGAAATGAACCCCCACCAACTGTACCGCAATCTGGGTTCCCTCCAAAAAGATGGTAAAGTGTACGCCCTAAGATTGGGAGTGATACACCCTCCACCAGGCCTTCCCAAAAGAGCGACCGATTGATTCGAACAAGTACAACTCCCAATCAAACCAACCAAAAGTAATAATAGACGAGAAGCGTTCGTAATTAGTTAACAGAGAGGACGTAATATTCCATGGTTCCCTGGCGACCAGATTGTTGCAACTTGGCCAAGAGTTTTTCACTCATCCATCGTATTCACAAAATAACTCAACATCCGTTCACTACATCTTCCAGTCTTCACAACATTGTTTTGTGAGAAAAATTCGATTCCTTGGAATACTGCCAAAGACCCTTCGAGCAATGTTTTGCATAAAATAATAGTTCTTGGGGGCTGGAATATTGAAATTGTCTGGAATGTGGCAAAAGATCGTGCAATAAAATCCTAAATATATTGTTCAATAATGGTCAAGTCGTAATGAATGAACCCATTATTTAACTGACAGGAGTATATTGACTGCACTCCTCTCATAGCACTAGAAGTATTTCATTATTATCTCAAACTAGAACCATCAGATTACTCGCAGTAATTTTGTCTGGTTCTGTAACCACTACGCTATGTGTCCATGTGGACAACAGGTGCCAATTTTTAGGAGCCTTAAACGTCAGTTGAATAAAGGGTTCGGTTCGTTACTTCCCAACACCTACCAGATGATACCTGATGAAGGCCGTAGAGTACAACGGCTGAAACGTTGTATGAAAAACAACCAAGATGAGGTTGGTCCGAATATTAATAGAAATAGTGTATTTCTTTGTTGATGTTTTTGCTTGTTTGCTTGTTTGCTTACCCCCAGTCCCCGTTTTGTCTACACACTTGAGAATTGGCATCAGTACTCTTCTCCCCCACAATAAAATATTTCTTTTTTTTTTTTCTTTTTTAGAAATAAGACTTTTTGACCGTTTGGTGGATTTTTTCTGACGGATTTATCAATACTATCTAGATTCTGGGTAATCTAGATATTTTTTAGATGTATTGTTCCGAATAAATGCTCCACCATATATATGCTTTTTAGGGCTTTATTTAGATGGGTTTATTAATAATTTGTAAATGTTTTTTTAAAATTCTATTTGACATATTTTCCTGTGAAAAAACGCCAGTGATATCATAATTAGAATTTATTATGACCATATATATTTTTCAATAGATGTTTTTTACATGACTTGAAATTTTGACGCCACGGTTGTCCAAATATTGACCGTGATGACGAGTTATATTAATGTCTAGATAACTCATGTTTCGAGGGACATAAAGTGTGCGCAGATGAAAGGATATATAAAATCCAGGACAAAATGATTTTAGATGCAGTAATAAAAATGATTCTTATTCTTAATTTTTATGACTACTTTTTACTTTCGTCTTGATTTATCAAGGGCTATTCACTCACTGCCAGAGAGAAATCGGTCTGAATAAAGGTTATAATAAAAGGACGCAACGGTTAGATCAAGAGTGGGATGAAAAGTAATCAGAAAAATAATGAAAAATAATGAAAATGATATTGATTTTAAAATCAGATAGCGTGACATCACTGTATAAAGAGCCATGCATCGACTTGCGTCTGGGTTACGTTCTAGACGCATAGATGCGACTCGACCTGGGCGTAAGTTGATCAATAAGTCTAATGAAAATATACACACTGCACAACATAAGATATGCTATCAGGTTTCAAAAGATGTTAAACTGCGCATAATATGATATTTTATAAGTGTGAAAATACACTGATAGTCATTGAGGTAATAAGATCTTGATACGCTGGGCTTCTGAATGGGGAGGTCCTGCCTACCTGGCCTGGAAAAAAAACGAGGCTCGGGGAGGAAAAATTGCTTCTACCTGGACTGAAACCCTGAGCACAAACAACTGAATCTGAGACGCAAATACCTCGCTCACTCACACACACACACATAGGCATACACACTCACAAACACGCACACACACACACACGCACACACACACGTGCGCATATATATATATATATATATATATATATATATATATATATATATATATATATATATATATATATACGCACACACACATATTGTTGAGTAATGGTCAGGAAGCTAGTTTATTGTTGGTGTCGCAGTTTCGATCCTCACAGCATACAAAATAATTGAGGCAATGTGCTTGACTGAACTGAGTATGATGCGTATCTACATATATACCTATATGTGTGCGTGTGTGTGTGTGCGTGTGTGTGTGTGTGTGAATATACATGTGTGTGTATGTGTAAGCATATGATATGCACAATATAAAAAATATAAAATATATTACATAATATACATGTGTACAGTAAACATAAGTACATAGATATTGTCATAACTAAATATTTTCATATAAACACACACATACACACATATATATATAAGTATGCATATTATTTTTGTTTGTCTTTAATGATATCTTGTTTTTTTCCCTATCCATCTTTTGTCTTTTTTTGTCATCGAGCACACTTTCTACTTTCGACATATCGTCGCAGATTACGAAACACCCTACAGCCGCCAGACCTTGACTCTGTTATACAACTCTTCCTGACTCGTCACAGACATTTTTTTTTTGCTTTCCTCACTGACACGTTTTCCCACTTAGCCTCTCCTCCACCTTCTCTTTATTCTACTGTCGATTTTCTGGGATTTTCTTTTTCAGCCATGATAGTGGTTTGTCTCCGACCGATAAAAGAGAATCTGTTTGTCCAGCCGACCATATCTTTGTCCATCATATCGGCACTCTAGCCATCTGTCGCCAGAAATGATTAAAAAGGCAAAACGAATATATATACATATATATATATATATATATGTATGTATGCATATATATATATATATATATATATATATATATATATATATATATATATATATAGCCAAGATACGTATATATAGATATATATATACAAATGTACGCGTATCTTGGCTTTTTACTCGTTAGAATGTTTGCATAAGAGTAAAAGCCATTTTAAGGGTTATATATATACATATATAAAGCCACGATACAACAAAAGGTTTCCGTCGAATGTCTTGAGAATAAATAATGAAGACAAAAGATAGTGTACATCATAATGACTAAGACAGAATAGTATGATGCAAACCGAATACGAATGGAAAAAGTGGAGAAAAAGAAACGTAAAGAAATATAAAAACAAAGGCCGTAAGTGAAAAGGTAAGTAAAAGAAAGGAGTTAGTAAACAAGTAATAAAAAATGTTTGATGAAAAGTAATCGGGATATATTTTAAGGGAAAATAGAAAAAGCCAAGTGTATCTAACTTTTTCGCATTAGTTCAGAGTAAAGGGTGAATCACGTACCATCGAATCGGTTGGAGAAGAGTCTTAAAGGTGGGCTGCGGAGGGATGTTCGTAATGTAAGATAATTCGTCGAAAGTAAAAAAAAAAAAAAAAAAATGTGTATTCGATGTGAAAAAACACGAGTGATTTTTTTCTTTAAACTCTGGAAATCTTATTACTGACGAAAAAAGTTGGGATATTTCAACTTAACAGAATATATTTACTATACATCATGATTGTAATATTGTTCTGTAAATATGTATATGCTGATTTACTGCTTGTTCAAAGAGGCATTCTCACTATATGGAACGGGAAACTATATTGATAATTGATAATGAGGAGAATAATTGTATTCGAATCAAATTTACTTCCCTAACATCTTTCGCCAGCACCCCCTCTGGCTTTATCAACGTGACAATGTCACATGAAACAAGATTGAAATGTTCATTTATTTCAAGTTATAACGCCTCACAATATCATAATACAGGGGCGGCAAACGCCAAGTATTTAAAAATTGCAAATGAATTGCAATGTTCAAATGAATCCATGTATTCAACAAATCAAAATCAGGGGGCATGAACTAATGGTTATTGTGGATTCTCAGGGTTATGTTTTTGTGCTATAAATTGGTCAGTTATTGTACATGAATGGTTATTTTTGAATGAGGGAATCAGAAATTTTTTGAGGCCTTTCAGATTGATTATGACTATGGTTATATTGTTCTTTATTGTCAACTTAATACACATTTTCGGATATTCGCTATTCACAAACTAATCACACACACATATATAAAATATGTCTGCTATGATATTTTTCATATACATCAAATAATGTAAATAAAATAGATGTATGAGGCATATTGAATCTAAAACTAACTCGTTCGTTTTTACGTTGTACTCATTTTACTTATGACTTTTGTTCTCTTAATGACGAAGGAGAATTAAGAAAATCGTGTAGTGCTATATACCCAAAGGATATTGAATAAAAATGTGAAAATAAAGGAAGGCAAACAACATTTCTAGATTTGGATATTAAAATCGAGGACTGAATATTTATCTACAAATCGTTTGATAAACGAGATAGTTCCCCGTTCCATATTGAGAGAATGCCTTTTAGAACAAGTAGTGTACCAGATTATACATTTTACGGAGCAATATTATCGGAATATTTGAGAATCGCTGGAGCAACTTTATGATTCATTGATTTTATATCAAAAATTGTTTCTTTACTTGTAAGAATATTCAATCAAAGCGGTGGAATTAGTAATATTTTTATACAGTATGATAAAGCCATGATTAGACATCCTGATCCTTTTGAAACTTATCAGATTGACCATAGTGATATGATAACAAAAATTAAAGAAAGTGTTAACGAGGGTATGAAAAAAAAATGAATCGTGTATATTAAAATAAATCAATTTGTATTAGTGTCAGGAGAATTATGTAACCAAAAGAGATGGATCCGGTCTTTGTCAGAGTGAAAGATTATTGTATTGACTGGAACCAGGGAAAGGGGAAAACATTTGGCTTTGGTCCATTTGTCTGACTGACAGGTAGTCAGGCGGGTCGGGAGATCGAACATGAAATGTCATGTAACAAATTGTTCAAATATATTAGTGGAATCACTCATTGAGATGTTATTACCCGCTAGAAAGCAGTTTCGTTTCAACTATGTATATAAAAATACTTTATTTGTTTAATGGGAGTGTTACAAAGACATTTCATGGAAACTTGATGCTATACGACGCGGAAAATTAACTTTAAGGTTAAAAAATTGTCAAATTCTTCGGTTGAATATGTTGGTAGAAAATTAACTCGAAGCAGATTTTTCTGTGTAATTAGTATTCTCAAAGAGGATATCATAAGTTGGTTTTCATGCTGTCTGAGATTAAAACTGACTCAACGGATTTGATGTTCACATGGGTGAACACTCAATAGAAATGACACGAACAACGAGTCATGTCATTTGTTATACTTACTGATCCCTCATCGTTATAAACGATTTTGAGGTAACCTACGTAAGTAAACCCTGTTTCAAAAAATAAGTATGTAGTGTAAAAAAATACGAATATACAATACACATGAAACCTTATATAAAATGACCAACTCCATGTATGACATGAACTGCATGATAAGAAAAATGGTTGGTTGTTGATCAATACTGCTGAGGTGCCATGTTGATGTAACTGTTTTTTTTTTTTTTCAAAATCCCCGGAACGGTTACATGGTAAACAACTGATGATCCCAACAAGAGATAATTTATAAATTGTACCATAATAACAAAGTATGTGGGAAAAAGAGAAAAAACTGGAGAAAATAAGATAAATTACATTGGCAGGTATTTGGGAAGTAAGTGACTGACATGACAAAAAAAATCTTCTTTTTTTTTTAATTTTTTAATGTTTAGAGTTTAAAACTGTAAAGCTTTCTAATATACATATATATATATGTGTGTGTGTGTGTGTGTGTGTGTGCATTATATATTGCATATAGATATTAAGTCATCGTCCCGACAAAAACTAACATGACAAAAGGAAAAACTCACAAATTGGAATATAGCAAAACTCAGCATTAGTCAATAATTGAACAACTGTAGCGTCAAAATCTGAAGTCATGCGGAAAAAATCCATCAAATCATAAATATGGTCAGAATGAATTTCATTTATGACATCACTGGTGATTTCCACTGAAAAACATCTAAAATCTTGAAAATATATGTATACTATCGCCTGGGCAAAGTAAATGTATTCTTAGACTTCTTTTCAGGCTTCAACGTCTATCCATCAATTGTTATGGTCTTTTACACATATACATGTGTGCATATATAGATATATATGTTTGGGGGCTGCTGCACGAACGAACCTACGACCGATAGGTAACCGCTTTAACGTGGTATCACTTTTAACCATTGAGCTAAGTAGCCCAGACTCAAATAACAGCTAAATCTCAAAATTCTCATATTATTCATCCACTGTCCATATCTTCCCAATTTGTTCCTCAACACGGAAAAATTATATCATTAAGAAATGAATATATAATCCGACAGAAAAAAATTATAAATGCGTTCTATTAAATGGAAACTTTATTTGAAATGACCCACTGTTTATATATATATATATATATATATATATATATATATATATATATATATACTGTAGGACGATCCTTCAGAATCATCTCCTTTTTTCCCTCATAATAGAAATATGTGATCTTTTCTCTCAATTCAACAGTCATCTTTTTTCTATCTCAACATTACGTTGATTGCAAATTCTAGATACATAATACATTATAAACGTATAAATATATATATATATATATATATAGAGAGAGAGAGAGAGAGGGGGAGAGAGAGAGAGCAGAGACAGAGATAGCTAACTAGATAGACTGATAGATAGATAGAAAGGAGGGGAAAAAGTAATATATTCAGTGTATACAAAAAAAATTGATTTTATCAGTTTACGTAGAAAGCAAGGTCGAAATTGGTTTTCAAAGTTTCGTGCCAAGGACTTCTCTCTTAACGAAGCTCCACCGCCGGGTATACCAAAATGGGGTTATTAGCATCCACATAGAGACATGCTAACACACACCCAAGATATCTAAATCAAGCGTTGAAAATCATTTGCACCCACAAATGTTGGTTGGTCGATTCTATTTCACGTGGGGTTCCCGAAAAGTGAATCACAAAAAACAAAAACAAAAAACTCCTGGATCGTATTACTCTGTGTGATTCGCGATTTGATCATTATGAGGTTGTTCCGGTCTTCATCCAAAGAAGGGACCGGCAACTTCTTTTTGTAATGGCCCACTTTTGATATTTTTTTTTATAGTTTTGTCCACGGCCCACGTGTATATTATATCATATCTCACACATAAAAATTTGCCTTTAAGGCCTGTAAATTTCCAATATTTTCTAAAAATAAAAAGAAAGTTTTAAAATCTGCATCAAGTGTTTATATTTATTTATTTATTTATTTATTTATACACAGTCAGTTTAATAGTCAGTGAGTTATTAGTTCTCAGAAAAAAAAACGAGTATCATTTTGAAGATGGTCGTCTCTCATTGACCTCGGTAAATTTTTGAATGTAAGTTGTAGCAACAATCATCGGCTTCTCCAGATTAAGGTCCAATAGACGTCTTCTTTGGGAATATTTGATGTTTATCATTCATGAAAGCAACTGTTTACAGATGTGCATAGAACTGAACATTAAAACAATACGATCTGCTCAACAGTTCAATGGCCCATATATACATAATTTTTCAATTTATTCAGGAAAAAAAAAACACCTCAATTGTCTCCTTGTGGGGCACAACCCCCAATCGAAAGCAAGTGATACTATGTGTACGGTGGAGGGTGGAGTCTTCTATCATGAGTTTCTCCCGAAGGAGCAAAAGATCGATTCGAACAAGTACTGTTCCAAATGACCCACCGAAGTTCAAATTTAAATTCCCATCAGGACAATATTTGGCCTTATTCGTTTCTTTAGTGACTCGGTAAAAATTGGATCAGCTTGGCTGGAAACAACCCCACCTTATCAACCAGATATTTCAACTTCATATGACTATTCATTCCGGTCAGCACAAACTTCTCTCTATGGAAAAACCAAATTCCCCGGAAGACTGCAAGAGGCACTTCGAGATGAAAAACGAGATCTGGAAGGACATATTAATAAAGTTGTCTGATGCATTACAGAAGATTGAGAAAGAAAACAGTGAATAATTTGTTTCGTAAATTGATGCCGAAAATGAAAATAATTCTTTCATTATTACTTTATAAACCGAACGAATTAACATCATATAATCATCATGTTATCTGATCGACGAAATCTAAAAACCGCTATGAATCATATCATTAGTGCTTTAAAATGAATCTAATGAATTAACCACCATTTTTTTAGCCTGAAGTTTTAGCAAATTTCGGCACTCAATCTATTGTTGTCCATTAAAAATAAGAAAGAAAGAGATTTTTATTGTTAAGTTATAAAAGCAAAAGTTATGCGTCAATCTGAGTTTATAAAAAAAGTTACAAATCTTTTGTTATAATCAAATGTTTGGATATAACTATCTCTACTATCATTCTGTTTATACATACGTTATTTTTTATTATTCATTACATGGAAAACTACATACGCATACATACATACATACATGAATACATGTATGCATTAAAAAAATAAGCATGTGTATATGTGTGTTTGTTTGCACATGTGTACATAAGTGTGTATCATGTGTGTGCAAGTGCGTGCATATGCATGCATATGTGTGCGTGCATGTGTGCATCTTTGATATGTGTGTGTTCGTGTGCATTAAACCAACGGCTTAATAAGCTATCACCGTATGTCTTTGCTCCCTGTTCCACCACCATCACCACCTAAGAGTCACCACCGATTCTCATCCCGTATAAGGATTTCCAGGACATTCTTTTTACGTTTTTTTGTTTGTTTTTTTTCTCAGTTCTTTTTTTCCTTTTACGAATCGTTTGTTTTTTTTCCCGTTTTTTTTTTTTTTTTTTTGTGCCATTGGCTTTTAACATGAACACAGATAATCTAAAAGCCAGTATTAGAGATGCGGAAAACACAAACATCGAAGGATTATATTTCACAAAAATAAAATAAAAAAAACTATAAAGCACTCAGCGAGCGCATACATCTGCCAGTGCCATCCTAAAAAAACTGAATAAAAATATATTTTTAAAAAAATAGATAAATTCAAAAATGTTAAAATATTGACTTACTCCCCTTAAAATTCAAATTTGGCCTTCTTATAATTAATTGTTCGTTTTAACCTCTTTTCCAACAGAATTGAGTGGATGTGCTGTTGAACTAGTGTTTGTCAAGTTAAATTCTCGCATGACATGGAATTTAAAAATATTTTCTGAAAATTACTCCTCGGGAGCATTTGATACAACTGCTTTGCTGAGAGCATTGATGCCAGGAATTTTGGGTTCGTCTGCGAACATATAATTCATGAGGTAGCGAATGATCTGCTCATGCCTAAACTCAATCATATTTTGTCTATAACTTTATTGCTATAACGTTGGATGGATCGCCCAAAACGTTGTAACAACATCGATGATGAAAAGAGAAGTTTAAATTGTCCGAATTCAAGTTGTTGTCAATCATATTTGAAACTAAAACTTGAACAGTTTGTTTCAATCTTCACGGCAAAAGACGAAATTCTCGAAGTACAGAAAAATGACAGATTCCATTTTGGTGAGGCTATCATCAGCTAAACATAATTTATTATTAAAAATGAAAAAAAAAAAAGAAGAAATGATTGAGATTCGGATGTTTGGAGCACAAAATTTCTAAGTACGATTTTATCCGAATCTTATACACCCAGTAAAAGAAAAATGGCGTGAAACACTCACCCAAATGATTGTTAGATGAATTCAATGTATAAATATCACTTGCTAAAAAAAGGCATTCTTTCGTTTTGTGTCAACATAGTTTCGAACCATTGTCAAAGTTGGCGCACAAAAGGGAACAGAGTTTCTTGCGAATGTTTGAACATCATAACTGAGTATCTATCATTTAATGATTTGAAAAATGTCCGTCTGCCTGTCTGTCCGTCTGCCTCTCCGTCAGTCCGTCTGTCCATCCGTCTGTCCGTCCGTCCATCCGTCCATCTGTCCGTCTGTCCGTCCGTCCGTCAGTCCGTCCGTCTGTCCGTCTGTCTGTCCATCTGTCCGTCTGTCTGTCAGTCCGTCCGTCTGTCCGTCCGTCTTTTTGCACACGCTTATCGCAAAAACCAATCAACCAATGAAATTTTCTGTGTGTATTACTGGAACAGGTTTCTAGCAAATTAATTTTTGAAAATCACCCCCAAACTATGTTTTGGGTTGGGCGTCGATTTTGGTAGGATTTTATCTAAAAGTTATAAGGGCACATAACGAAAGTTGCAAAGTTGAGTTTCAAATTTCTTTCAAAGAACAAAAATGTCATCATCATCATCATCATCAGTCTTTTAACGTCCGTTGTTGGACTCAGATCTCCCCCAGAATCCGCCACACTTCTCTATCATAGACGTTGCAAGGCCAGCATTTTCAGAATTTGTCTAGTTCATCTCTCCATTTTGTATTCTGCAGGCCTCGGTTTCGTATTTGATCTCTGGGAATCCATGTTGTGAGTCATAATGTCCATGTAGTGTCGATCGAAATTTCAACTGTTCACTGGGGACCTATTATCATAGTTATTTATATAAGCTAACTTTTCCAAATGCAAATTGTCATACTTCACTGAGATTGTGAAACCCTAATTCCAACGATTTCTATGTTTCCTCTCATTATTAACATAAAGATTATGACGATAAAACTGATACATCACAAGTTTCGGACGTATTTTCGAAATTCATTTTTGGAAAAGCAAACAAAACTAAAATTAAATTATATGAAATTTCACATTACTCTACGGAGATTTGAACTCACGACCAACCGACTGCAAGTAGGCTGTCTTACTAACTGATCTAAATTCTTAGATATTATCAAAAAGGATATCATACGGATAAACAAGGGCTTATTTCATTGTGATAACTAAATATATTTTTGCGAAAAATATAATTTTTATATCTTCTATTTGTCATATATACAACACAAATGTTGCAGTAATCATCTTCAATCAGAATAGATGTGGGAATGGACTTTGACCATGCTGCAGGCAGCCTTGTTAATCATTTATTGTGTCTAATTTATAAATTAATCTGTAGGTTTCGATAATATCCGAAAGGAAATTACCTTCTAAACTAAAAATTTACTAGACTCGCCATCACAGTCAATATTGATAGCTGTTGCACCAAAATGAGATCCTAAGTTGGAAAATCTCAAGTTGAAGGTACTTATAGAATTCGGTAGAGATAGGACGCGTGATGATGTCAGAGATGCCACATCGGGTGCTGGTCGCCACTCAGTCTATTTTCATATGTTACAAAAACCTCGAAGAAATCTGAGACGTGAAGCTTTTGATACATGAAGCCTAGGCCGGAATGGCTTTTGCAATGGCCAGCATAACGGCATTTACCATTTAGCTGAGAGATGGGAAAACAAGTTCCAGTTCTCGAATATATTCGCTCTTAAAGTAGGGTTAAAATAGACACTAAATTGCCAGAATCGTTTTATCAATTGAAAGAAAAACATAGATCACAGTATGTAATTAAATGGAATTAGTCAATTACCGTTCATATAATGGCAGAAACAAACCACTAAACGTCGTAAGATGAAACATGCATTTTCACAGGGTCATCAACATCTCCCTTACATGTACTTGAAGACTGGATGCATCTTCTTTAGAAAAATATCTTATATCGTCTGAACATTTTTCTTTATTTTCTGTTTTTTTTCTTCTTTCGTTGTGGAGTTCCTTTGGCATGAAACGGAATATTATTAAAGTATGCTGTTTACTTAGTGTTGCTTGCAATTTAAAAAGAAAACAGGTCTGGTTAGTCACCCAATAAAAACCGTCACACGATCAGCGTCTTTTGGCTGCATGCTGTGTTGGGGGTGATAAATAGAAAAAAAGTTATCCTCTCCCTTTTTGTTGGATCATCAAAAACACCGAATTTAAAAACACAAGAAACAACTGTAACAACCGTCAACACAAACTAAGGGACCAATTTAGCGTGAAATTACATCATAAATCGACTGTCTGAAAAATGTTTTTTTCTAGAAATAACACGGAGTAAATATCTAAAGTCTCATCTGCCCCTCAGCTCCATTGGTGTGGCCTGTACACGTAGCACGTACAACCGTAGATAGATAGTCAGCCAGCGAGCCAGAATCACTTAAAGACTGAAGAAACCCATGTTGACAGTTTTGGTTGACAGTTTCTACAATATGTCTGTAACTAGGAGTTATTGTAGGTTGAGCAGTCGTAAGTCGGGGACTATCTGTACTTGGCTCTTGTGCAATGTGATCCAGATGTAGGCAACTGACTAGATGACAACATTACAACCAAGGCTAACATCTCAATTAAACTACTTTGCTGCCTATGAAAATGATTAACAAGTAAAACTGAAGAGCACGTTACTAATGCGTTCACGGCTCGTCTCGACCATCCGTAGCCGCCATTAGTGTCGACATTATGGGCTTGTACTCCGTTGACTGCAGTGCTACCTAGCGGAGCAGAACAGTATTAGGGGCTAGTGAGGCAGTGCTTGGATGCTCAAACTATCTTCTTTTTTTTTTTCTCCATCTTTCTTTCTCCTTATGTTTCTTCCATCCCATCTCTCTTCTTTTTTTTTGTCTTTCTAGACTTCTTTCTTTTTATATATCTCTCCGTCAATTTTTCTCTCCTTCTTTATTTCTATTTTTCTTATTTCTTTTCATTATTTATATCTTCCTTTCTTTCTTTCTTTCTTTCTTTCTTTCTTGTTTTTCTATCTCTGTTTCTTTCTGGGAATCTTTCTTCTTTCCATCTTTCTTCCTCCCAATCTCTTTTCCTTTCCTTTCTGTCTCTTTTCTCTCTATATATCTTTCTTTGCATCTTTTTTCCCAACTCCCTTTCTTTCATTCTTCATTTCATTATTTTTCTTTCTCTCTGCCAAGCTTACTTCTTTCTTCCTGTCTTCGCTTTTCTTCTTCTTTCTATCTCTCTTTCTCTCATTCCATCTTTCTTTTTTTTTCATCTACTCTTTCTTCTCTCTTATGACTTATCTTTCTTTCCTTTTTCCTTCTCTCTGCCCATCTTTCTTTTTCCTTTATTTCACCTCTCATTACTTCTTTCTATTCCTTTCATTCTTTTTATCCTTCTATCCTACTATCTTCCTTTCCTTTCATTTTTTGTATCTTTCATTACTTTCTCTCATTCCATCTCTTTTTCTTCCTTGTTTGTTTTTCGTTCATTTTGTCTTTCATTGCTTTCCCTTTTTTTATTTTTCATTTGTCCCTTCTTTCAATTAAACTCTCGTACAATTTTTCTTTTTTGATTTATTTCCATCGTTCTTTTTTCCTTCTTCTTACCCTCTCGTCCTTCTTTCCATTTTTCTTTTTTTCATCTTTCTTTTTTAATATCTCTTTTCTTCCCATTTTTCTGGCTTTCATTCTTTGTTAGTTTCATCTTCCTTCCAACCCAATTTATTGCTAGATCATTTCTTCTTTCTATTCATTTATTCTTCAAATAATTTTTCACGTCACTTTGATCTCATTTTTCATTGACTACTCTCTCTCTCTCTCTCTCTCTCTCTCTATATATATATATATATATATATATATATATATATATATACATATATATATATATATATATATATATATATATATATATATATATATATATATATATATATATATATATATATATATGTATATATGTCCCTCTCGTTTTACCTCTATTTTTCTCTCACCCCTTTCTAACTTCCTTTCTTACTCTTTCTTCATTTGTCAACCTCATTTTTTCTTTATCAAAGTGCTTTTCATCTACTCAGACCTGACTTAGTTTTTCCTACTGATTTTTTCCTTTTTTTTCCTTCGTTTTGTTACTTTCTTTCTTTTTCCTTTGATTCTCTCTTTCTGTTAATTCATTTCTTTTTTAGTCCTCTATATACCAATGCCTAGTGTATCTTTCTTCCTATCTTTCTTTTGTTTCTCCTCTTCTTCTTTTCTCTTTTTCTCAATCGTATCAACAATCTCTGGGCTTCTAAAACAGTTTTATTTACCACCCTTCCTTGAGGAGACAATTCTTGTGGCGACCTCTCATTCATTGATGTAAAAGCAATTGGTACTAAAACTATACATATATTGTCTTTAGTCGTAATCTGGAATTAAACAGAGAATAAATGAGGACAAAAATTGTAAAAAAAAGAAGGAGAAATTGCAACGTATATCTCATCTATGATAAGTTCTACGGCAGATCTTTACGAAAAATTACCAAAACATAACGAATACAGATTTTTTTCAAATTAGTGATTGCAATCTAACCATCTTAATATGAGCATCAGAAGGATACATTTTTGTATGAATATTGTGAAGTAACTGAATTACACCACTATTCTTTAGAAAAAAGATTTTCTAATATTACTGCGAACCCCAATAATCTTTATATGATTCCTGTGGTCCTAGCCCCTATCTTGAGAGGTCCTGGACTATATGAGTCTTTCTTTTGCTCTTAAAAAACCTCTCTATCTCTCTCTCTAAGATTGTTTCATCTTTATTTTCAATTTCAGCTGTATCATTTCTTGCCCTTTCTCTCTCTTCCCCCCCCTCTCTCTCTCTCTCTCTCTCTCTCTCTCTCTCTCTCTCTCTCTCTCTCTCAATCTATCGATCTATCTGCCGTCTCTCTCGCCTCCTCTCTTTTTTCTCTCTA